>PPOZ03000015.1:5000-216817 GCA_003708715.3 [Candida] wancherniae | reverse complement strand
CGCAGGCGGGCCCCACACAGCCCGAGAGCCAGCGCGCCGCGGCGCAGGTGCCCAGAGAAACGGGGTCTGAGCGCGCGGCCGGGTCCGCCAGGCCCAGCGCCACGGCCACGAGCCGCGAGCAGCCCACGAGCACCAGCGCCACGGCCGCGGCGCAGCCGGGCGCCACGCCGAGCGCCGGCTTCGACGAGGAGTTCGACTTCGAGAGCGCCAACGCGCGGTTCGAGCGCGAGAAGCTGCGCGAGCAGGGCGCCAAGCCCACGTACGACCGCAAGGCGCTGTTCTTCGACTCCATCTCGCAGAACGAGCGCGGCAACATGCGCTGGGCCGAGGAGAAGACGCTCAACTACGACACGTTTGGCGAGAGCGCCGTGAAGAGACGCAACGGCAACTTCCGAGGGCGCGGCCGTGGCCGTGGCCGTGGCCGCCGGGGGCGGCCCGAGCAGAAGCCCGAGTGGGCCTGAGTAGCAATAGACGGCATGGCCTTTCTGTCTTCTTTGTTCTTTTTTCTGTTCCTCTTTGTTCCTCTTCTGTTCTATCTGCCTTCCTACCCTTTTGGGAGCCGCGCCCGACTCCTACACCATCAACATGTCGTACACGCTCGAGGACAGCTTCGTCGTGGACGGGCTCCTCAACCAGCGCGTGCTGTTGCCCGTGCCGCTCGACTACCGCAGCCCGGCCCGCGCCGGCGACACCATCCGGGTCTCCGCCAACATCACGCTGAAGTACTCGCCCAAGGCGCACGCCGCCCACCGCGCGCAGTTGGCCGTGCCCACCAAGCCCATTGTCTTCCTCCAGGGCGGCCCCGGCTTCGCGTGCCCCGTGCCCGTGGCCAACGCCGGCCTCACCAAGACGCTCCTCGACCGCGGCTACCAGATAGTGTTCTACGACCAGCGCGGCACCGGGCTCAGCACGCCCATCGAGACCGCCGCGTTGTCGGAGGTGGTGCTCGGGTCCGGCGAGCCCGGCAGCGCCGGCAGCACCGGCAAGGCCGGCGGCCAGGCCAAGGCCGGCGACGCCCTCCTCGAGTACGTGCTCCACTTCCGCGCGGACTCCATCGTCGAGGACTTGGAGCGCTTGCGCCGCGCGTTGCTCGGCGACAACGCCACGTGGCTGTTGCTCGGCCAGTCGTACGGCGGCTTCTGCTGCTTCACGTACTTGTCGCGGCACGCGGCGTCGCTCCGCGAGGTGCTCGTCACCGGCGGCGTGCCGCCGATCGGGCTCACCGCCGACGACG
Source organism: [Candida] wancherniae (assembly GCA_003708715.3). NCBI lineage: Eukaryota > Fungi > Ascomycota > Pichiomycetes > Serinales > Metschnikowiaceae > Metschnikowia > [Candida] wancherniae. The sequence continues at coordinate 215,583 of PPOZ03000015.1, read as the reverse complement.
TGTACCGCCAGACGTACCGGCGCACGCGCGAGCGCAACGCCCACTACTACGACAAGTACCCGCAGGACGTGGAGCGCGTCAAGACCATCGTGCGGTACTTGCAGGCGCACCGCGTGGAGTTGCCCAACGGCGGCACGCTCTCGGTGGAGCGCTTCCAGCAGTTGGGGCTCCGGCTCGGGTCGGCGGGCGGCACCGACGGGCTCCACGGGCTCGTGACGGAGTTGTGGTACGCGTTGCACACCGCGGGGCGGCCCACGTACGCGGTGTTGAACGCCATCCAGCAGGACCAGTCGTTCGACACCAACATCCTCTACGCGCTCTTCCAGGAGGCCATCTACTGCGACGGCGCCAGCGCCGCGCCGCAGCGGTCCGACTGGGCCGCGGACCGCCTCCGCTACTTGCCCGAGAACAGCAGCTTCGTGGCCAGCGCCGCGTTGCTTCTGTCGGAGCGGCCCGTGTACTTCACGGGCGAGATGGTGTACAAGTCCATGTACGACGACTACGCGGAGCTCGCGCCGCTCAAGTCGTTGGCCTACGCGCTACACGAGAACGAGACGTGGTCGCCGTTGTATGACGTGGACGCTTTGCAAAAGATAACCTGGGACCGCGTCCCCGTGGTGGCCGCCACGTACTACTACGACCAGTACGTGGACTTCGACACCACCATGGACGTCAAGCGCCGCGTGTTCCGCGACAACGGCAACTTGCGCCAGTACATCACCAGCGAGTTCTTCCACAACGGCCTCCGCACCAACCCGGCCAAGGTCTTGGGCAGCTTGTTCCTGTTGCTCGAGTGCGAGGTGGACTGAGCCTTATAGACCCTCGAAATACGTATTGGGCGCAAACCCCACCCGCCTGTGCGCGGCGTCGCTGCCTGTAGCGCCCACAAACCAGTTCGCCCCGTCCGCGCTGTACGTGAGGATGCTCTGCTGTAGGTCGCTGAGCACCTCCACCGCGTCGCCCGCGCGGAACGAGAGGTCGCCCGGCTGCTGCCCGGCAAAGTCCCGGAGCGCCGTGGCCACGCGCCGCGGCCGCGCCGGCGCCAACGACTCGAAGTGCTTGCTGAGCTCGAGCAACCGCATCGTGGCCGAGTTGGTCGGCTCGAAGATGTCGCGGCCGCGCTCGAGCGCCTCGAGCTTCAGCGGCAACACGGGCGCCTCGGTGATTTCGTTCTTGCGCAGGTTGTAGAGCCTGGCGAGCTTGCCGCGCACCACGCCCTCGGGCAAGCTGTCGGCGTACTCCGACGGCGCGGGCTCCGGCTCGCTGTCGGCCAGCGCCAACGAGAGCTCCGACTGCGACCGCGAGAGCTCCGACTGAGACCGCGAGGCCGTGCTGTCGGAGGCGGCATCGGCGCGCGCGGGGCTCGCAAAGCCAAACGTGCTGGGCGGCGAGAACGCGGCCGGCAGGCTCTGCGGCGGCGACTGCAAGTGGATGCGGGTGTCGCCGCGGGGCGGGAGCGGCGGCGGCGCGGGCTTGGGCCCGCTGGCGACGGCGGGCCGCACGACGGCCCGCGTCGGGTGGTAGGTCTCGCTCAAGTACGCGGACGGGTCCACGTTGTCGACGTACGAGCGCAACGGGTCCGCCATCTGGTGGTCGTGGAAGATGCCGTTCTCGGCGTCGGTGGGCTTGACCTTGTGGGTCTTTTCCTTGAGCCGGGTGGTGAGGTGCAGCCAGGCCTTGGCCGCGTGCAGCGCGTTGTCGGTGCCGGAGATCTCCTCGTCCAAGAGGTCGGGCTTGCGCAGGTGGATGGCCGTGATGAGCGACTCGATGCGGAGCCGCGAAGGCGTGGCGGCCGCCTCCCACCGGTCCACGATCAGGTCGGGGTCCGGGGCCCGCCTGTTGGCGTCGGCGTCGAGGAGGCCGTGGAACTGGCCGAGGAAGAGGTACGCCTCGGACACCCGGGCGGCGATGTCGTTGTGGTGGCACACGGCCCACTTGACAAGGCCGTCCACGAACTCCTCGATCAAGAGGAGCGACTCCGGGAGCGTGGCCCGCAACCGCGCGCTGACGGCGGCCAACTTGGCCGAGTCCAGCGCCAAGCGCGCCGCGAGCTCGCCGCTGGCGGCGTCGTCCTTCTTCTCCAGCTTGGCCAACTTCTTCTCGGTCTTGTCGCACCGCGCCAGCAACTGGCTGCGCACCTTGAGGCTGGCTTGCATGTGCTTCAAGTGCACCTGGAGCACCAGCACCTTCTGCTTCAATGCCTTGGAGAAGCCGTGCGCCTGCGCCAGCACCTCCTGCTGCAAATGGCCCACTAGCGCGCAGAAGTTGGCCAACTCGAGCTGGATGCTCGGCACGCTGTACTCGCGCTCCTTGGGGTGGACCGTGACGAGCTCGGACCGGGCCTGGAGGAGGTCGTACTGGAGGTGGAACTTCGGAAGCTCCTCGAAATGGAGCGCGTGCTCGCCAAGGAGGTCCGCGAGGAGCTGCATCACGTCGAGCGTGCCCTGGAGCTGCCGCGGCCAGTACTTGGCGGCGATGCGGTCGCTCTGCTCCACCAAGAACCGCATGGCCAGGCTGCACTGCTTGAGGTCGTGCGCGAAGTGGTCGAAGAGCTCGTTGTCGACAGACAGCGACAGCGCCTTGGAGCGGGACGGCCACGGCACGGCCTTGGCCGAGCCGGCGATCCGGGAGAGCGACTTCTGTGCCATGATGTGTGGCCCTGGTTCCGCAGGTGGCCGGAGTTAGTGCGCATTTCGCGATGATGGCGCACCATGTGCCGGGCGGAGCGTGCCTAAACGAGGCATCTCTCGCGGCACAGGTTTTTCGGCCATCTCTCGCGCCGTGAGAACATTAGTGCAACGCAGCATTACGTAACGCCGGCCCACCACCGTTTTCGCCTCTGGCTCACGCCAGGCCGTGTCCGCTATTTTGCTTCGGGTGGCGGGCCCCCGGACACACGCGCACGCGGACATGGCCCGCAACAGGTTAAAGTGCCGGCCACGGCTCCACCCCCGTTTGTTCCCTCCGGGCCGGGGTTTCTCCGAGGTGGCGGGTGCAGTCACCCTGCGTCAGTTGACATGTCTCACTCTTCGCCGTTGTGTGCACGTCTGTGGATAAGCCATTGGCGAAGCAGACCAAAGCAAGCGAAGACGGCTGTTTCGGCCTGACCGATAACGTCAGCGTCCTGCGTCCGATCGCATCGACAGAAAAAACCGGGGAACAAAGCGAAGCGAGGCAGGCAGAACACTAACTTTGTTACGCCCGCATCCGTATTTGCAGCTCGCATGCAGGCCGCCGCAAAAGGTTGCTATTGCTAGCAGACAAATTCATTTATATATGGAAGCGAAGATCGGAATTCCTGTTATCTGTGTGGAGTGCTTTATCGATTTGACTAGACAGGCAGACGTCGAGACCCTACACTGCAGACTACCATGGAAAGCTCCTCCAATGAAACGAAACACGGCAGCTCTGCCAATCTAGAAAACCCGAGTGGCTCCGCCAAGGAAGAGCCCGACTACTTCCACCGGGTGGGCATCGAGAAGCCCACGCCCGAGGAACACTTGGAGAACGCACCCAAGCGGCCGAAGGCTGTACGCAGGGTCACCACCACCGGAAAGGGAAAGTTGCTTGAGGACGGCCGCCGCGTGCTCCGCGAGAAGGACTGCTACGACAAGTTGGGCTTCAGCTTCCCGGCGTGGAAAAAGTGGATGATCCTCAGCGTCACGTTCATGGTGCAGGTGTCCATGAACTTCAACACGTCGCTCTACCCCAGTGCGTTCACGTTGATAGCGGACCACTTTGGCTTGGGCTTGCAGAAGGTGCGTGTGTCGCAGATGTTGTTCCTTGTGTCGTACGCGTTTGGGTGCGAGTTGTGGGCGCCGTGGTCCGAGGAGTTCGGCCGTTGGCCCATCATGCAGCTGTCGTTGTTCTTGGTGAACATCTGGCAGATCCTCGGCGGGCTCGCGCCCAACTTCGGCTCCATCGTGGTGGCCCGCGCGTTGGGCGGCTTGTCGTCCGCGGGCGGCTCTGTGACGTTGGGAATGACCGCCGACATGTGGGAGGCCAACGACCAGGGCTACGCGGTGGCGTTCATTGTGCTCTCGTCGGTGGGCGGGTCCGCGCTCGGGCCCGTGTTCGGCGGCTTGTGCCAGGACCACCTCTCGTGGCGGTGGAACTTCTGGATCCAGCTCATCTTCGGCGGCGTGGTGCAGATCGCGCACTTCTTCCTCGTGTCCGAGACCAGAAGCTCGGTGTTGATTGACCGCGAGGCCAAGCGCAGGAGGAAGGCCGGCGAGACCAACGTCTACGGGCCCGGCGAGGTCGGCGCCAACAAGCTCACGGTGCGCGAGGTGTTGACGATCTGGAGCCGGCCGTTTGTGATGTTCGTCAAGGAGCCGATCGTGTTGTGCCTCTCGCTCCTCTCCGGGTTCTCGGACGCGTTGATCTTCATCTGCATGGAGTCGTTCTCGCTCGTGTACGAGCAGTGGGGCTTCTCGGCCACCGCGTGCGGGCTTGCGTTTGTGCCCATCTTGATCGGGTACTTCATCGCGTACGGCATCCACCTTCCGGACGTGGCCCGGCAGCGCTCGCTCATCAAGAACCACGGCGAGGACTCGCGGTACGCCGAGCGCCGGATGCTCCTCTTGCTCTTCATTGCGCCGTTGGAGGCCATCGGCCTCTTTGGCTTCGCGTGGACCAGCATGGGCCCCAGCTACAACCCGTGGATCGCGCCGATGATCTTCACCGTGTTGATTGCCATCGCCAACTACAGCATCTACATGTCCACGATCGACTACATGGTGGCGGCGTACGGGCCCTACTCCGCGTCGGCCACCGGCGGCAACGGGTTCGCCCGAGACTTCTTGGCCGGTATCGCGGCCATGTACGCCACGCCCATGTACAACAACATCGGCAAGAAGCACCACTTGCAGTGGGCCAGCACGCTCTTGGGGTGCCTCGCCATCCTCGTGGCGGTGCCCATCTACGTGTTCTACTGGAAGGGGCCGCAGATCCGCGCCCGCTCGGAGTTTGCCCAGGTGTTGGCGGCCGACAAGAAGACGTCGCGCGTGGAGTCCGACGAGGAGGAGGAGTACGACGACAAGGTGTGAGCATAGAACATAGACGCCCCATAGACAGGTTTTGGTTACATTCCGGGCCATAGACAGATTTTGGATATTCCGGGCCATAGACAGATTTTGTACATTCCGTAGAGCGCCCAGGTCAGAGCGCCCAGGTCAGAGCGCCCAAGACCGCACCGAGCGCCGCACCTGCCCCACAGATCGCACCAGCCAAGATCGCAACAGACAAGACGCTGAGCCACACATCATGGGCTACAGAATCGCCATTGACGTACGTGCAACCCGTGCTGCGGCCCAGGACGGCTGCCTGGGCGGCTGCCTGGGCCCCGCCCCCACGGGCGCCCCCGCGGGCGCCCCCGCTCCCGACGCTTACTAACCTCCAGCGAGGCGGCACCTTCACCGACTGCGTGGGCAACCCCGGCACCGGCGACCAGAAGGACGACGTGGTGCTCAAGCTCCTCTCCGTGGACCCCGGCAACTACCCGGACGCGCCGTTGGAGGGCATCCGCCAGTTGCTCGAGAGGCTCACCGGCAAGCCCATCCCGCGGGGCACGCCGTTGGACACCTCCAACATCGAGTACCTCCGCATGGGCACCACGGTGGCCACCAACGCGTTGCTCGAGCGCAAGGGCGAGCGGTGTGCGTTGGTCACCACCAAGGGCTTCCGGGACGTGTTGGAGATCGGCAACCAGAGCCGGCCGCACATCTTCGACTTGTCCATCGCCAAGCCCGCGCCGTTGTACGACAGCGTGGTGGAGATCGACGAGCGCGTGACGCTCGAGGACTTCGTGGAGGACCCGGCCCACGGCTTCACGCCGCCGCACGGGCCGGACCTCGTCTGCGGGCTCTCGTCGGAGACCGTGCGTGTGCTCCGGCGGCCCGACCGCGGCGCCGTGCGGGCGGCGCTCCAGGCGGTCTACGACACGGGCGTCCGCTCCATCGGCGTGTGCCTCATGCACGCGTACACGTACCCGGAGCACGAGCGGCTCGTGGGCGAGGTGGCCCGCGACGTGGGCTTCACCCACGTGTCGCTCTCCAGCAGCTTGAGCCCCATGATCAAGTTCGTGGCGCGGGCAAACTCGTCCATCGTGGACGCGTACTTGACGCCCGAGATCCGCAAGTACTTGGACAGCTTCCAGGCCGGCTTGCGCCACGGCTACCGCAGCGAGGCCAACGCCCGCGGCGTGCGCTGCCACTTCATGCAATCGGACGGCGGGCTCGTGGACGCGCTCGCCTTCTCCGGCTTGCGGGCCATCCTCCTGGGGCCCGCGGGCGGCGTGGTGGGCTACTCCGCCACGTGCTACAACCCGGACAACGGCGTGCCGTTGATCGGCTTCGACATGGGCGGCACGTCCACGGACGTGTCGCGCTACGGCGAGGGCAAGTTCTTCCACGTGTTCGAGACCGTGACCGCGGGCGTGACCATCCAGAGCCCGCAGTTGGACATCAACACCGTGGCCGCGGGCGGCGGCTCCATCCTCAGCTACAAGAACGGGCTCTTCCACGTGGGGCCGGAGTCCGCGGCGTCCGAGCCGGGGCCCGCGTGCTACCGCAAGGGCGGGCCGTTGACCGTCACCGACGCCAACTTGTTCTTGGGGCGCCTCCTCCCGGAGTTCTTCCCGCGCATCTTCGGCCCGCACGAGGACCAGAGCCTCGACTACGACGCGTCCGCGGCCAAGTTCTCGCTCTTGACCGACGAGATCAACGCCGCGAACCCGCTCCGCGACCCCATGACGCCCCAGGACGTCGCCTACGGCTTCATCAAGGTCGCCAACGAGACCATGGCGCGCCCGATCCGCCAGTTGGCCGAGGCCAAGGGCCACGTCACCTCCGCCCACAGGTTGGTGTCCTTTGGCGGCGCCGGCGGCCAGCACGCCGTGGCCATCGCGCAGTCCTTGGGCATATCCACCGTGCTAGTGCACCGCTACTCGTCCGTGTTGTCTGCGTACGGCATGGCGTTGGCCGACGTGGTGGAGGACGTCCAGGAGCCGTCGTCCGTGGAGCTCTGCGACGCCAACAGGCCGCACTTGGAGGCCAGGTTGGACGCCTTGCGGACGCAGGCTCGTCGCAGCTTGCACGCACAGGACTTCAGCGACTCGGACATCGTCTACGAGACCTACCTCAACCTCCGGTTTGCCGGGACGGAGTCCGGCATCATGGTGCCCCAGGGCTCGGCGTGGGACTTCAAAGACACGTTCTATGCCATGCACAAGCGGGAGTTCGGCTTCGTTTTCGACAAGGCCATCCTCGTGGATGACGTGCGCGTGCGAGCCGTGGGCAAATCTCCCCGTTCCAAGGAGGAGTATGTGGACGACCAGATCAAGCGCTTGGAAGCAGAGCGCAGCATCCGGCCCGCAACGAGCCAGCAGGTCAAGTTCCTGAAGAAAGTCTACTTTGATGGCCTGGAGTTGCACACGCCCGTCTACAGGTTGGAGGATTTGGGTATTGGCACCGAGGTCCAGGGCCCAGCCATCATTGCTGACGGCACGCAAACAAACATCGTTCCTCCAGAGGCTACGGCGTTGGTGTTGAAGAGCCACATCGTGATCACCGTGAAGAAGAAGGCTGTCGCTTCGGAAAACACTGCCGGGGACCAGGCCCACACCGTGGACCCTGTTCTTCTCTCCATTTTCGGGCATCGGTTCATGGACATCGCCGAGCAGATGGGCACGTCGTTGCAGAAGACGTCGGTCTCGGTGAACGTCAAAGAACGGCTTGACTTCTCGTGTGCTTTGTTTGACGCATCGGGCAGCTTGGTGGCCAATGCGCCACACGTGCCTGTGCATCTCGGGTCCATGTCAACGTGCATCACGTTCCAGGCGCAGCACTGGAAGGGCAGGTTGAAACCAGGCGATGTGATTGTCACCAATCACCCGATGGCCGGCGGCACACACTTGCCGGACATCACGGTGATCTCCCCCGCATTCAAAGACGACGAAATCATCTTTTACGTCGCTGCGCGTGCACACCACTCTGACATTGGAGGGCTTTTGCCTGGCTCCATGCCACCAAACTCCAAGCTCTTGGAGCAGGAGGGTGCGGCGATTTTCTCGGAGCTACTTGTGACGGACGGTGAGTTTCAGGAGGAGAAGATGATCGAGTTGTTGTTGCGCAAGCCTGCGTTGGTGCCGGGGTGCTCGGGCACGCGTCGCTTGAGCGACAATATCAGTGACTTGAAGGCGCAGATTGCAGCCAACCAGAAGGGCATCCAGTTGATCGACAAGTTGGTCAAAGAGTTTGGTTTGCCTACAATCACCAAGTATATGGGTGCGATCCAGGACAACGCCGCAGACACTGTGTCTAGAATGTTGCGCAAGGTGATTGCCGAGGTTGGCAACGAGCTCCTGTGCGTGGACTACATGGACGATGGCTCCAAGATATGCTTGAAAGTGTCCGAGGACGCTGACAAGAAGATCTTGTTTGACTTTACCGGCACCGGGATGCAGACATATGCAAATAGCAATGCTCCCGTGGCAATCACGTATTCGGCCATCATCTACTGTCTCCGATGCTTGGTGGACGAGGTGATTCCGTTGAACCAGGGGTGCTTGAAGCCTATTCGCGTCAAGATACCTGATTCGTCGTTATTGAACCCGGACCAGGGCTGTGCGGTGGTGGCCGGCAACGTTTGCACGTCGCAGATCATTACCGGGGTGATCCTTAGCGCTTTCCAGGCTCTGGCCAACTCGCAGTCGTGCTGCAACAACTTCACGTTCGGCGTTGGTGGAAACGACGAACAGGGCAACTATGTACAGGGCTTCGGCTACTACGAGACCATCGCCGGCGGACACGGAGCAGGGCCCACGTGGAACGGCGTCAGCGGCGTGCACACGCACATGACCAACACCCGAATCACCGATGCAGAGGTGTTTGAAAGGCGATACCCGGTTCTTATACGCGAGTTCAGCATCCGCGAAAACTCAGGCGGAAAGGGCGCGCATACTGGGGGCTGCGGCGTGGTCCGGGACGTGGAGTTCCGGGTGCCTGTGACGGCCTCGATATTGTCTGAGCGTAGGGTGATTGCCCCGCACGGGCTCAATGGCGGAGAAGACGGCGCCCGGGGCGAAAACATCTGGATCAGACAGATCAAGGACGAGTCTGGGGCTGTCGTTGGCCAGCGACAGGTCAATATCGGCGGCAAGGCCACAGTGGCTGCCGACAAGGGGGACCGGATTGTCATCCGCACCCCTGGTGGTGGAGGCTACGGTAGTGCCAGCGACGCCGCGACGGCAACGAAGAAGCTACACGGCAGCTACGGATTTGTCGGGGCGGGCACGTTGGCCGCACGAAGCAGCGCGCAGCTCTCAAACTGATCCTCGAGCATCTACCACGTGAGTTTTGTGATGAAGCTCATTGCTAATGGCTGCGTATATATCTATCAAAGCCTCTATTTAAGCTCTAGCCTCTCTAAGCTCCAGGCCCTAAGCTCTAGCCTCTCTATGCAGCGGTGTAGTGGACGTCGCCGTCCAACAGTTGCAAGCGGGCCGCGGCTTGCTCGCTGGTCAAGTCTCTCTGGGTTTCACCAAGCAACTCGAAGCCCACCAAGAACTTTCTCACGGTGGCCGAACGCAACAACGGTGGGTAGAAGTGCATGTGGAACCACGAGGCGTCCTTCTCCTGTTGCGAGGCAACGAGCGGGGCCTGGTGCAAGCCCATGGAGTAGGGGAACGACGTCTTGAAGAGGTTGTCGTACTTGGTGGTCAACTGCTTGATCACGTGGGCCAAGTCCTCCTTGTGCTTCTGCGAGAAGTCAGCAAGCGACAGCAAGTGCTCCTTCGCAAGCACGAGGGTCTCGAACGGCCACACGGCCCAGAAGGGCACCACCACCACGAACAGGTCGTTCTCCACCACGATCCTGGTGCGCTCGGCGAGCTCCAACGCCACGTAGTCGCCGAGCAAGTGCGTGCTGTTCTTGGCCTTGTACTTCTCCAAGTTCTGGAGCTCGGTGCTCACCTCGGAGGGCACGGTGTCCAAGCACCACGCCTGCCCGTGCGGGTGTGGGTTGGAGCAGCCCATGGCCGCGCCCTTGTTCTCGAAGATCTGCAAGTACTTGAACGGCGCAGAGCCGGCCAACGCCTTCTTCTGCGTGTCGAGGTAGAGCTTCTGCCAGGTATCCACGACGTTGGTGATTTCCTCGAGCGTCATCACAGGGAGCGTCAAGGTGTGGTTGGGGCTGAAGCAGATGACGAAGCACTGGCCCTTCACGCTGCTGACGTGGAAGAGCTTCGACTTGAGGCTGGAGACCTTGTCGTTGGCGTCCTTCTGCTCTTCGTAGTCTGGCAGGTCCAACTGCACCGCGGGGAAGTCGTTTGGAAACACATACGTCGACTCGTACTTCGGGTTGACCAGGTCGCCGCCGGCACGGGAGTTGCCCGGGCACAAGTAGCACTTTGGGTCGTAGGAGGGCCTCTTCTCGGTGCTGACGGTCTCCTCTGCGCCCTGCCAGGGCCGCTTGGCACGGTGCGGCGAGCACAAGACGAAGTTGCCGGTGAGGGGGTTGTAGCGCCTGTGGGAGTGGTCGGAGAAGTTGAAGCTGGGCATGGAGACGCGTTGACGCTGGCAGTAGGGCAGAGCACGAGCTTTTGTTCGAACGGTCTTTTCCCACGTTGTGCTTCGTGATGCGTTATTCCGGTAGCAGAGGTGCGTCACGAAAATGTAACCTGACATGCAGAGTGGGGTGTCTCCATTTTTCTTAGGCATGCATGCAGATGTACGGCTCTAATACAGCGCGCCCTGCAGGAACTCTGCGCTTCGATAACGTCACATCGAGGTATTTTATCCGGCCGCCGGCTCATCGGAGAGCCGTCCGTGTCTCTGACTTCTAACCGCAGCGCAGATCGCCTCTGCCCCCGCACCTCCCCACCCACACGTTTCCTGCCACGACAGGCAGCCGGCTCTGAACGCTGCAACTCAAAGCTGTGCCCCTTACGCATGGCTCCAGACACCCACTACATCGTCACCGGCGGCGCAGGGTTCATGGGCTCCCATGTGGTGGACTTCTTGCTCACGACGCGCCCCCGCGACACGGTCTCGTGTATTGACAAGCTCTCGTACGCCTCCGGCTACCTGACGCGAAACTTGGCTGCGGCCGCCACCAAGCGCAACTTTGTGTTCCACAACGTGGACTTGGCCCAGGCGAAGGACGCGGTGGCCGAGATTGTGGTGGCCGCCGCGCGCGGTTGCAGCCATCTTGCCATCATCAACCTAGCGGCCGAGAGCTGCGTGGACCAGTCGTTTGGCGACCCACTCTTCTTCACCACCAACAACATCCTCGCGACCCAGAACGTGCTCGAGGCCGCACGCGGCGTGGCTGCGGACCCCACGGCGGCGCTGGTGTCGATTGTGCATGTTTCCACGGACGAGGTGTACGGCGAGCAGGACGAGGGCGAGGTGGTGGACGAGCAGGGCTCGTTGAAGCCGTCGAACCCGTACGCGGCCACCAAGGCGGCGTGCGACTTGATCATCGGCTCGTACGTGAAGTCGTTTGCGCTCCCGGTGTCCATTTTGCGGGCCAACAACGTGTACGGCCCGCGGCAGTACCCCGAGAAGTTGGTGGCGGTGACGCTCGAGCGGCTCCAGCACGCGGGGCCCGCCGGCCTCGCCGCGGAGCACAGGATCCCCATCCACGGCACCGGCGCCAACTTCCGCCGCTACTTGCACGTGGCGGACTTCGTCCAGGCCGTGTACGTTGTGCACCAGCACATGCGCACGACGGGCCTCTACGGCGAGACGTACAACGTGGGCACCGACGACGAGATGGACAACCTCTCGTTGGTGAGGACCGTGTGCACGCTCTACATGAAGAGGAAGTTCGGGCAGGACATCGCTGCCGACAAGGCCCTCTCCAGGTACGTTCGGTTCTGCGACGATCGCCGCTACAACGACCTGCGATACGCCATAGACTTCTCCAAGATCGCCGGGTTGGGCTGGCGCCAGCTGGTGACGCTCGACGCCGGCCTCGCGCAGCTTGTGGAGCAGGCGGTGCACCCGCATGCGCCCGGTGCTGACGCTGTGACTGTCAGCGTCGGCCCTGCCGCCAACGGCACCGTTGCGAGCGCTACTGCCAACGCGTGAGCAACTGTGTCTAGCATCTCTATCATTTTAACTAATTAAACACATACTTCGAGGCAGAGCCGTAGACCTGCCCCTTTTTCAACACCACCTGGCCTGCCCAGGCCTTGTGGTTGACTGCATCGATGAAGCGAGAAGGCTCAATACAGAACCCGCTTCTGGGGCCGTTCGCAGGCGTGTTGACGCCGTCGCCCGTGTAGAACTGGAACGCAGGCTCCGTGGAGTATATTTCCACGCTGGCGCCGTCGCTGGCGCTGCGGGCCTCGAAGAGCTTCACCTGCTCGTGCTTCCTGGTGTCCAAGGCCCAGTTCGACTTGCTCACGACGAGACAGTGGTCGTAGACAGAGTCCTTGGTGAGCTTTTCGCCGTGGGCCAAGCTCTTGAACTCGCCAAACTCGCCCGTGGGCAACTTGGCGTCGTCCACGGCCAAGTACTCGCCCGACACGGCCTTCACCTCGTAGCCGTCGATGGACTTGGACTCGCCCAACTTGAAGTAGGAGTGGTTGGTCAAGTTGACGGCGGTGGTGTCCTTCTTCGAGTCCTTGGCCACCTCTGCGGCGTACTCCACCGCCACGGAGCCCTTGTCGATGGTGTACTTGATGTGCACTTGCAAGTCCGCGGGGAAGCCGTTGTGCCCGTCGGCGTCCACGTAGACAAACTCCATGGTGACCTTGCCGCCGCGCTCCTTCTGCTTCGTCACGGGCCCCAAGAAGAACTGCTTGTCGAAGCCGTCCGGCCCGCCGTGGAGGGTGTTGCCGTTCTCGTTCTGGTCGAGCTTGTAGCGCTCGCCGCCAAGCTCTATAGTGCCGTGGCCGATGCGGTTGGCGTACCTGCCAACGGTGGCGCCAAAAAAGGGGTTGGACGCGTGCCTGTATCCCGAGAGAGAGTCGAAGCCAAGCACGTACTCCTTCTCGTGCTTCTTCACGCTCTGCAACGCGGCACCGTAGTTGGCCACCGACACGGAGAAGTCCACGTCCGGAAACGTGACCGTGTGGAGGCGGCTGACGTACGAGTTCTTCGTCTCGGAGTCGCTGAACGGAGTCCAGACGTAGTTCTCCGAGTTGAAGCCGTAGGGGTTCTCTGTGGTCCAGTGCCACAAGTCGCGGCACGCCTCCTCGATGGACTTCTCGGCGTGCCACTGGAGCTCGGTGTTGGCCCTCTTGGGGTTGGCAGTCAAGTCCAACACGTCGCCGGCGCGTCTCCCGGCAACCTCGTAGGGCAACTCGCGGCCAATCGCCTTGCAGAACGCGTGGTAGACGTCAAACACGGTGGAGCCCTTGCCGGTGCCCAAGTTCCACTCGCGGTAGAGGCCCTTGTCGGCGTCCAACTTGCGCAAGTACTCCAACGCGGAGATGTGGCCGCGGGCCAAGTCCACCACGTGGATGTAGTCGCGGATCGGCGTGCCGTCGTGGCTGTCGTAGTCGTTGCCGAACACAAAGAGCTTCTCTCTTCTGCCGACGGCCACCTGCGCCAAGAACGGCAAGAGGTTGTTGGGGATGCCCAACGGGTCCTCGCCGATGAGCCCGGAGGGGTGTGCTCCGATCGGGTTGAAGTACCGCAAGATGGCCGCTCTCCACGTGTTGTCCGCGGTGTGGATGTCCTTGATGATCTCCTCTATGATGAGCTTGGTCCGGCCGTACGGGTTCGTGGCGCCCGTCGGACAGTGCTCCGGAATGGGGATCATGTCCTTGAACCGCGTGGCGTCGCCGTACACGGTGGCCGACGAGCTGAAGACGATGGTCTTCACGCCCACCGTCTTCATCACCTTGAGCAAGACAATGGTGCCTCTGACGTTGTTGTAGTAGTAGTCCAACGGGATCTGGGTCGACTCGCCGACCGCCTTCAACGCAGCGAAGTGGATCACGCCCTTGATGTTGTAGGCCTTGAACACCGCAAGAAGCGCGTCGTGGTCTCCCACGTCCACCTTGAAGAACGGCACGGACTTCTTGACAATGTACTCGATTCTGGCCACGGCATCGTAGCTGGAGTTGACCAAGTTGTCCACAATCACCACATTGTACCCGTTTTCAATGAGCTCGACCACGGTGTGCGAGCCGATGTAGCCGGCACCGCCGGTCACGAGAATATACTCCTTTGGCGACATGAGGGCTTGTGTTCTTTTCTTGTGCTGTTCTTCTCTTATTGACGCGGTAGGTGTCCACGGCAATGTCTCGGAAGCTGGCAGTCCTGCGTGGATCTAAATTGTTCGGAGGCTGACTGCCGATACCACCTTACTAAACGGGAACATGCATTCATCCCAATGCGGGGGACATCACGCGCTTATTCCGTTGGGCCTGGTGGGTGAACACATAACCCTGGAGGGTGGTCATGTTGCAGAAAGCCAAGAAATCACGGCTCCAGCAAGCGTTGGTCTTGCGGTGCGATGTGGGGTGCAAAGCACGCTTACTTTCGGCTTGGCTCCGTGGGGCCAAGAGCCTGGCATGGCTTCGGAAAAAATTTTGTCCCTCGCATGACCTTTCATGGAAATACTGCATGCCACCTGCGTCTGCATGAAGAGAGAGGAAAAAGCCTCGTGTGGGGATGCGCGCATAATATTGCGCGTACGATGTCTTAGTGCCTTACATCAGCGCGCGCGAGTTGACCGGTGACAGTTTGCCGAGTCGGTGACATCCAGACCCAACCGTGTCCATAGCCTCTTTCCAGCTACATCTTGAGCCCACTCAGCAAAACCAGATCTCATCACTCTCCAGGAATGGCTTTGGTCCCCACTATCCACGACGTGTCGTTCTACTCCGACGCCGAGCACCAGAAGAAGCGCTACTCTGCTGTGCGGCAGGACTTCGCCAAGCGCTTTGGCTCTGAGCCGCTGTTCTTTGCCCGTGCTCCCGGCAGAGTCAACTTGATTGGCGAGCACATCGACTACTGCCACTTCTCCGTGTTGCCCATGGCCATCGAGGTGGATGTTATTGCTGCCGTCAAGCCCACCGACGGCGACTCCATCTCCATCGCGAACTCCGACAAGAAATTCGCAGCTGTGGACATCCCGATTCCGGCTGCAGACGCGGAAATCCCCATCGACAAGGAAAATCCGCACTGGGGCGACTACTTCAAGTGCGGGCTCGTGGTGGCCCGAAAGTACTTGCGCGAGAAGCGCATTGGCTCGATGCTGCCGCACGGTGACGGCAAGTTGAAGGCGTTCAACGCGTTGTTCGACGGCACCGTGCCCACCGGAGGCGGGCTCTCGTCGTCGGCTGCGTTCTGCATCGCAGCCACTCTTGCCGTGCTCAAGGTCAACGGCGTGGACAGCATTTCGAAGGCGGACCTCACCAAGATCACCGTGGTCAGCGAGCACTACGTCGGGCTCAGCAATGGCGGAATGGACCAGAGCGCGTCCGTCAACGGAGAGGACTCCAAGGTGCTCTTGATCTCGTTCAAGCCGGAGTTGCTGGCCGTGCCGTTCAAGCTCCCCACGACGGATCCGGAGTTGGTCTTTTTGATCACCAACTCCCTCGTCACCGCCAACAAGACCGAGACCGCACCCGCCAACTACAACTTGCGGGTGGTGGAGGTGGCAATCGCCGCCGACATGATTGCACACAAGTTCGGGTTGACTGTGGAGCAAGACTCTAACATCGGCACCGCTACGTTGAGAGGAGTCATGGACGCGTACTTCGTCAAGGAGATGGGCGATGCGCCCTGGGACGGGGAGAATCTCGAGGACGGCTGCGGGCGCCTCTCGCAGATGCTCGCAATCGTGGAGCAGATGTTCCCAGGCGGGGAAAAGCAGGGCCTTACCACCGAACAGGCCGCGGAAAAATTGGGCTTAGACTTGCCGGCCTTCCGGGAAAGGTATTTGAGTCATTTCCCCGTGCGGTACCAGGTGCTTAACATCTACCGCCGGGCCACGCACGTCTACAGCGACTCGATGCGGGTGTTGCAGACGCTCCGCATCTCGCGGGAGTTCGACGGCGACTCGCAAAAGTACCTCCACGCGTTGGGCAAGTTGTTGGACGAGTCGCAGGTGTCGACTCGCGACTACAACCAGGCGTCCGCGCCCGCCTGCGACGAGCTCTGCGAGTTGGCCCGGAAACACGGCTCCTACGGCTCGCGTGTCACTGGCGCTGGCTTCGGTGGGTGTGTGGTCCACGCCACCACGGTCGACAAGCTTGCCGGCCTCAAGGCCAGCTTGACGGAGTTGTTCTACAAGAAGCACTACCCCAACCTCTCGGAGGAGGAGCTAGCTGAGGCGATAGTGGTTTCGAAGCCCGCGGTTGGAGCGTGCATCGTGGAGTATTGATAGACGAACATGTACAAAGTCCCTACGCTTATCGTAAAGCCTATTCTTCGTCGGAGCTCTCCGAGCCAGCAGAGATCATTGGCTGTAGTTACCAATCGTGGCCTCCCACTTTTCTGCAATGCAACATGAAGGCTCCCACAATGTGCCTAATGACAGGAAATAGACTATTTTGCCCCGCGTCGTGGTTCAGTCCATCGTGCTTCTAATTATACCGGCCGGATTTATTCTACGTCGCCAGACTGCAGACAGCCGATGGGAAGGCTATTCGCGTTATGTGCACGTAGCAAAAGGTACAGCTCTCGAGTTTCAGGAACTATTAAGGCTGGCTGTGCGTGCCACTTCAGAGATACGAGCAAAATGAGGGGAATGGAACAAAACAAGATTTCAGCTGCAAGGCTCGCACCTGGGGGGTTCTTCGCCCCCCGTCACCGTGAACCGGCGTCTGTCGCCGGCAAATGACTCGTCTGATGCCGACTCGGTCCTGCAACGTTAAACTTGATGCCACTCCCCTCCCAAGGCTACCTCGCATACCCCGCAGGAAAACGCGTTCGAATAGTACGATTCAAGTTCCGTCCGGATGTTTACATGCAAGATATTAAAAAATTCTGGAGTGCCGAGTGGAGAAAAATTGTTGCTCGCAACCATCAGATGACTCTGTTTTGTATGCAGTAGTTTATCCGGTTCCGGGGCACCTCCCCAAACAGGATACTTCCTTGGCCTGCTCTTGCCCCTGCCGCCTCTGTTTCCAAGGCAGCGATATTTTGGTGTCCTGTTTGCTCAAGGTACTCCTCGCCCGGTGGTAAGCTCACTGGGCTCGAGGGGCCACGGGAGTGGTTCACAATGACTTCAGGGCCGTCCGACGCGGTGCTGGTGTCTGAGCTGCATGACGTGCATGCGTTGAGAAAAAAAAGTCTGGAGCAATGCAAGTGGTGCGTTGCCCCATCCCCTTTGGTACACCGGCCAGAGCCCCAAACGGCAAAACGTCACTGTCTTTTTTGTAGCTATGGACGCCCGCAACTATAAATTGCCGGCAAATCGCCCTCTGCCCTCCATTCTCTAGTTCAGTCTTTTTAAGAAAATAATTAGCTATGGGTTACGAGGAAAAGCTTGTGGGTCCAGCTTTGAAGTTCAGGCAGTTTCTTGATGTCACGCCTAACATCTACAACGTGTATGTCATTGCCGGCATTGCTTGTATTTCGGGAGCAATGTTTGGTTTCGATATCTCGTCGATGTCTGTGTTTGTGGGTCAGGAACCATACTTGAGGTTCTTCCACGATCCAAACTCGGTCATCCAGGGTTTCATTGGTGCAGCCATGGCCTTGGGTTCCTTCTTTGGCTCCCTTAGTTCCGTCTTTGTCTCGGAGCCTTTCGGCAGACGTGCCTCTTTGTTCATCTGTGGTCTCCTTTGGGTCATTGGAGCTGCTATCCAATCTTCGTCTCAGAACAGAGCCCAGTTGATCGTTGGCCGTATCATCTCTGGATGGGGTGTTGGCTTCGGTTCTTCGGTCGCACCCGTGTACGGTTCCGAGATGGCTCCTAGAAAGGTCAGAGGTGCCATCGGTGGTATTTTCCAGTTCTCCGTCACTCTCGGTATCTTCATCATGTTCTTGATTGGTTACGGATGTTCGCACATCAAAGGCCTTGCCTCTTTCAGAATCCCATGGGGTCTCGAAATCGTGCCAGGTTTGATTTTGCTCGTGGGTCTTTTCTTTATTCCTGAGTCGCCAAGATGGTTGGCCAAGCAGGGCTACTGGGATGAGGCCGAGGAAATTGTTGCCAGAATCCAGGCCAAGGGTGACAGAACCAACGAAGATGTTCGCATCGAGATGGCTGAGATCAAGGAGCAGTTGTTGCTCGACGAGCACGCAAAGGACTTCACTTACGCCGACCTCTTCACCAAGAAGTACAGACAAAGAACCATCACCGCCATCTTTGCTCAGATCTGGCAACAGTTGACTGGTATGAACGTCATGATGTACTACATCGTCTACGTTTTCCAGATGGCCGGCTACCAGGGAAACACTAACTTGATTCCAAGTTTGATCCAGTACATTCTTAACATGGCTGTGACTGCCGTTGCCTTGTACTTCTTGGACAAGATCAACAGACGTACTCTTTTGTTGGGAGGTGCCCTCATGATGATGGCTTGGCAATTCGGTGTGGCTGGCTTGTTTGCTACCTACTCCGAGCCCAAGTACATTTCTGACACTGTCCGTATCAACATTCCAAAGCAGAACAAGAGTGGTGCCAAGGGTGTCATTGCTTGTTGCTACTTGTTCGTGTGTTCGTTCGCTTTCACGTGGGGTGTGGGTATCTGGTTGTACTGTTCTGAGATCTGGGGAGACTCCCAGTCCAGACAGAGAGGAGCTGCTCTTGCCACCGCCTTCAACTGGGCTTTCAACTTCGCCATTGCTATGTTCACCCCATCCTCGTTCAGAAACATCACCTGGAAGACCTACTGCGTCTACGCCACGTTCTGTGGTTGTATGTTCATCCACGTGTTGTTCTTCTTCCCTGAGACCAGGGGCAGAAGATTGGAGGAGATTGCCCAGCTTTGGGAGGAGGGTGTGCCTGCTTGGAGGTCTGCAAGCTGGCAACCAACCGTTCCTCTCACCAGCGAGGCTGAGATTGCCGCCAAGCTTAATGTCGAGCACCAAGAGTCTGCTGACGGCAAGTTGTTGTCTCACTCGCCTTCCTCGGAGGAGAGAGAGAAGAGTGCCGTTTGAGATGGCACGTCTGCTTCTAAAATATCGTTTGGTTCTGCCAAATGTCACTTGTAGATGATATCACGATATTTAGTTCTAATGTTAATATTTATGTGTTTCACCTAGTACTTTGTGGTTATCAGACCTTTGCAGGCCGCCCAGCTGTTCGACGCGTTTGGAACTGGGCCCTACACTGTGCGACAGAATAATTTCGCTACCTCTGCTTGTCTTATGAGTGTTGCTGACGGGATACAAGGACTTAATACATAAAAGTAAAAACAGCTCATAAACGTCTTGGTTCTCCTTGATCACTTTACAATTTGCCCTTCACATACTGTTTCTTTTTTTCTTTTTTTCTTTTTCTTTTTTCTTTTTTCCTTTTCTTTTTTCTTTTTTCCTTTTCTTTTTTTTCGGCCCCTCCTTGTCTTGTTGCTCTCAACTGGCCGAGACAACGAAACACACGGTTTATAGTTGCACCCGTATAGATTCTCCTTTCTCTTTGCCACAGGATGAAACCGGTTACACCTGGGTTCCAGAACAGGGCTATTTTTTATAATAATTGGCAAATTCGATTTTTCTGCTGGACTTTGTTATTCTTCGATTTCTCAGCTGGCCCTAATTTAACAACGTGTAGGTTTGCTGGCTGCGAAAACACAAACATCAATGACTTCACCTGCACACATGTTCCTAATAAGCAGATTCTAGTACAAAGATATTAACAGCGTGGAAGCTGCTTAGACTACCGTGCAATTGAAGACTGCAAGCTTGGTCAAGATTGCAAGGACAAGCCATACAAAACTGCATAAAAAGACATTCACTTCTCCAGTGTTTCTTGCGTTTTCTCAAAACGGAAATATGCTCAAGCCGTTTGTATACCTGTGCTCTTGGACAAGGGTTTTGAGACACCACCCTTGTATACAGTAAGAGTCTATCTGGTGGGCTCTCAGTCTTTGCACGGGGGGTCGTGCATGGATGGTGTATTTTGGTGTGCCGAGCTACAAGTCAATCGTTATTTAAAAATATCCATTGGTTCATCAAAAGTAATGCAAATCGTTATGTAATTATGAAGGTTTAGAAAACCATCGCGAAAATTGGTACCACTATCATGAATGGAACGTACGACCGTTTAGTCGCACTTCCTTGCATGATCGAGGCTGGTCTCGATTCTGATGGTTGAGACAGTTGGAGACTTTGGCTCAAGACTGTAGGAACAGCCGTATGTGTATCAGGGTTTGAGGATGCAAGTTGTGTGGTGGTTGGCTGGGTGTCACTCTTCTGCGAGTTTGTGATGCATACTCCCCTGTAGCAGTAGACAGATTCAGATGGTTGCGTGGAACCAGAGTCCTCTGCATTAGATTGTGCTGCGGTCGGGTTTGCTTGCCCTGAATAGCCTTGTCCAGTATTTGAGTTGGCGCCTTGTGGGCTAGTTCCTGTTGCTGCTCCGTTGACGTTCGTAGAAGTAGGATTCACACCTTGTTCGGTGCCAGTAGCAGGGCCAGTAGCGCCAGTGGCGGCACCATTAGTGCCAGTGGCAGCACCATTAGTGCCAGTGGCAGCGCCATTAGTGCCAGTAGCGGCGCCATTAGTGCCAGTAGCGGCGCCATTAGTGCCAGTGGCAGCGCCATTAGTGCCAGTGGCAGCGCCATTAGTGCCAGTGGCAGCACCATTAGTGCCAGTAGCGGCGCCATTAGTGCCAGTAGCGGCGCCATTAGTGCCAGTGGCAGCACCATTAGTGCCAGTAGCGGCGCCATTAGTGCCAGTAGCGGCGCCATTAGTGCCAGTGGCAGCACCATTAGTGCCAGTAGCGGCGCCATTAGTGCCAGTAGCGGCGCCATTAGTGCCAGTGGCAGCACCATTAGTGCCAGTAGCGGCGCCATTAGTGCCAGTAGCGGCGCCATTAGTGCCAGTGGCAGCACCATTAGTGCCAGTAGTGTCAGTGGCAGGGCCAGTAGTGTCAGTGGCAGGGCCAGTAGTGTCAGCACCAGTAGTGTCGGTAGTACCAGTAGTATCTGTGACAGTGGTGTCCGTAGTAACAGTACCAGTGGTATCAGTGGTAAGAGTACCAGTGGTGTCCGTAGTAACAGTGCCAGTGGTATCAGTGGTAACAGTACCAGTGGTATCAGTGGTAACAGTGCCAGTGGTATCAGTGGTAACAGTACCAGTGGTATCAGTGGTAACAGTGTCAGTGGCAGTAGTGTCAGTGGCAGTAGTGTCAGTGGCAGTAGTGTCAGTGGTAACAGTACCAGTGGTAGTAGTGTCAGTGGTAACAGTGCCAGTGGTGTCAGTTGAAGTGGTGTCAGTTGAAGTGGTGTCAGTTGAAGTGGTGTCAGTTGAGGTGGTGTCAGTTGAGGTGGTGTCAGTTGAGGTGGTGTCAGTTGAGGTGGTGTCAGTGGAAGTTGTGTCAGTGGAAGTGGTGTCAGTTGAAGTGGTGTCAGTGGAAGTGGTGTCAGTGGAAGTGGTGTCCACGCTTGCACTGCTTACATCGCTCACGTTTATAGACGTTGAACCTCCCGAAGACGATGACTGAGGGACAGATGAAGAAGATGCTGGCGAGGAAGATTCCTTTGACAGAGACGCACTTGTTGAAAGGAGCGAACTACTGCCGCTCGTCAAACTTGTAGATGGAGCAACATATGACAGATTCCATCCACCCGATGGCATCCAATGAGACAGTGATGGTAGGCTGCTTGATAGCGTTGATGCACCAGCGCTACTTGATCCTTGGATGCCTGAAGATGAAGGAGATACCGACAGGACCAGTTGGGTTGAGGATGTCACAGGGAGCTCTGAGGATGAAGGAGATGCCGACAGGACCAGTTGGGTTGAGGATGTGTCAGGGAGCTCAGAGGATGAACTTGACAGTTCAAAGGAGCTGCTTCCTGTGTCAGAGTACGTAGAAGAAGTCACATAGGACGAATTCCACGTTCCAGACAGACTCCACCAAGGTGACAGTGACAAAGAAGATTCTGGTGTCGTTGTAAGTGAGGGCTCTGAAGATGTTGATGCACTTGTACTGCTTCCAGTGTAAATGGATGACGCAGCGCTAGAATCAGAACTTTTCGACGATGATGACTCCACAACATTGGATGATGAACTTCCAGAATAACTCGAGCCCAGCAACGAGGACGTGGCGGACTCAGTTGGCACCTCCACCACAACGGTATTGTTTTCGCCCGATGCGCCAGTAAGAGTGGTGGAAGTGATATAACTGCCGCTCCACACAGACGTGACTGTGACAGTTGGGGTTGGAACTTCAACAACGATGGTATCGCTGTCGCTTCCGGTGATGGTGGTGGTCTCAGTGTCTGCACCAGTCCACGTGCTGGTAGTCGTGGTAAGAGATCTAGGAACCTCAACAACAACGGTGTTGTTCTCGCCCGATGCACCAGTGAGAGTAGTAGAGGTGATGTAACTTCCGCTCCACACAGAGGTCACTGTGACAGTTGGAGTTGGCACCTCAACAACAATGGTGTCACTGTCGCTACCGGTGATGGTAGTGGTTTCAGTGTCTGAACCAGTCCAGGTGCTGGTGGTCGTAGTAAGAGATCTAGGAACCTCAACAACAACGGTGTTGTTCTCGCCCGAAGCGCCGGTAATGGTAGTGGAAGTGATGTAGCTGCCACTCCACACGGAAGTGACGGTCACTGTCGGGGTAGGAACCTCAACAACAATAGTGTCACTCTCGCTTCCGGTGATAGTCGTAGTCTCAGTGTCGGATCCGGTCCACGTGCTGGTGGTAGTGGTGAGCGATCTTGGAACCTCGACAACAACTGTGTTGTTTTCACCAGATGCACCAGTGATTGTGGTCGACGTGATGTAGCTTCCGCTCCAGACAGACGTTACTGTGACAGTTGGGGTTGGCACCTCCACGACAATAGTGTCGCTGTCACTGCCAGTAATGGTAGTAGTTTCGGTACCTGAACCAGTCCAGGTGCTGGTGGTCGTTGTGAGCGATCTTGGAACCTCAACAACAACGGTGTTGTTCTCGCCTGAAGCGCCGGTAATGGTGGTCGATGTAATGTAGCTGCCACTCCACACGGAAGTAACAGTGACGGTTGGGGTTGGCACCTCCACGACAATGGTGTCGCTGTCACTGCCAGTAATGGTAGTAGTTTCAGTGTCAGATCCGGTCCAGGTACTGGTGGTAGTGGTGAGCGATCTAGGTACTTCCACCACAACTGTGTTGTTCTCGCCCGAGGCACCAGTGAGAGTAGTAGAGGTGATGTAACTTCCGCTCCACACAGAGGTCACTGTGACAGTTGGAGTTGGCACCTCAACAACAATGGTGTCGCTGTCGCTACCGGTGATCGTAGTGGTCTCCGTGTCGGATTCGGTCCAGGTGCTGGTAGTAGTGGTAAGAGATCTAGGAACCTCAACCACAACGGTGTTGTTCTCGCCTGAAGCACCGGTGAGAGTAGTGGAGGTGATGTAGCTTCCGCTCCAGACCGAAGTAACGGTTACCGTTGGAGTAGGAACCTCGACGACAATGGTGTCGCTGTCGCTACCAGTGATAGTGGTAGTCTCAGTGTCGGATCCTGTCCAAGTACTGGTCACAGTTGTCAAAGACCTTGGAACTTCTACAACAACCGTGTTGTTCTCGCCTGAAGCACCGGTGATGGTGGTGGAAGTGATGTAACTGCCGCTCCATACAGACGTGACGGTGACGGTTGGAGTTGGAACCTCCACGATAATCGTGTCGCTGTCACTACCAGTGATAGTGATCGTCTCAGTGTCAGATCCAGTCCATGTGCTGGTCTTAGTGGTGAGCGATCTTGGAACCTCAACAACAACTGTGTTGTTTTCACCAGATGCACCAGTGATTGTGGTCGACGTGATGTAGCTTCCACTCCATACAGAGGTAACAGTGACAGTTGGGGTTGGAACCTCCACAACAATAGTGTCGCTGTCGCTACCGGTGATGGTAGTGGTCTCAGTGTCAGATCCGGTCCAGGTGCTGGTAGTTGTGGTGAGCGATCTAGGAACCTCAACCACAACTGTGTTGTTTTCACCAGATGCACCAGTGATTGTGGTCGACGTGATGTAGCTTCCGCTCCAGACCGAAGTAACGGTTACGGTTGGAGTAGGAACCTCGACGACAATAGTGTCGCTGTCACTGCCAGTGATGGTAGTAGTTTCGGTGTCTGAGCCGGGCCAGGTGCTGGTAGTAGTGGTGAGCGATCTTGGAACCTCAACAACAACGGTGTTGTTCTCGCCTGAAGCGCCGGTAATGGTGGTCGATGTAATGTAGCTGCCACTCCACACGGAAGTAACAGTGACGGTTGGGGTTGGCACCTCCACGACAATGGTGTCGCTGTCACTGCCAGTAATGGTAGTAGTTTCAGTGTCAGATCCGGTCCAGGTACTGGTGGTAGTGGTGAGCGATCTAGGTACTTCCACCACAACTGTGTTGTTCTCACCTGAAGCACCAGTGATGGTAGTAGAGGTAATGTAGCTTCCGCTCCATACGGAGGTCACAGTGACAGTTGGGGTTGGAACTTCAACAACAATAGTGTCACTCTCGCTTCCGGTGATCGTAGTGGTCTCCGTGTCGGATCCGGCCCAGGTGCTGGTAGTAGTGGTGAGCGATCTAGGAACTTCAACAACAACGGTGTTGTTCTCCCCAGAGGCGCCAGTGATGGTGGTAGACGTGATGTAGCTTCCGCTCCAGACCGAAGTAACGGTTACCGTCGGAGTTGGGACCTCGACGACAATGGTGTCGCTGTCGCTGCCAGTAATGGTAGTAGTCTCAGTGTCAGATCCGGTCCAAGTGCTGGTAGTCGTGGTAAGAGATCTAGGGACCTCGACCACAACGGTGTTATTCTCACCAGATGCGCCGGTAATTGTGGTCGACGTGATGTAGCTTCCACTCCATACAGAGGTAACAGTGACTGTTGGCGTAGGAACTTCCACGACAATCGTGTCGCTGTCACTGCCGGTGATAGTGGTGGTCTCGGTGTCAGATCCGGTCCAGGTGCTGGTAGTTGTGGTGAGAGATCTAGGCACCTCAACCACAACGGTGTTGTTCTCACCAGATGCGCCGGTAATGGTAGTGGAAGTGATGTAGCTGCCACTCCACACGGAAGTGACGGTCACTGTTGGGGTTGGAACCTCCACAACAATAGTGTCGCTGTCGCTGCCAGTAATGGTTGTAGTCTCGGTATCAGATCCAGTCCAGGTGCTGGTAGTAGTGGTGAGCGATCTTGGAACCTCAACCACAACGGTATTGTTTTCACCAGATGCGCCAGTGATTGTGGTGGACGTGATGTAGCTTCCGCTCCAGACCGAAGTAACAGTGACAGTTGGGGTAGGGACCTCCACAACAATGGTGTCGCTGTCGCTGCCAGTAATAGTAGTAGTCTCGGTGTCAGATCCGGTCCAGGTGCTGGTAGTAGTGGTGAGCGATCTTGGAACCTCAACCACAACCGTGTTGTTCTCACCTGAAGCACCAGTGATGGTAGTAGAGGTAATGTAGCTTCCGCTCCAGACAGACGTTACTGTGACAGTTGGGGTTGGCACCTCCACGACAATAGTGTCGCTGTCACTGCCAGTAATGGTAGTAGTTTCGGTATCTGAACCAGTCCAGGTGCTGGTGGTCGTTGTGAGCGATCTAGGTACTTCCACCACAACGGTGTTGTTCTCGCCCGATGCACCAGTGAGAGTAGTAGACGTGATGTAACTTCCGCTCCACACAGAGGTCACTGTGACAGTTGGGGTGGGGACTTCAACAATAATGGTGTCGCTGTCGCTACCAGTGATAGTGGTGGTCTCGGTGTCAGATCCAGTCCAGGTGCTGGTGGTAGTGGTGAGCGATCTTGGAACCTCAACCACCACCGTATTGTTTTCACCAGATGCGCCAGTGAGAGTGGTAGAAGTGATGTAGCTTCCACTCCACACAGACGTCACTGTGACTGTGGGTGTTGGAACCTCCACAACAATCGTGTCGCTGTCACTGCCGGTGATAGTGGTGGTCTCGGTGTCAGATCCGGTCCAAGTGCTGGTAGTGGTGGTGAGAGATCTAGGCACCTCAACCACAACGGTGTTGTTCTCACCAGATGCGCCAGTGAGAGTGGTAGAAGTGATGTAGCTTCCGCTCCACACAGACGTCACTGTGACTGTGGGTGTTGGAACCTCCACAACAATCGTGTCGCTGTCACTGCCGGTGATAGTGGTGGTCTCGGTGTCAGATCCGGTCCAAGTGCTGGTAGTTGTGGTGAGAGATCTAGGCACCTCAACCACAACGGTGTTGTTCTCACCAGATGCGCCGGTAAGAGTAGTAGAGGTGATGTAGCTTCCACTCCATACTGAGGTCACTGTTACAGTTGGGGTTGGAACCTCAACAACGATGGTGTCGCTCTCACTGCCAGTAATGGTAGTAGTCTCGGTGTCTGAGCCAGTCCACGTGCTGGTAGTCGTGGTAAGAGATCTAGGAACTTCGACCACAACGGTATTGTTCTCGCCTGAAGCACCAGTGATGGTAGTGGAGGTGATGTAACTGCCGCTCCAGACTGAAGTAACAGTGACGGTTGGCGTAGGAACTTCAACGACAATGGTGTCGCTCTCGCTGCCAGTAATGGTAGTAGTCTCGGTGTCTGAGCCGGTCCAGGTGCTAGTGACGGTTGTCAACGACCTTGGAACTTCGACCACAACGGTGTTGTTCTCGCCTGAAGCACCAGTGATGGTGGTAGATGTAATGTAGCTTCCGCTCCATACAGAGGTCACAGTGACAGTTGGCGTAGGAACTTCAACGACAATGGTGTCGCTCTCGCTGCCAGTAATGGTAGTAGTCTCGGTATCAGATCCAGTCCAGGTGCTGGTAGTAGTGGTGAGCGATCTTGGAACCTCAACCACAACCGTATTGTTTTCACCAGATGCGCCAGTGAGAGTGGTAGAAGTGATGTAAATGCCACTCCACACAGACGTCACTGTGACTGTGGGTGTTGGAACCTCCACAACAATGGTGTCACTCTCGCTTCCGGTGATCGTAGTGGTCTCGGTGTCAGATCCGGTCCAGGTGCTGGTGACGGTTGTCAAGGACTTTGGAACTTCGATAACAACGGTGTTGTTCTCACCAGATGCACCAGTAATGGTGGTCGATGTAATGTAGCTTCCGCTCCATATAGAGGTCACAGTGACAGTTGGTGTAGGAACCTCGACGACAATCGTGTCACTCTCGCTGCCGGTGATAGTTGTGGTTTCGGTGTCTGATCCAGTCCAAGTGCTGGTGGTCGTTGTGAGAGATCTAGGAACCTCAACAACAACAGTGTTGTTCTCGCCTGAAGCACCAGTGATGGTAGTAGAGGTGATGTAACTGCCGCTCCATACAGATGTGACAGTGACGGTTGGAGTTGGCACCTCCACAACAATCGTGTCACTCTCGCTGCCAGTGATGGTAGTGGTTTCGGTGTCTGATCCAGTCCAAGTGCTGGTGGTCGTTGTGAGAGATCTAGGAACCTCAACAACAACAGTGTTGTTCTCGCCTGAAGCACCAGTGATGGTAGTAGAGGTGATGTAACTGCCGCTCCATACAGATGTGACAGTGACGGTTGGAGTTGGCACCTCCACAACAATCGTGTCACTCTCGCTGCCAGTGATGGTAGTGATTTCGGTGTCTGAGCCAGTCCAGGTGCTAGTGACGGTTGTCAACGACTTTGGAACCTCGACAACAACTGTGTTGTTTTCACCAGATGCACCAGTGATTGTGGTCGACGTGATGTAGCTTCCACTCCTGACAGACGTTACTGTGACTGTTGGCGTAGGAACTTCAACGACAATGGTGTCGCTCTCGCTACCAGTGATAGTCGTAGTCTCAGTGTCAGACCCGGTCCAGGTGCTCGTGGTCGTGGTGAGCGATCTAGGCACCTCAACCACCACCGTGTTGTTTTCACCAGATGCACCGGTGATGGTGGTGGAGGTGATGTAACTGCCACTCCAGACTGAAGTAACAGTGACGGTTGGGGTGGGGACTTCAACAACAATGGTGTCGCTTTCGCTACCGGTGATAGTGGTAGTCTCGGTGTCAGATCCAGTCCAGGTGCTGGTGGTAGTGGTGAGTGATCTTGGAACCTCAACCACCACCGTATTGTTTTCACCAGATGCGCCAGTGAGAGTGGTAGAAGTGATGTAGCTTCCACTCCACACAGACGTGACGGTGACAGTTGGGGTAGGAACCTCCACAACAATGGTGTCGCTGTCACTGCCGGTGATAGTGGTGGTCTCGGTGTCAGATCCGGTCCAAGTGCTGGTAGTGGTGGTGAGAGATCTAGGCACCTCAACCACAACGGTGTTGTTCTCGCCTGAAGCACCGGTAATGGTGGTCGACGTAATGTAGCTTCCGCTCCAGACCGAAGTAACGGTTACCGTTGGAGTTGGCACCTCCACAATAATAGTGTCGGTGTCGCTGCCAGTGATAGTGGTGGTTTCGGTGTCAGATCCGGTCCAAGTGCTGGTGGTCGTTGTGAGCGATCTTGGAACCTCAACCACAACCGTGTTGTTCTCACCAGATACGCCAGTAAGAGTAGTAGAGGTGATGTAGCTTCCACTCCATACTGAGGTCACTGTTACAGTTGGGGTTGGAACCTCAACAACGATGGTGTCGCTCTCACTGCCAGTAATGGTAGTAGTCTCGGTGTCTGAGCCAGTCCACGTGCTGGTAGTCGTGGTAAGAGATCTAGGAACTTCGACCACAACGGTATTGTTCTCGCCTGAAGCACCGGTGATGGTAGTGGAGGTGATGTAACTGCCACTCCAGACTGAAGTAACAGTGACGGTTGGAGTTGGAACTTCAACAACAATAGTGTCACTCTCGCTGCCGGTGATAGTGGTAGTCTCAGTGTCAGATCCGGTCCAGGTGCTTGTGACAGTTGTTAAGGATTTTGGTATTTCGACAATAACGGTATTGTTTTCGCCAGAAGCGCCTGTGATGGTGGTAGAACTGACATAAGTTTCGCTCCAAACAGAAGTCATCGTGACAGTAGGTGTTGGGACTTCAACGACAATGGTGTCAATGCTACTACCGGTAATGGTAGTGGTTTCGGTGTCTGAGCCAGTCCAGGTACTGGTAACAGTTTTCAACGACTTTGGCACTTCCACAATAACGGTGTTATTTTCGCCAGATGCACCGGTGACGGTTGTAGACGTGATGTAGCTTCCGCTCCACACGGAAGTAACTGTGACTGTTGGAGTTGGAACTTCCACAACAATGGTGTCGCTCTCGCTTCCGGTGATGGTGGATGTTTCAGTGTCTGTTCCAGTCCATGTAGTGGTGGTAGTGGTGAGAGACTTTGGAACTTCAACAACCACTGTATTGTTTTCGCCAGATGCACCGGTGATCGTGGTTGAAGTGATATAACTACCACTCCACACTGAAGTAACGGTCACAGTTGGGGTGGGAACTTCAACAACAATGGTGTCGCTTTCGCTTCCGGTGATGGTGGTTGTTTCGGTATCGGACCCAGTCCACGTTGTAGTGACTGTTGTCAATGGCCGGGGAACCTCCACCACAACTGTATTGTTTTCGCCAGATGCTCCGGTTATGGTTGTAGACGTAACGAAATCTCCACTCCACACAGAAGTCACTGTGACTGTGGGAGTGGGTACGTCCACGATAATCGTGTCAGTAACACTGCCAGTAATGGTTGAACTCAGGGTATCGGTTCCTGTCCATGTTGTAGTGGAAGTGGTCAAGGACTTTGGAATTTCAACAACGATAGTGTTGCTTTCTCCGGGATTCCCGGTAATAGTTGTTGATGTTACATAACTTCCTGTCCAGACGGACGTGATGGTGACCGTCGGTGTGGGGACATCGACGATCACAGTGTCTGTAGAATCACCGGTATTAGTGTAGGTTGACAGGTATGTGTTGGTCCACGTACTGCTAACTGTCTTTGTCACCTTAGGAACCTCAACAACGATAGTATTGTTCTCCCCAGGGCCACCAGTGATAGTAGCCGTAGTGGTGTAGCTTCCAGTCCAAACGGAAGTAACTGTAGTCGTTGGGGTTGGCACTTCAATTATTTCTGTGTCAGTGGAAACTCCTGTAACGGTGGTTGTAAATGTGTTCGAGCTAGCCCAAGTGCTTGTGATGGTAGTGGTGACCTTTGGAATTTCAACAATGACCGTGTCGGTTTGACCGGCACCACCCACGACTGTGGTAGAGGAAGATGTGCTTCCTGTCCAAACAGAGGTCACCGTCACTGCAGGCTTGGGCACGTCGACAACGACTGTATCGGTGTATGTGCCAGTAATGGTAGATGTTGCAGTGCCAGTGCTTGACCAGGTGCTCGTGACAGTCGTGGTAGACTTTGGAATATCCACAATCACTGTGTTAGTCTGCCCAGTGCTGCCGGTTATGGTGGTGTAGGATGTTGTAGATCCGGTCCAAACAGTGGTTATTGTCACCGCAGGCTTGGGAACATCAACAACAACCGTGTCAGTGAATGAACCAGTAATAGTGCTTGTAACAGTATTGGTATTTGCCCAAGTGCTGGTGACAGTGGTCGTCACTTTCGGTATATCCACAATCACCGTGTTGGTCTGTCCAGCACTACCGGTGATGGTGGTCGAAGAAGTCGTTGTTCCTGTCCAAGCCGACGTTACTGTAACTGTCGGGGTTGGGACCTCAACAACCACCGTGTCGGTGAAGGCTCCTGAGATAGTGGTAGTCAATGAATTGGAGCTAGCCCATGTACTAGTGACAGTTGTAACCACCTTCGGTATCTCCACAATTACCGTGTTGCTTTGTCCCGAACCACCGGTAACAGTTGTTGTAGAAGTCGTGGTTCCGGTCCAGGCAGACGTTACTGTGACGGTTGGAGTCGGAACATCGACAACAACGGTGTCAGTGAAAGAACCAGTGATTGTGCTTGTGACCGTGTTGGAGCTTGCCCAAGTGCTTGTGACAGTAGTAACTACCTTTGGCACCTCCACTATCACCGTGTTAGTTTGCCCAGTGCCACCAGTTATGGTGGTAGAGGAAGTCGTGGTTCCCGTCCAAGCAGATGTCACAGTTACTGCAGGCTTAGGAACATCAACAATGACTGTGTCAGTGAGCGAACCAGTAATGGTGCTTGTAACAGTGTTGGTACTTTCCCAAGTGCTAGTGACAGTTGTAGTTACCTTTGGTACCTCCACAATCACTGTGTTAGTTTGACCAGCACCACCAATTACGGTAGTGGAGGAGGTTGTGGTTCCTGTCCAAGCAGATGTCACCGTGACAGTCGGCGTTGGGACATCGACGACAACCGTGTCAGTGAATGAACCAGTGATTGTGCTTGTGACTGTGTTCGAGCTTGCCCATGTGCTTGTGACAGTAGTAACTACCTTTGGTATCTCCACTATCACCGTGTTAGACTGTCCAGCCCCGCCTGTCACGGTGGTGGAGGAAGTCACGGTGCCTGTCCAAGCAGACGTCACTGTAACCGTCGGCGTTGGAACCTCAACAACCACCGTGTCAGTGAGGGCTCCTGAGATAGTAGTAGTCAATGAACTGGAGCTAGCCCATGTGCTTGTGACGGTTGTAACCACCTTTGGTACTTCGACAATCACTGTGTTAGTTTGACCAGCGCCACCGGTAATTGTGGTGGAAGAAGTCGTGGTTCCCGTCCATGCAGACGTTACAGTCACCGCAGGCTTGGGAACATCAACAACAACCGTGTCGGTCAATGAACCAGTAATAGTGCTTGTTACCGTGTTGGTGCTTGCCCAGGTGCTAGTGACAGTTGTTGTTACCTTTGGCACCTCCACAATCACTGTGTTAGTCTGCCCAGCACCACCAATTATGGTGGTAGAGGAAGTCGTGGTGCCTGTCCAAGCAGATGTCACGGTGACAGTTGGGGTTGGGACATCGACAACAACGGTGTCAGTGAATGAACCAGTGATTGTGCTTGTGACTGTGTTGGAGCTTGCCCAAGTGCTTGTGACAGTAGTAACTACCTTTGGTATCTCCACTATCACCGTGTTAGACTGTCCTGCCCCGCCTGTCACGGTAGTGGAAGAAGTCACGGTGCCTGTCCAGGCAGATGTTAATGTAGCTGTCGGCGTTGGGACCTCAACAATCACTGTGTCTGTGGAAGATCCCAGAACAGTGGTGGTCAAGGTGTTGGAGCTACCCCAGGTACTCGTGATGGTAGTGGTAACTTTTGGAATTTCCACAATCACTGTGTTGGTTTGCCCAGTACCACCGGTCACAGTGGTGGAGGAAGTGGTACTTCCCGTCCATACAGAGGTCACAGTTACTGCAGGCTTGGGAACGTCGACAACAACCGTGTCTGTCAATGAGCCAGTGATTGTGCTTGTGACCGTGTTGGTGCTTGCCCAGGTGCTAGTGACAGTTGTTGTTACCTTTGGCACCTCCACAATCACTGTGTTAGTCTGCCCAGCACCACCAATTATGGTGGTAGAGGAAGTCGTGGTGCCTGTCCAGGCAGATGTCACCGTGGTAGTTGGGGTTGGGACATCGACAACAACGGTGTTAGTGAAGGCCCCTGATATGGTAGTAGTCAAAGAATTGGAGCTAGCCCATGTACTAGTAATTGTTGTGGTTACCTTTGGTATCTCCACAATAACTGTGTTGGTTTGTCCAGCACCACCAATTACGGTAGTGGAGGAGGTTGTGGTGCCTGTCCACGCAGATGTCACCGTGACAGTCGGCGTTGGAACATCGACAACAACGGTGTCAGTGAATGAACCAGTGATTGTACTTGTGACTGTGTTGGTGCTTGCCCAAGTACTAGTGACAGTTGTGGTGACTTTCGGTATTTCAACAATCACTGTGTTTGTCTGACCGGTGACGGTTGTTGTTGAAGTCGCTGTACCCGTCCAAGCTGATGTCACGGTCACCGTGGGTGTAGGGACGTCCACAACGACGGTATTTGTTAGGGCCCCCGTTATCGTCGTGGTTGCAGTATTCAGACTGGCCCAAGTTGAGGTCACAGTCGTCGTGGCTCGTGGAACTTCAACTATGACGGTATTCGTTGCACCAGTAGCGGTAGTTGTCGAGGTTACCGTACCAGTCCATCCTGTTGTGATTGTTGTAGACGGCGTCGGAACATCCACTATGACGGTGTTAGTAAGCGAGCCAGTGGCTGTCGTTGTGTAGGAGTTGGTGCTGGCCCAAGTGCTGGTAATGGTTGTGGTGGCTTTAGGAACTTCGACAACAATTGTATTTGTCAGGACGCCGGTTTGCGTGGTTGTGGAAGTGAAGGTGTTGGTCCAAGCAGAGGTAACAGTTGTGTAGCATCGAGAACGCATGAATTGAACTTGGTAAACGTTGCTGCCGATTTCAGTGACAGTATTTCCTTCTGGATCCGTGTATACGAGATTGAGACCTCCATTCAGGTACCAATTAAACATGACAATTTTGATCGGGTAGTAGTACCCAGCTTGTAAGGTAAAACTTGCAGTGTTTGTGTTCTCAGCAACGGAACCTCCTCCTCCCACCGGTCCCACGGTTTGGATACTGAAGGATCCGGTGACACTTCCGACTGGATCATTGCAGCAGCCTTGACCGGCACCAAACTGCATGGATGCACCGTTATCGGCATTAAGAGTGAAAGTGTATGTACCTGAGTAGGTAGCGTAGAAGAAGGCACTCAATTCGATGGCATAATTGGAGACCGTGGTGGTATATCCGTAAATCTGGCCCGTGGTGATGCCGTTGCCCACTGTGACTGCAAAGTTACTTGTGGTAACTCCGGTGACGGTGCCCTGGAGTCCACCGGACTTGTAGCCGTCACTGAAGAATCCCAGTTGCCACCCTGCATCCGAATAGTAGGTGTAGCCATAGAATTTTGCAGTGAACCCCGTGCTCAATATTGTGTAGGGGGAGCAGCCGTTCACGGCAATTACTGCTGCGATATACGCTAGGAAGCAGAAAAAAACCTTGAACATGGAGCTTTCTATGATGACAGGAGAAAATTATGGCTGATGCAAATCCAAGGAATATAAGAGGGGCCAACACACAGGGGAATTACGGAGAGACTACGGCAAATCTTTCACCGC
The DNA here is from genome assembly GCA_003708715.3 of [Candida] wancherniae. Lineage (NCBI taxonomy): Eukaryota > Fungi > Ascomycota > Pichiomycetes > Serinales > Metschnikowiaceae > Metschnikowia > [Candida] wancherniae. Next base: position 181,534 of record PPOZ03000015.1, on the reverse strand, counting down.
TGCTGATGCCCTGGCGCTTGAAGATTATGCATCTGCATGTTATGTGCTCTGATGAAGTTAGTGATGTGGACCAGTCTCTTTTAGCACCCAACACGAGCGTTTTTCAACACAGTGACGCTACACCCCCCTAAACAGCAATGTAGGCATTGAGGGATGGGGTTCAGTGCCAGCTGTTGCACGACAAGCTGTTTCACTGGAAATTATTTCGAATACCAAGACCAAGCCATGCCTGGTTCGCATCATTCTCGAAAAAACATGCAGGTAGCCTGCTTGTATGCATGGAAACGTTCGACCCACCGAATCTCGCAGTCATTTGCTGGAGCAGCCGCGTTCCTGAGGATGGTCCACAGCGGGCCGCGAGCGGAGCCTTGTTTGAGAGCGGATTGTGTGCACCAGCAGCAACTGGAACCGGGGTTGCGGGAGTTTCGGAATAACCAAGGTGATGGTGAGCGTCCTGATGCCGAGCAGCGGGTCCACAGCGCCCCACAATTTAAGACAACGTTCAACGAGATGCAAGCAGCGGGCGTGCAGCTCGCCTAATTCGAAGCTGCCATTGGGCCCTGTGTGCACACCGTTATATCCGCGCCGGAGTATACTGAACCCTGAGCCCGCGCGGTTGAGCGTGGGTGCGCGCGAGCGCCGTGGGTAGCCCAGTCAACTACAATTCGCGTGCTGGCACTTGCGCTGACGTGGCCCACACAAGGCTCGGCCCTGTCGGAGAGACGCTGACTGTGGAGGTGGTTGGCTGAGCACGAGCTTTTTCGCCTGCAAGTATAAGCGCCAGGCATGGTGTTCTAAGCGTTTTCGCAGTTCAACGGAATGTTAGGGTGACTGCTCATACGAAAAGAAGAAATTTCGCGAACGCCCCGACAAAAGCTTATCCCCGTCTGCGAGGATGGCGCGTAAGCGAAGCCAAAGTGCCGCCAGGTTTTGGGCGGGCCTCCTCTTTGGGGTGAGACCACATAATTGTACATCGTATCGGCGGGCGCAAGAGGGGCTAATCGGGCCTCGCTTGTTAGGCGACGGCGGGTTCGGGCTCCATGCAGCTCGGTTGAGCAAGTTGCTGTGGAGAAGCGAGAGGAATGGAAGGGGGGAAAAAGAAAGCCACCGGAGCAACCCAGAGCAATCGAAGCAGTCCGCGAGCAAGAAACTGGGCCAAAGGGGAAAAGGCAGCCAGAGTGACGTGGTGGCAGCGAGCGAAGGCTAAAGCTTAATCTCGACCCGGCGTCAATGGGGCGGCCTGACCTAAATTTTCGCATCACGCGTGGCCAGAAATCGAAAGATCTTGCTGCGGGCTGCGCACGAAAAGACGAACGAGCCCCGTTAAGCGAGCGAGCCGGAGCAGCGGAGCCGGTCGGCGCAGATCACGTGCCCGCCGGTCCTTCCGGGGCTGCGCAGCGGCGACGGCGGACGCCGGGCCCGTCCGCTTCAGCCCCTCTGCGGAGCAGGAGCAGTCGGCGCCGCCGGGCCGGCGCGAGCGAGGCGGGTGTCACGTGACACACCACACTGCGAAGTCGGGGCTCGCCGCCGTGCCCGCTGGGCCCCAATGACCCGGGCCCTCTTGAAAGAGTTGCAGAAGGAGCTCACGATCGCGCACCGGCGCGTGCACGAGCACCGGTGGAAGCAGCTGGTGGACAAGGCCAAGGCGAAGCTCTCGTACGAGAAGCTCCTGCTCATCCGGGCGCGGCAGCTGGCGGCCCACGTCCAGGCGCAGTTGGACAAGCTCGACAGCGGCAAGGCGGAGATCCCGGCCATGGACAAGAGCCTGTTGCGGAGCCTCCTAGCGGAGGGCGACCAGGACACGAACAACTTGCTGAACGTGGTGACGTTCTTGCGCAACCAGCGCGTGTACAACGAGCTCCTCGAGCGGTACAACCCGGGCTTGACCATGAGCCAGAACGACCACGTGCGGCGGACGGCCCGCATGGTGGGCTTGGCGGTGCCCGAGGACATCGAGTAGCAGTGCGGAGAGCATAAGCGGAGAGCCTATGACGCAGTCTACGGATAGTATGGCGCTGATTAGCGTATGGCGTTGATTAGCGTATGGCGTTGATTAGCGTATGGCGTTGATTAGCGTATGGCGTTGATTAGCGTATGGCGTTGATGCGTACGGCGTTGATCTGATAGCGTACTTTTATGGCTCGCGCCAGACTAATAAACAGAAGGTCGTATAAACAGAAGGTCGTATGTCGTCAGTGCACGCGCTTGGTCTTGCGCGGGGCGTCCAAGCAGTCCATGGAGCGCTTCAAGCGCACGTTCTTGGTCATGACGGCGCCGTCGGCCTGCTTGATGCGCATGTTCTCCGCGTAGAACTTCTTCAAGCTGTCGATGAGGAGCACGTCGTCGTAGTGGTTGGTGTTGAAGAGCTCGGGCGCGCCCCACGGCAGCGCCATCAACGACAGCAAGTAGCGCAGGCTGGCGTCGAAGTTGTAGTTGTAGTGGTCCATGAGGTACAGCACGGCGAGCGCGTGCAACAAGCTGGTGGAGTGGTGCGGCGTGCCGAAGTACTCGGCAACAAAGAGAAACTGCACCGACGCGTTGACGTGCTTGAGGAGCGCCAACAAGCGGTTGGTGTTGAACAACAGCCGCAACGGCATGCCGTTCATCGTGGGCGACTCGAGCGCGAGCCCCGCGTTCTGGTAGTTGGAGTTGATGAGGTAGCGGGCGTCGCTGTTGTAGCTGTAGAAGAACGCCAAGTAGTTCTGCAAGATGCGGTTGAAGCGCCGGTGGAACTCCACGTACGGCTCGTCCGCGCTGGACACGCCCGGGTCCAAGTTGAGCACGATCACGTCCGACGAGAGCACCGGGCTGGCGGCGTCGAGGAACTGGAGGAACCGCGCGGTGCTGCCGCAGTTGACAATCACCTTGACGTTGCACTGGTCGAGGAACCCCAGGTTCTCCAACGCGCCGTAGCTGCCGAGGTGCACGTCCGGCGCCAACTGCACGAGCTGGGGGGCCGGCCCGGACACCATGCTGGCGGGCGGGCTGTGGCGGGGCAAATTTCAGGCCCGAGCGGGCTCTGGCCGGAGGCTGGGGCGGCCGGGGGAGACAGCCGAGGGGACGGCGGGGGAGGGCGGGCTCGGGGCGAGGTCCGCGGCAAGAACAAAAACGGCGCAGATCCAGAGGCAAATCCGGACAGCGGCAGTCGGCCGCCTGCCTGGGGGACCCGTCCAGCTTTATACCTTCGGGGCCGCAAAGTACAGGCACAGCTGCGCTCGAAGTGCCGGAAGATGTACCAGCGCGGGTGCGGGTGCGCGGGTCACGCGACCGCGGTCACGCGCCGCCCCGCAGCCAGCGCGAAACACCGACGCCTGCAGAGAGGGCTGGCCAAGCTCGTGATGTTTATCCCGTGACACCGGCCCGTGATCCTGGCCCGATACCACCCTGACGCGCAACTCCACCACCATGTTGTTTGCCCGCCCCGGTTTGTTGCGGCACGCCGCCCGGGCCGTCCCTGTGATCCTCGGCTCCAGCTACGCGCACGCCGCGCGCCGCCCCGTGTTCTGCGACGTGGCCGTCTCGCCCCAGCGCCCCTACACGCCGCAGGCCGTGGACGCCCAGGTGCGCACGGCCAGGCTCGGCGGCAAGCTCGACTACGGCGACTTGTGCCTCGGCTCGGTGTCGGGGCTCTTCTTGGGCGTCATCATCGGCAAGCTCTCGTACGTGCTTGCGGTGTTGGCCGGCTCGGGGTACCTCTTCGTGCAGTTTCTCGAGAACCGCGGGGTGATCTCCATCCCGTGGACGTCTGTGGTGACGCTCGGCGGCCGCAAGTGGGACCTCAAGACGCTCTTCTTCGACCACCCCAGCTTCAAGATCACATTCTTCGCCTCGTTCTTGATTGCCGCGTTCAATGTGTAGATAATCAAGCATCTCAACCAGCCGCGTAGACAGCTCAGCCACCTCAGATACTTCAGCCACGGCACCCGCTCCAGATACTATGTTTACTGTTTACTGTTTACTGTTACTATGTTTACTGTATACTATGTTTACTGTTACTATGTTTGCTATATTTACTTGTTCATGTTTTACGCCCCGATCTGGGCCATCACGTCGAACGAGCCCGTGCCCACGTTGTTCAACTTGCCCAACACGATGCTGGCCGACGGCGACTGCAAGTCCTCGCGGTCGCCGTCGAGCACGGCCTTGGTCAAGAACTGGCACGTGGTCTCGTACGACATCTTCTTGAACGCCGACGTCGACAGGTCGATGCCCTGCCGGTTGAATGCAAGGTACGTGCCCTCGCGCGTCATCATGTCGGCAATCAAGTCCAAGTGGCGCTGCGACACCGAGATGGCGTACGTGGAGAACACGTTGTGGATCTCGTTGACGATGGTGTTGCGGGCGGCCTCCACGCCGTACGTCCGCAACACCGCGCTGATGTCGTTGGACCGGATGCCGTTGACGTCGATGAAGTCGTCGTGCTCCCACATCGCCGCGAAGTTCACGCCCTCCGTCGTGAGCGCCCGCGAGTCCTCCGTCTGCGGCCGGATGCACCGCCCGATGTTCTTCACCTCGCGCACCACGAACCCGCGGCACAAGTCCTCGATGATGTTCACCATCAACAACTTCTGCACGTCGCCGAGGAGCTCGATCTCGAACTCGCACCACTCGCCCGCCTCGTCGTCGAAGTCGTACTTTTTGATGAAGTGGTGCAGCGACACCACGTCCGCCTGCCTGTTCTTGGCGCTCTTGCTCAACTCGCGCTTGGCCCGCCGCGGCTTCTCCTGCGCCTCGTCGTCGATGAGCCCGCCGGCCTCGTCCGCCAGCTCCTCGCTCTCGCTCTCGTCCGAGTCCTCGTCGCTGGACGACGCCCCGGAGTCCGAGTCCGCCATCTCCTCGTCCGACGTCTCCTCGGCCTTGCGCATGCTCTCGAGCTCGCCGTCGTCCGGATCGTCGTGCTTGGCGTCGCTCTTGTCGCCGGCCTCCGGCGCCTTGGCGGCCGCGTCGGTCTGCGCCTTGGGCACCGCCTTGCCGATGGCCGGGAGCGCCTCCGTGCGCGTCTGCTTCTTGATCTCCTTGGCGATCGTGGCCTCCAACTTGCTCAAGAACTTCGTGGCGATGGTGTCCTGCAAGTGCTCCTGCGACACGTCGTACTCCTCCTCGTACTCCTTGCGCGTGTAGAAGCACATGCGCACGTTGTACGACCGGTACGTGGTGCTGGAGTCCTTCTCCGCGCCGGTGGTCTCCGTCACCACCACCTTGTCCACAAACTCGCTGAAGCACACCTTGCCCACCGACTTGCAGAACGCGTCGGCCATGTCGTTGCTCACGTCCTTCAAAAGCGGCAACGTCATCTGCGGCGTCTTGATGGCCGCGGACGCGGTCATGATGATCTCTCGCATTCTCGGGATACCCAACGTGACGTTGGCCGCGCCGTGCCCGGCGAAGTGGAAGGTGTTCAACGTCATCTGCGTCGACGGTTCGCCGATGGACTGCGCGGCGATGATGCCCACGGCCTCGCCCGGGTTGATCAACGAGCGCATGTACTTCAACTGCATCAACGCCTTGAACTTCTTCTCCGTGACGCCGTCCGCGGAGTGCTTCTGGAACACGTCCGGGTTCTTCTTGGTGAACTCGTCGAGCTTGTCCTGGAACTTCTCCGACACCGCGCCGAGGTACTTGGCCGGGCTGTACACCGAGAGCACCGGGTCGTACTTGGCGTTCTGCGCGTAGTGCGGGAGCTCCGCCACCTTCTTGTAGCTCTTGCGCTCCTTCTTGGTGTACGACAACGCGGTGTGCGTGTCCAAGTGCTCGGTGAACTCGCCCGGGTTGTACTTGCTGAGCATGGCCTCGTAGTTGTCGAGGCAGAACTTGAACTGCGTCATGTGCGACTCCTTGGTGGTGTCCACCGCGTCGCCGCCGTACAAGAGCTGGATCACCGACCCGTCGCAGTCGCGCACCGAGTTGTCGTACGCCACGTGGATGCCCTCGAGCTGCTTGGTCAAGCACCGCTGCAAGTACCCGGACCTGGACGTCTTGACGGCGGTGTCGATCAAGCCCTCACGGCCCGCCATGCAGTGGAAGTAGTACTCCTGCGGACGGATGCCCGAGAAGAACCGGCCCTTGATGTACCCTCCCGCGCGGGCGTCCGTCTCGAACGGCTTGAACGACGGAAGGGTCTTGCCGCTGATCATCACCGGCACCCGCCGGCCCTCCAACGCCTGCTGGCCCAAGAGACACATGATCTGCGACACGTTGACGCCCGAGCCCTTGGCGCCCGACAACGCCATGGCTTGCATGCTGTTGTAGGGGAAGCGCTTCATCGTGCCCTCCGGCACGCACTTGCTCACCACCTGCGACGTGATGGCGTTGACCTTGGACTGCGAGATGGCGTCCAAGATGCCCAACTTGTTGTCGTCGCGGAGGATCTCCTCCAAGCGCTTCAACAACTCGCGGTTGTCGTTGGCGGTGTCGGTGGCGAGGTTGGTCACCTCGCACGCGGCCACGCGGCCGATGTCGACGGACTTCTGCAAGATCTCGTTCCGCCAGCCGTTGCCCTCGTCGGTCAACCGCAAGTCGTCCATGCCACACGTGAACGCGGCCATGGTGGTGTAGTTGGTGAAGAGCCGGCCCAACACCGAGAGCGCCTTGCCGGCGGTGTCCGGCCCGTACACTTCATGCAAGGAGTGGATGATACCGTACTGCGAGGCCCCGTACTGCGACTTGTCGAGGATGCCGCACAAGAGCTCGCCGTTGCGGAACAACACCTCGTTCTCGCGCGAGCCGTGGCCCCAGTACTCGTTCTTGATCTTGTTCTTCGACACCAAGTTGACGCCCGGCACGCCGTGCGGCTTGATGTTCAACAAGATCGTGGTGATGACCTGCTTGCCCGTCCACAAGAACTGCGGCTTGAACACGGCCGGCGGCACGGTGATGATGCGCGCGGCGCCGTTGGTGTGGCCGTCCTCGGGCCGGATGCACCCGTAGATCAACTGCTGGTACGTGTCGCGGTCGAAGAAGGTGTCCTTGTTGGTCAACCACACGCCCGCACTGATGTGGTCCTGGATGAGGCCTCGCAACGGCGAGCCGGACGTGGGCGTCAAGTACTGCGAGTCCGTGTTGGCCAAGTTGAGCGCCTCGGCCTTGGCGTTCTCGTTCTGGGGAAAATGCATGTTCATCTCGTCGCCGTCGAAGTCCGCGTTGTACGCGCCGGTGTTGGCGTAGTGCAAGCGCAACGTCTTCTCGCCGGGCAACACGCGCACCTTGTGGCCCATCATCGAGGCCTTGTGCAACGTGGGCTGCCGGTTCATGATCACCACGTCCTTGTTCTTGATGTGGCGGTGCACCTTCTTGTTCACCACCGACGCGCCGTACGACGGCGTCATGAGCTGGTTGGCCACGGCCTTGCGCTGCTCCACCGTCATGCCGAGCAACGACACCACGGAGCCGTCCTCGTTCTGCACCTGCGTGGCGCCGGGCCACTTGTCCGGCCCGTTGATCACGGCCTGGCGCAACTCCGCCACGTTGTACGCGGTCACCGGCTCCGGGTACGTGAGCTTGACCGCGAACACGGGCGGCACGCCGATCTCGTTGGTCTCGAGGTTGGGGTCCGGCGAGATGACCGAGCGCGCCGCGTAGTTGACCCGCTTGCCCATCATGTTCTTGCGGAACAAGCCCTCCTTCTTCTCCAACGCCTGCTTCACGCCCGGGTTGGGCACCTTGCCCGCGGCCGCGTTCTGGTTCTTGTCGGAGTCGATGAACGCGTTGACGTCGTTCTGGATCGTCACGAACGCGTTCATCAACCGGTTGAACAACACCTTGCGCTCCTCCGCGCTGGACGCCTTCTGCTTGCCGAGGTGGCCCAGGATCTGGTCGTTCAACGTCTTGATGAGCAAGCAGCTCTTGAGCACGTTGGACAAGAGCTCGTTCTGCGGGTTCTCGTGGATCTCGTCGCCCATCTTGGACGGCAACCGGAACCGGCTCGGCGGCACCACCAACGCCTGCAAGAAGAAGATGTCGGCGGAGACCGCGGCGGGCGCGAGCGGCCGCGAGTGGAACACGGGCCGCAACACCGCCTGCTCGTGCGCAAACACCGCGCGCAAGATGTTGCGCACCTCCGCGCACAAGATGTACTTGGAGCCGGAGCCGGGGCCGGCGCTGATGCTGGGCACCTTGGCGGCCGCGCCCTTGCGGAGCACGTCGGGCCGCGCCACGCCCTTGACCCGGTTGTTGGAGAGCTGCTTCTCCGTCAATGCATTTTCGAAGATCTTCGCCACGCCGTCCTTGCGGAACGTGGGCGAGTACATGCCGCAGCGGTCGCACTTGGGCCGCGAGAGGATGCGCTCGTAGAAGCTGTGGATCACGCGCTTGCGCTCCTCGCCCACGATCTCCGTGACCAAGCCCGCGCGCGCGGTGCGGCCCTCGTCGATGGCGGTGGTGACGGCCAGCTCCACGAACTGGTCCATGCTTTCGCGGAGGCGGGCCTTGGCCTCGGGGTCGAGCGACAGCGACGAGGCGGTGTCCTCGCCGTCCGCGTCCACGCGCGGCACGCCGTCCTTGGCCACCATGTTGTCCAAGTCCAGGGCCTCCAAGAGCAAGCCGTACTGGATCAAGCGCAACTTGCTGGCGAACTTGTGCACCTCCAACTCGTCGAGCTTGAAGTGGTGGCAGTAGAGACACGACGCCCGCAAGTACACGTACATCTGGTTGAAGAACAACGGGCTGTACACGGGCACGGGCAACTCGATGTGGCCGCGGTGGCCCGGGCAGAACTTCTCGTCGAGCCCGCACGTGGTACATAGGTTGCTGAGCACGGCCCCGAGGGCCAAGTCGTAGAGGCCGCCGTTGACGGCGTGGCCCAAGTTGTCGAACACCGTGGGGTTGGTGATTTGCTTGGCAGAGAACTTTCTGATCTCCTCCGTGGACAACACGGCGAAGTCCACCGACGACACGGTGGAGCCCACGGGCTTAGCGATATCCATTGGTGGTGAAGGTGAGTTTTTTCGAGATGCGATGCGCTTGAGCAGAGGTGCGCGGGCGGTCACGTGACCGCCGATCGGCCCGATGAGCTACGGCCACGGCTACGGCTACAGCCATTGTAAAGGAACGTACTTTTGGAGTGTGCTTTAAAGCTGCTTTGAAGCGTGCGTGGGCCTAGAGCAAGTCGAAGCCGAAGAGCCAGGGGCCGAACGTGTGGCGCACCACGAGCATCGCAAGCCCGATGGCGAGCTGGGCCGCGAGGAGGAGCACGCAGAGGCGGTCCTCGCGCATGGGCCCGCACCACACCAAGGCCAAGTTGATGATGGTCAAGTTGGAGAAGCGCACGATGGCGTTGCGGTCGTCGCGCACGACGGCCACGAGGCGGAGCGCGGCCAACAGCTCCAACAACGCGGTGCCCAACGCGGAGGGCGCGGATACGTCGGCGAAGCTGGGGTGCATCAAGCCGGAGGCGGGGTCGAAGCGCGGGAGGCGGTGGCGCGGGCACGGCACGAGGTGGAAGAGCTGGGGCACGGAGTAGACGAAGTTGCAGATCTGCGGCAAGAAGAAGATCAACAAGGTCTTGGAGAAGTGCCCCAAGATGCCGACGATGGCGAAGACCATGCCGCTGAAGTAGCAGTAGGTGTCGCCCACGAACACGCGGGCCGGGTAGCGGTTGTACTGGAAGAGCGCGAGCGACACGCCCACGAAGGGAATGACGAAGATGGCGGAGAGCAAGTGCGCGTCGTAGTCGGCGGTGGGCACGTGCGGGTTGGCGAGGTAGAACAAGTCGTTGAGGAGGAACACCACGCCCAACACGAGCGACTGGCCGACCTCGAGGCCGTTGATGCCGGCCAAGATGTTGACGGAGTTGGGGGTGAAGATGGACAACGCGGACATGTAGGCGTAGTAGAAGATGCCGAGGTCGAGCAACTTGGGCGAGGACGCGGCGAAGAACTCGTAGTCGTGGGGGAGCGTGTTGAACTTCAAGCCGGTGAGCCAGGTGGCCACGCGGTTGGCGGCGTCGCAGAAGCGCATGAGGAGGCGCAACGCGGCGGCGCCGGCCGCGTTGCCGGCCACGGCCTGCGGCACCACGACCGCGGTGACGCTGAAGGTGACGTAGTACACGATGAGCAACGGGAGCAGCGCGAGCGCCGGGAGGAAGAACTTGTGGCGCCAGCGGATGTCGAACAAGTCGTCGAAGAAGCCGAGGAGGAGCGTGCACATGAGGCAGAGGGCGCCGCTCAAGTACTCCGCGAGCTTGTTGTGCGGGAACAACGCGGTGTGCTCCACGGAGCGGTACTGCGACGAGTACACCGCGGAGAGGTCGTCGTCCAGCACCGTGGCCAGGAACAACACCAAGTACTTGAAGAACACGAACGGGATGATGGTCACCAAGAGCACGATGTACGTGACGGCCGGCACCACGCCCATGGCCTCGGGGATGGGGCGCTGCGGCGGCGGCTTGGAGAGGTCCGTGCCCTTGAGGCCGGCCCGCATGAGGCTGTTGCCCACGCGCGGGATCAACTGCGCCGTGATGGAGAAGCCGAGGAGCCCGAAGGCGCACGCGGTGACGAGCGGGCTGCGGACCCGCAAGAGCGAGCACGCGGCGGCGACGAGCGCCAAATGTAGGTAGCCTTGCATAGACTGGTGTAGCGAGAGTGAGAGTGAGTGAGTGAGACTGAGTGAGACTGAGTGAGACTGAGTGAGTGAGACTGAGAGTGAGTGCGAACGTGGAGGTGTAGCGCGCAGGGCAGTGGGCAGAGAGAAAATACGAGAGCAGAGAAGCGACATCGAGACGAGCGGCGACGGCGGCGAAAGCGGCGAGTGACAATTGACAGCGCAGTTGACAGCGCAATTGGCAGCGAAATTTGCAGCGCAATTGGCAGCGCAACTGGCGAGCCCGCCTGGCCGTGGCATGCCGCGAGCCATGAGCGCGCACATCTACACTCACCAAATCTTTGCCTAAGAAACCTCACCTTCTAAGAACCTCCCCGGCCAGGTGCCTCCCTCCCTCCTCCCTCCTCCTCCCCCATGCGCACGTTGCAGACCGGCCACGAGGAGTTGGTGCACGACATCAAGTACGACTTCTACGGCAAGCACGTGGCCACGGCGTCGTCGGACCAGCACGTCAAGGTGTTCGACCTCGACGCGGCCACGTCCACGTGGGTGTTGAACGACCTGTGGAAGGCGCACGACTCGCTGGTGGTCAAGCTCTCGTGGGCGCACCCCGAGTTCTCCAGCTTCAAGATGCTCGCGTCGTGCTCGTACGACCGCTCGGTCAAGCTCTGGCAGGAGTTGCCCGACGAGCTCCCGGGCTCCGGCCGCCGCTGGCGCCGCTTGGCCACGTTGGCCGTGGAGTCCTACGGGCCCATCTACGACGTGCAGTTTGCGCCGCCCCACCTCGGGCTCAAGCTCGCGTGCGTGGGCCTGGACGGCATCGTGCGCATCTACGAGTCCGTGGAGCCCGCGGACTTGTCCGTGTGGAGCTTGTCCGCGGAGATCCCCATCTTGGCGCTGCAGCTCCCGGCCAAGAGCCTCCAGAGCAGCTTCAGCATCGAGTGGTGCCCGTCCAAGTTCGCCAAGACTGAGAAGTTCGCCGTCATCGCGCTCGACCAGGGCTTCATCTTCAGCGCGGCCGCCGGCGGCGCCAAGCTCCCGGACGCCGCCGCAGACTCGCCCGAACACACCCCGGACTACGCGCCCGACGCCCCGGACGGCGCGCGCGCCAGCTTCGTCCAGGTGTGCAACTTGCCCGAGCACAACGGGCTCATCCGCTCCATATCCTGGGCGCCGTCCATGGGCCGCAGCTACCACCTCATCGCCACCGGGTGCAAGGACGGCTACATCCGGATTTTCAAGGCCACCGAGGCGCCCGGCGGCGACTTGAAGGTGGACGTGGTGGCCAAGCTCGACGACCACCGCCAGGAGGTGTGGAAGGTGGAGTGGAACTCCACCGGCACCATCTTGAGCTCCGCGGGCGACGACGGCAAGGTGCGCTTGTGGAAGTGCACCTACATGAACGAGTGGAAGTGCATGAGCGAGATCAACACCAGCAACAGCCACGAGCACCGCTCCGCGGGCCACGCGGACTCGCCGCTCTTCCCGCCGCCGCCCGCGGCCCGGTGAGCTTCACTTCGTATATCATCTGCTATTCATGTACTATATTCTGCTTTTCGCTATTCTGCTTTTCGCTATTCTGCTTTTCGCTATTCTGCCACCCTATATATTCCGTTTGCGCTTCTTGATGGCCGGCGCCGCGCTGTCGAGGTTGTCCCAGAACTCCTCCGCGTCGCCGTCGGTCTTGGGCACGGCCTCGTCCGCCGCGTCAATGAACATCACGGCGCTGATCTGCGTGCCCAAGTACACCTTCAGCACCATGCGCCTGCTCGCAATCTCAAACACCCGCAAGTACCGATCTAGGCCGCCAAACGCCACCACGCCCGCGTCCGCCGCCACCGCCACGCCGTGGATCGCGCCCGTGTTGCCGCCCTCCGAGTACTTGCCCAAGAGCTTCAAGCTGGGCTTGTAGAACGTGCCCGCGGACGCGGACACGATGCGGTGCGCCTTTTTGTCCACCGCCGTGAGCGAGAGCCGCGCCACAAACGTGTGCGTGTCGGAGACGATGATCTCGTCCTGCGCCGCCGACGCAAACGCCATCGTCACGATGGCCCGCTCGCACACCTTGTACGACTCCGTGGGCTCCTCGTCCTGCAGCGTGTCGTACTTGCGGATGTGCCCGTACTTGGTAGACGTGACGAGCCGGAAGCCCTTGCGCGGGCTGGCGTCCCGCTGGAACAACACGTTGGTGATCCAGATGGGCACCTGCAAGTCCAAGTGGTCGGGCTCCACGTTCTCGGCCTGGAAGAGCACCTTCGGCTTCCACGCGGCCGCCAGCGCAAAGTCCTTGGGCGCGAACCGCTTGGCCTTGTCGAACAAGCGCACCACCTGGAGGTCGTTGTTCTTGCCGCCGTAGGCGAAGACGCCCGGCACGTATGGGTTTGCGGCAAACGCGCTGAGCGTGGTGGGCTTCTTGGCCTGGCGCGGCGGCAACAGGAGCACCAACGGCTCGGACGCGAACGTGCCGTCCAAGTGGATCACGCAGAGCTTGCCGGACTCGTAGGCCACCATGACAAAGTCGTGCTCGGGGAACGGCACGAGCGCCACGGGCCGGTCCGCCGCGTCCACGGGCGTCTTGTATGCGTGCAAGAGCTTGTAGTTGTCCTGCGGGTCGGCGGCGCCCGAGTAGTACTCGTAGACGGTGACGGCGCCGGCCATGCGGGCGGCAATGAGCCACTTTTCCTGGAAAATGACAAAGTGCACGATGCGGCTGCGCACGTTGGTGTAGTCGTCCTTGTTGAGGATGCTGACGACCAGGTCCGGCTGCGGCGCATCCTTCTTGGAGGTGTCGGTGCCCCGGGAGCACCGGACGTCCTTGATGTTGCCGGTTTCGTCGGCCGACACGAGCGTTCTCATTGGTGTGCTCTGCCGATGCGGTCGATGAGGTGCGATGAGATGAAAAGCGCGCGCACATCACCATGTCAGTGCTACACAATATTCTGGGAAACCAACCAGGAGAGGGAGCCTGGCGAAGCTGGACGCAGATGAGCCGATCACGGCACTAAACAGCCGTAGATTGCCCAACATTCAATAACTGAAGCCAGAATCGCCAGAATCGCCAAAATCTTCAAAACAGAACCAAAAACCGCTGGAATCGCAATGTTGGTCCAGCTATAAGAGAGGCCAACACCGCAATGATTGGCCCGTGTTGTGCTGCTACAATACAACAAGCGAGGGAAGAATTAAACGAGTGTAGGCGGGTGCAAGAATGGGTGCAAAAAGGAGTGGAAGCTTAAGTGCGAGGCAGACATTCAGGCCTCGATGAGAATTGCGCGCATAGAAGCTTGCAATGATACTGAGGGCGTACCCAGCCGGAGATTTGCAATTAGAGGGATTGCCAGGATCATGAGCATGTAATACTACTCCGTAGAATACTTGGGGCGCCTGGGAGGCGCTGGGGCTCTTTCTTGTTGGTCGTGCAGGACACAAAACGGAAGTGGCCTATGGTGGATCTTGATCTTCTAATCGGCGGCCGAGTCGCTCAGCATGCCAAACTCCAAGAGCGCCTCGTGGTGCGCGATCCGCTCGGCCAAGTCCTGCTGCACCGTGAACAAGTGGCGCCTGTAGCTGCGCTCGAGGGTGCGCTCGGAGCGGCGGACGACGCCGGCCACGAGGTCCACGGCGGCCACCACCGCACGCACGGGCGCCAGCACGTCGGCGAGCCGCGGCAAGCGCGCGTAGTAGGCGACCAAGCCCGCGTAGGCGTTGTGGGCGGCGCGGTGCTCGTGCCCCACGCACGGGTGGCCCGGGCAGCGGTAGAGGCGCGAGAGCATGCACTGGAGCTCGTCGTTCTGGCACACCGCGTACACGTACTCGTGCACCACGTTGATGAGCGCCACGAGGCGGCCGCAGAAGTCCAAGAGCAGGAAGAGGTGGGCCAAGAAGCGGGTCTTGGCGGCGATGTCGCGGCGGAAGCGGCGCGTGAGCTCGAGCATGCCCGCGTGCCTGCGGTAGGCCCGGTCGAACGTCACGCGGGCCCGGAAGCAGTTGTCGGAGCGCACCAAGCCGCGGCAGCGGGCGTGGAGCGTGCGGAGGTCGTGCTGGGTCTGCGCGAGGTGGATCTGGTGGAAGTCGAGCCGCCGGAGGAGCCGCGGGATGCTGGCCTGGTGGGCGGCGAGCTGCTCCGTGCACGCGGCGAAGCACGCCCGCGTGCGCTTCATGACGAAGAGGATGCCGCGGAGCAAGTCCGCCACGGCGTCGAGGCACCCGTGGTCGCTGATGGACGCGCGGAAGCACTCGCTCTCGCCGGGGAGCAACACCACGGGGTACGCGGACGCCACCGCCACGAAGTGCGCCTTGAGCGGGCCCAAGCTGGCGTCCAAGCGGTGGCGGCGGCGGGCGAGCTGCGCCGCGGAGCACACGGCGACCTTGTCTGCGAAGGCCACCTGGCCCGCGGCGTCGTGGTGCACGATGCGGGGCGCCATCTTACGCATGTCTAATCTAGTGTAGTCTGATCTAATCTGTGGTTAATCGTGTGTTTTGTTCTGTTCTTTCGTTCTGTTCTTTCGTTCGTGTGTTCTCTTCTTGTTCGTTTGTTCGTGTGTTCTCGTCGCTCGCTCTGTGCTTGCAACCATGGCCGCAAAAGCCACAGCACAGGAGCGCGCACAAAATTTTTGCTCATCGTAACTACCCAACCATGTCCAGCGTTATCGGCATCTCGTTCGGCAACACGTCCTCGTCCATCGCGGTGGCCTCACCGGAGGGCAAGGTCGATGTCATTGCCAACCCCGACGGCGACAGAGCCATCCCCTCGGTCTTGGCGTACGTGGGCTCCGACGAGTACCACGGCGCCCAGGCCGCCGCCCAGTTGGTCAGAAACCCCGCCAACACCATCATCAACTTCCGCGACTACATCGGCAAGCGCTACGAGGACGTGGACTTGTCGGTGGCCAAGGCCGGCGCAGCCCCCGTCAAGGCGCCCGCCGGCGGCGTCGCCTACAACATCACCCGCGAGGACGGCCGCGTGGAGCAGGTGTCGGTGGAGGAGGTCACCACCCGCCACTTCCGCCAGTTGAAGCGCGCGGCCGAGGACTACGTCGGCTCCGCGGTGGACCGCGTGGTGTTGACGGTGCCCACGGACTTCTCCGAGCACCAGCGCGAGGTGCTCGAGGCCAGCGTGGGCGCGGCCGGCTTGAGCGTGGTGCAGCACATCAACGAGCCGTCGGCCGCGTTGTTGGCGCACTTGACTGCGTCGTCCTCCGCGTCCGGCGAGGACCGCCTCGCCAAGGACAGGCTCTACGTGGTGGCGGACTTTGGCGGCATCCGCTCGGACGCTGCGGTGATCGCCGTGAGAGGCGGCATCTTGACGCTCTTGGCCACCGAGCACGACCACAAGTTGGGCGGCGACGCGTTGGACGCCGCGCTCGCCGAGCACTTCGCCAAGGAGTTCGAGAAGAAGTTCAAGACCGACCCGCGCAAGACCGCGCGCGCCGTGGCCAAGTTGAAGGCCGAGTCCATCGTCACCAAGAAGACCTTGTCCAACGTGCAGTCGTCGTCGTTCTCCATCGAGTCCTTGGCCGACGGCTACGACTTCCTCACCAACATCAACCGCTTGCGCTTCGAGTTGGCCGCCAGAAAGCCCTTGAGCGACATGACCGCGTTCGTGGAGAAGGTCGTGGCCAAGGCCGGCTTGGAGGCCTTGGACATCGACGAGGTCTTGCTCGCGGGCGGCACCGCCAACGTCGTCAAGTTGGCCCAGAACGTCCAGTACCTCTTCCCGGAGACCACTGTGGTCGTGGCGCCCTCCTTGGATACCAAGGCCACCGTGCCCGAGGAGTTGGCCACCCGCGGCGCCGCCTTGCAGGCTGCGTTGGTCGAGAGCTTCGACGACGACGAGATCGCAGAGTCGCTCCAGCCCCACGTGCTCAACACCCAGCACTTGCAGGCGCCCATCGGCATCAAGGACGCCGACGGCAACTTCCACGCGCTCTTGGTGGCCGAGACCGCCTACCCCATCAAGAAGTCCATCCAGGTGTCCAACGGCCAGGCCACGGACGTCGCCGTGGAGTTGTTCGAGGGCAAGCGCACCGTCAAGGAGACCGTGGTGGAGAGACAGCCGGACTCCGAGGACGAGGACGACTCCGACGCCTCCGACGACGAGCCCGACGTCAAGCGCGAGGTGGTCTACGTGGCCGGCGACTTGTTGGCCAAGTTGGCCTTGACCGACTTGAAGCCCGACTCCAAGTTGGAGGTCATTGTCAACATCACCCAGAACGGCACCTTGCACTTGACCGGCAGGGAGTTGAAGCCTGGCGCCGCCGTGGTCAAGGGCGAGGTCAAGGGCCACTAGATATTCACTGACATTGCAGTTAGCAGCGCATATATTATTAAACAGCTATTCTACGCTTGTGGTGTCTGTAGGCTATTTCTCAGGTGCCTTGTCCAATGTGGTGGACTGCAGACAGCGCACCGCCAGCTACGGCCTACGTAACTCCACACTGATCTGGCGATCTTATCCACCGCTACGTCACACGGCACCTGATCAACCACAGGCTTTGGCGGTTCCAGAAGCGTATCACAGCGGCGCCCATTGCAGTTCTGAAAACGGGAACACCAGCAGACTTTTCCCCGAAAGTGCCCGTGCTACTCCCGAGCTCGTGTGTCGTACCGATCAGCTCGCCCAGAACACGCCCCACCGGCTCCAGCTCGCCTGTTCCGACACAGCACTAGCCTGTTTGTCTGCCGCAGCGGCGTATCCACGAAGAAAGCACACGAAATGCCCAAGAAGAAGCCGGAGATGTCGCAGGTGTACAGCCAGAGCAACAACGAGTTTATCTTCGGCGAGAACGGCGGCCGAGGCAAGAACTTGCTGTCGTTCTTGAAGAACCTCTCGCTCACGGGGTCCCTGCTGCGGGCGAAGCCCGACGGCTTGCAGAGCGACGACATCCGGAAGGTCAATTCCAACATCTACGGCAACATGGCCTACGGCTACGACTCGCCGGACCAGGGCGGCTCTGCGCTACCGCAGCACGGCGCCGGCAGCACAGCGGACCACCCCGGGCCGCTCTCGCGGGGCTCGCCGAAGCGGGACGCGTCCATGGGCTCCGCCCGCAACATATCGCCGCTCCGCAGGTCCATCTCGCGCTCGTCCGCCGCGCTGCCCCCCAAGTTCCGCCCGCAGTCGCGGGTGGCGTCCAGCCTGGGCGACCTAGGCCGCGGGCCGTCCCGCCGCTCGAAGTACGCGGACTTGGACGACGACTGGGACGCGCAGCTCGACGACGGCGCCGCGGACTCGCGCAAAAACAGCACCCTGGTGGGAGGAGCGCGGCGCTCGCAGTCGGGCGTCCTCGACCTGTTGCATCCCGACTTGGTGCTACTGTCCGCGCCGGCGCCCGCGTCCTCCGGCGAGAACTGGCCCAAGAGCCTGATGGACTCCGAGGACACCCGCGCGCAACTGGAGGTGCAGCGCCTCAACCGGCTCCAGACACGGTTCTCCAAGTTCACCAAGATCCTCGTCGACAACGAGAGCTCTGTCAACATCCAGGACTTGCGGCAGCTCTCGTGGAACGGGATCCCGCCCGAGTTGCGCGCCATTTCGTGGCAGCTCCTCCTCGGGTACTTGCCCACAAACAAGGCCCGCCAGGCGTCCATCCTCAAGCGGAAGCGCCAGGAGTACATGGAGGGCTTGAGCAACTTTGGCTCGCAGTTTCTGGACACCGCGCCCGCGGGAAGCCAGCTGCCGTCGCTCCAAGACTCCCGCAACCGCGACAACACCGTCAACAAGGAGAAGCAGCTCTACCACCAGATCAACATCGACGTCAAGCGCACCAACCAGAACCTCAAGCTCTACTCGTACGAGGCCACGCAGCTGTCCTTGCGCAAGATCTTGTACTTGTGGGCAATCCGACACCCCGCCAGCGGCTACGTGCAAGGCATCAACGACCTCTGCACGCCGTTCTACCAGATCTTCCTCAACAACTACTTGTGGCAGTTGCAGAGGAAGCACGCGCACGACGTGGAGGGTGCGGACGACGACTCCACGCTCTTCATCCCGGGGTTGTTGGACGAGACCGGCACGGACGCGCAGGAGGCGGAAATCTACGCCGATCCTCGCTTGAAGTCGCTCTCCTGGGAGAACTTCGACCCCGGAAGGCTCTCTCCGCGTGTGACCGCCATAATCGAGGCCGACACCTACTGGTGCATCTCCAGGCTCCTCGACAACATCACGGACAACTACATCCACGAGCAGCCCGGGATCATCAAGCAGGTCAACGACCTCCGCGACTTGATCCTGAAGATCGACGTGCCGCTCTTGCAGCACTTGGACGAGGAGGGCGTGCAGTTTCTCCAGTTTTCGTTCAGGTGGATGAACTGCTTGCTCATGCGAGAGCTCTCCATCGACCTAATTGTGCGCATGTGGGACACCTACTTGAGCGAAACGCCCTTGGGCTTCAACAGCTTCCACATCTACGTTTGCGCCGCCTTCCTCATTAAGTTCAGCAGTGAATTGAAGGAGAAGGACTTCCAGGACATCTTGCTCTTTCTCCAGAATCCGCCCACGGCGTCGTGGAAAGAGAAGGACATCGAGTTGATGCTCAGCGAGGCGTTCATCTGGCAGAGCTTGTACAAGAACGCCGGGGCCCGGTTACGGTAGATGGGTGGCTCACCGCTGTGCTGACTGCAGTTTGACTGCGCTCCTTTTCCATGCACACCGCACTCGCTTCTCTTTAATTCAGCTTAATTAGCAATGAGCATCTCGCGAGTGCACACACCATCGCATTGATCATCAACTCGATTCGTTCTTGCCAGCTTGTGGAGACCCCCGTACAATTCAGAATGTCGCAGCCCGCCGGAAGAACTATTTTGGCGTCGACCATCGCGAAGGAGTACCTCAACGAGATCACCTCCAAGGTGAACAGTCTAGGCTACAAGCCGAAGTTGGCAGGCTTCCTTGCCAACGATGACCCAGCAGCGCAGATGTACGCGAGCTGGACCGAGAAGACGTGCCAGTCTTTGGGATTCTCGTACGAGTTGATCCGCGTGGACAAGAACGACTTGGAGGCGGCCATCATCGACGCCAACAACAACGATGAGGTCCACGGCATCATGGTGTACTTCCCTGTCTTTGGCGACAACCAGGACCAGTATCTCCAGCAGCTCATCTCCACGGAAAAGGACGTGGAGGGCTTGAACTTCCTATACTACCACAACCTCTACCACAACGTGCGGTTTTTAGACCCGCCTGCCAATGAGCAGAAGTCGATCTTGCCCTGCACTCCGTTGGCGATGGTCAAGATCCTCGAGTACTTGGGGGTGTACAACAAGCATTTGCACTACGGGAACCGGTTGTACGGGCGCAAGGTGATGGTTGTGAACCGGTCGGAGATTGTGGGCCGGCCGCTCGCCGCGCTTCTTGCCAACGACGGCGCCACGGTGTACTCGGTCGACATCAACAATGTGCAGAGGTTCACACGTGGGACGGACCTACTGATGCAGAGGCACAAGGTGGAAGACTTGGACTACGCAGAGTACTCGCCGGAGAAGATCGCGCCGCAGTGCGATGTGATCATCACGGGCGTCCCGTCCGAGAGCTACAAGTTCCCGTCGGAGCACGTGTCCAACGGGACGGTGGTGATCAACTTCTCGAGCGCCAAGAACTTCAACGACGACATCAAGCAGAAGGCCGGGTTGTACGTGCCGTCCATCGGCAAGGTCACGATCACGATGTTGTTGAGGAACTTGCTCCGCTTGATAGACAACAAGCAGATCCGCGAGCGGGGCTCGAGCTCGTGAGCTGTGTAAAAGAACAAATGCATTGAAGGAAGCACCGTAGGCGGGCGGGTGGGTCACGTGACACACGGCTGTACTCATCGCTGACTCCTCTCGCCGGAGTCAGCGGGCTATCTGCAGACGGATCCGAAATATGGGGGAACAGACCAGGCCCGGCGCCAAGGCCAGCCGGCCGATAGACACGTTGGCCATCACGGAGTCGCTAGGGCTCCAGACTTTCCGCCGGGACTCGCGCAAGTGGTCGAAGCAGGATGACCAGCGGCTCATAGCGAGGCTCGAGCAGTTGTACCCCAACAGCGAGGCCCGAAGCAGGATGGACGGCCGGGACATCGCGTGGGACGCGGTGGCGGAGGTGTTCAACGGCGCCCGCAGGGCCAAGGACTGCCGCAAGCGGTGGATGTCGTCGTTGGACCCGAGCCTCCGGCGCGGCAAGTGGACGCCGCAGGAGGACCAGCTCTTGCTCGAGCAGTTCGAGAAGTACGGCAAGCAGTGGCAGCAGGTGGCGCAGCACGTGGAGGGCCGCACCGAGCACCAGTGCTCCAAGCGGTACTACGAGGTGTTGGACCCGAAGGTGCGGGACCGGCTCAAGCCGTGGGCCGAGGCCGAGGACCTCCTCCTCATCCAGTTGGTGGAGGAGTACGGCACCAAGTGGAAGACCATTGCCGACAAGTTTGTGGGGCGGCCGGCGCTCACGTGCCGCAACCGGTGGCGCAACCTAGTGACGACCGTGGTGAGGGGCAGGGCCACGCCGTTGGTGGCCGACCGCATCTCACGCATGAGCCAGGGCAACCACCGCCCGCCGCCCGCGGACCCGGACGCGGAGCTGTCCATGGACATCGACATGGCTGCGGGCGACGTGGCGGCTGCCGAGGGCCCGGCGCCCGACGACGGGGCGTTTGAGCCGGGCGCACCCACGGACCAGGGCCAACTCGACGCGGGCCAGCTCAACACGCAGAGCGCGGGCCAGCTCGACACGCAGAACGCGGGCCGGCTCGACTCCGCACAAGAGACGGACCCGCAGGAGGGCCTACAGGCGGCCGAGCGTGGCGCCGAGAGCGCCGCCAGCCCGTGGGCAGGGCCCGCGCAAGACTGGGGCGGCGCGCCGGCGCAGCGCGGCGCAGACGCCAGCGAGTGGAAGTACACGGTGTCGGGCGACGCCAGCGTGCCGGCGGACCACCCGCTCCGCGTGCTCCTCGCCCACGGCGGCAACATCCAGTCGCAGGAGCTTGCGGGCCACTTGGTGCAGACCGCGGCGCAGTACGGCTTGAAGATCACCATCCACGAGCACCACTACTACTACCGGAACGGCGTGGGCGCGCCCGGCGCCCAGCTCAAGTACGCGGACGACATGCTGGTGGCGCTGCCGGGCAGCGAGGTCTCGGGACGCGACGGCGTGTTCCCGGGCCGGCTTGCCGGCGACTTGTCGCCGCTCTACTCGGCGCCCGGCGCGCAGTTGCAGCGGCACCAGCACTTCAACTACCTCCCGTCCCTGGCGGAGGTGCCCAAGCTCACGTCGTCCACCGGCACGCACGCCGGCGCCAAGAGCACGGCGCCGACGCCGTACCCGGAGCAGGAGGGCTCGGACCTCGTCAAGTTGCTCAACGAGCGGCGGGACGGCGCGGCGAAGCCCGGCGCGGAGGGCCCGTCGCGCGAGCAGAGCATGACGCCGTTGACCCAGGCGGTCGAGGCGGCCGCGGCGTCGGAGCCGGGGCTCGCGGAGTTCCTCAAGCGCAGCGGCGACGGCGTGCTCTGGCCCGCGCGCAAGCGGCACCAGGCCAGCGCCGTGGACCCGGGCGACGGGCCCGAGAAGCAGCCGGTGTCGCAGCACCACCCGTTGCACCACGCGTCGAGCAACACGCCGGGGCCCGAGATGCTCGACGAGGAGGAGGAGGAGCTCATGAGCCACTACGGGATCTTCTCCATGCGCGACAAGCCGGTGGAGCCGCTGGAGATCTCCGAGGACTCGGACGTGTTTGGCTTCTTCCCGTTCAACCCGTCGTAGACCGATACGCCCATAATGAATATGCAATAATGACATACATATACACCATATACTCCAGCGTATACTCCAACGTATACACCAACGCATACTCCACAACATACGCTGACTACATTTCCCCCGCCACCCAGCTTCCTGGCGTTTTCGATTTTTACGTCCCGTTCACAACTTTCTGCTCGCCCGGCCCCATCCTGTCTTTTCGCAGGCTGCGCAGCGAGCACGCATCATCCTCCATACAAAGTTTGTGCCTCAGTGAAACTGATCCAGGAACCGTCCCCACAGCCAACTGCACCCGCCCAACCGCCCCACCACAAGCGCCCCAGCAAACCCCGCCCGCAAGCCCCGCCCGAACCTGCCCGCCCGCACATCCGCCATTGGTCCGCACACCCCGTCCCGTGCCCAATGATCCCGGGGTCCTTGCACACCCCCGACAGCGCCAGGCCCGCAGAGCAGCGGCCGGCGCCCGCCGTGGGCACCGGAGGCGACGACGAGACGCGCCGCCGGGCCATGGCGCTCATCAACCACGAGTTCCGCGGGCTCCAGCTCGACAAGCTGCTCACCACCATGTCGGTGTTCGACTTGATCGACCACTGTGCGTCGCTCTTCGAGGAGCTGACGGCCAACCTGGCGTCCGAGAAGGGCCTCCGGCTCTACGTGCGCTCGTACCTCATCTTCAACTACTTCGTCAACACGTTCATCATGGTGCACTTCAACGGCTTCGCCAAGTTCATGGAGTCCTCGCACCAGGACTTCATCATCTACCTCAACTTGCACAACTTCTACCGCTCCGACGACATCATGGGCCACCACAAGTTCAGCGCGGACCTCCCGTCCGTGCGCGCGTGGGTCTTGGACTACTTGCGCTCCAAGAGCTTGCTCAACTTCGACGTGGACTTGCTCTACCAGTGGCTCGACGAGTACATCGACTACTTGAAGAACAAGGAGGAGCTGCCGGCGTCCGTGCGCAGCCACGAGCCCGCCGCCGCGCCCCGCGCCGCCGACCCGGACCCCGTGGCCTACCCGGAGGACGACTTGTTCGACTTCAACTCCCGCTTCCCGGAGCTCAGCCTGCTCCAGGCGTCCCCGGTGCTCCCGAGCAGCAGCCACAACGGCCACGCCGACACGCTGCAGACGCCGTACCCGGTCTCCAGAGAGTCGCTGCAGAGCGCAGGCCACGCCTACTCGCGCCCGTCGGTGCCCGCGCCGCGTGTTCCGGTCCCGGCTGTGCCGGCGGGCCCCGGATCTCTGGACTCGCTGCCCGCCTCGCGCCCGTGGCACACCTACTCCACCGCCCCGGCCCCCGGCTCTGAGCCGCTCCGCCCGCCGGTGCCGGTGCCGTCCACGCACGCGGGAAACATCCGCAAGAGCACCACCGACAGCAGCCTACATTACGACCAAAGACCCGCCCGGAACGGCCCGTACCAGGCCCTGCACCACAGCACCACCAAGCTCGTGCACCCGTACCTGGACGCCGCTGCGTACGGCCAGCCGCCTGTTCCGCCTCCACACGAGCACCAGCAGACGCCGCTAGCGCCGCACTTGAGGATCCAGCAGGGCGTGTACCGAGGAAGCAACGGGAGCTCGCAAGCCCAGCCACCGCGGGCCGGTGCCCGCCAGGTGTACGCCATCTGCGGCTTGAAGAACTTGGGGTCCTCGTGCTACATCAACCTGATAGTGCAGACATTGGTGGGCCTCGAGACGTTCACGCGGCTCATCTCCAACCGCAGGGGCTCCAAGCGCCCCCGCCCGTTGACGGACGCCATGGACGGGCTCATCATGACATTTGCGGCCAACGGCGGCGCCAACATCGCGCCCACCAAGTTCCTCCGGGTGCTCTCGTCGATCCGGCCCGACTTCAACATCCCCTTCGAGCAGCAGGACGCCCAGGAGTTTCTCTTGATACTCTTGGACAAGTTGCACGAGGAGTTGGCCACCAAGCCGCCGGAGCACAACACCGTGGACTACCTACGAAAGTGGAACATCACCGTGAACTCGCGCGACAAGAACGAGTACTTGAAGTGGTACCGCGAGCTCGTGAGCCACGAGGGCGAGTCGCCCATCAACGACACGTTCCAGGGCCACGTGCAGAGCAAGCTCGTGTGCAACAACTGCGGCCACAAGTCCATCAGCTACAGCCCGTTCACCATCCTTTCTCTTCCCATCCCCGCAGGAAACGGCCAGACCATCGACTTGACCGACTGCTTGCGGTACTATACCCAGGACGAGGTCCTCACCGGCGACAACGCATGGAAGTGCCCCGTTTGCAACAAGTCCGCGGCTGACAAGGACAAGAACAACGCGATGGATGTGGTGTTCCAGCCCAAGCGCGGCTTGTTGAAGTTTTCAAAGAGAAGCAAGTCGCCCTCCAAGAAGGCAAGCACGGCCGCGCCGGCGGGACCCAGCGTGGCAACTTCCATCTCCATCAAGCAGCTCTCGTTCATCAAGTTGCCCAAGGTGATGTTCATCCACCTCTCGCGGTTCTCCATGATGAGCACCACCGACAAATTGAACACCGACATCGTGTACCCGTTGCGCTTGAAGTTCAACCACCTGAACCACGACATGTACTATAACTTGACGGGCATCATCAACCACTACGGCACGTTGAAGAGCGGGCACTACACAGCGTTGGTGAACAAGGCCAAGTCCGACGGCGCAGGCGGCGACATGCTCCAGGACCCGCTCTGGTGTTTCTTCGACGACGACAGCGTCAGGTTCAATGTCCAGCACGGCAGTGTGCACTCGCCGGAGTACAGCAAATTGCATTCCCGAGACGTCTATGTCTTGTGCTACGAGAGGCTCTAGCCCCGAACCCTGCATCAGACAGCTACATGTACCATTACAATACGATAAAGCAAGCCTCTCTATTATTTCCTATGTCCCTTTGTAGTTCATTCGTCGTCGTCCGTGTCGCTGCCAAAGGCGCTTTTCTTGACCTGCTTCTTCGCTCGCGGGCCCTTGAGCGATATCGACACCGGGCCAGCAGCCACGGCGGGTTTGGGGGCGTCTTGTGGCTTGCTGGTCTCGAGCTTCGCCTGGATCTGCTTTCCGGCCTCGACCTGGGCGTCCAAGAAACGCATCAGCGTCTCCTCCTCGGAGCGGAGGTTCTTGGCACGGTCCGCGAGCCGGTGGTCCGTGCCCGGATCCACTAGGCGGATGGTGAGATTGAACTCGTCCTCCTCGCCGGCCGGGAGGTCCACGCGGACCTTGCCGGACTTGCCCAAGTACTTGACGAACGCCGTCAACGACGCCCAGCGCGTGGCGTTCATGTGCACGTGGTCCTTGTCGTTCAAGATGTACTCCTGGTAGAACTTGTTCGCGGAGATGGCCTTGGTGCCATGGTTGATGCGCAAGAGCCGGAGGAAGTCCGACTCGAACTGCCGCAGGAACTGCTCCACCACCGAGTGGCCGCGGCCGTCCTTGCCCAAGTTGGAGATGCGGCCCAAGTGCGACGGCGAGTTGATGTGGTTCTTGAACCCGTTGGCGTCGCGGCACTGCTTGCGGCAGAGCTGGCAGTAGAACCGGAGCTTCTGGAGCCCGGACGCCTTGAGCTGCTTGGACTGGTGCTTGGCGCTGCCGATCTCCGCCCGTGCCATAGCGACAGAAGATAACAAGCTGACCCAAAGAGAAGGCTGACCCCACGAAAGTGAGATGCGCATCGCGCAAAAACCAGTACCTTCACCCCACCAACCACACCAGCAACGGCCAGAATCGACATGCTACCGACAATCCGCAGCCGAGCCGGCTTGGCGCAGCACGGGCCGTTCCGCAGAGCGTACTCGGGCCCGCCGGCCAAGAGATACGCGCCTCTCGCGACGCCGGCCTCGGTGTTCTGGGCGCAGCGTGTGCCCGGCACCGCCAAGCTCTCGCTCGGGCTCATCTCGGCGGCGCTAGGCGCCATCAACGTGCACCCGAACGTGTTCATCACGGTGGTGCCGCCCGCGGCCGTGGCGGGGTACTTTGGCTTGCGCCGGTTCCAGCACCGGCAGTACCTAGCGGCGTTGGACCTCGTGCAGAGACCCGTGCCGGGCAAAGAGGCGGAGACCGTGGAGATCAAGAACTACGACGAGAGCAGCGTGGAGAACGTGGTCAGGGGCGTGGAGAACCAGTACGACTGGTGGTGCAGCCAGGTGCTCCCGGTGGTGGAGCGGCGGGTGGTGGACTACGTGACCGAGTGCGACCGCAACGCGGCGGCGTCGCCGCTCGCCGGCAGCCTCTTGGACACCAACAAGCAGGTGGTGGTGCACTTTGGCGAGCGGCCCGAGACGTTCGTGACGCTGAAGGCGGAGGTGCCGCAGGACCCGCGCGAGGAGGAGTGGTTTCCGGAGTTCATCTCGTTCTCGGTGCCGTACTTCAGCTCGCGCAACGTCCAGGGCCGCAAGCGGCTAGGGGCCGTGCAGGTGTCGTTGCTCGAGAGCGGCGGCCTGGACGGGGCCACCACCCGGTACCGCATCGGGATGCAGGCCTGGCCGTACCGGGCGGTGTCCCGGGCGGAGCGCATCTGCTAGCATTGTACATAGAGCATTTACTCAGTATCTCGTTACATTACACACGGTCAGCGCAAGAAGAAGTTGCGCTGGGCCTCCTGGAACATGTTCCACTGGTGGCAGTCGGAGGACTCGCGGATGGTGTCCAACTCGGGCATCCACAGGCGGATGTTGCGCATGCGCTTGGGCGTGTCCGGGTGCGTGGAGAGGAACTGGTTGAGGAGGCCGCCGCCGCCGGAGCCGGACTTGCGCTCGAAGCCCTCCATGCGCGCCCAGAAGTTGACCGCCTCGTGCACGTCGAAGCACAGCTTGGCCATCAACTCGCAGCCGATGTGGTCGGCCTCGGTCTCCATCTCGCGCGACGCGGGCATCTGGAACAAGCCCGCGATCAACAAGTCGTTGAAGCCCGAGATGCCGGTGGCCGCGTACAACAACGTGGAGAGCATCAC
The DNA here is from genome assembly GCA_003708715.3 of [Candida] wancherniae. Classification (NCBI taxonomy): domain Eukaryota; kingdom Fungi; phylum Ascomycota; class Pichiomycetes; order Serinales; family Metschnikowiaceae; genus Metschnikowia; species [Candida] wancherniae. The sequence goes on along the minus strand of PPOZ03000015.1, from coordinate 154,334 downwards.
GTAGAACGGCTGCTTGCTCAACTGCTCCAGCGAGTGGTGCGCCAACTGGTGCGAGAGCTCGTGCGCGAGCACCGTCGCCAAGCCGTCCTCGTTCTGGCAGATGGGCAAGATGGACGAGAACACGAAGATCTTGCCGTTGGGGAGGATGAACGCGTTGGGCGGCTCCTGGCTCACGTCCGTGACCTGGATGATGTTGATCTCCCACTTCAACGAGCGGAGGTGCGCGGCCTGCTTGGGGTCCTTGGTGCTCTCCACCGCGCTGGCCAAGAGCCGGTTCATGACGCGCGACACCTGGGCGTACGCGCGGTTGGAGTGCGGCAACAAGTGGTTCTTGTACTGGGCCATGATCAGGGCGTACGAGTAGTCGCCGATCTTGGTCTCGAGCCAGTACGGCACCCAGAGGAACCGGAGCCGGTGCGTGAACGGCGCCTCGTTGAGGTTGTACACGTAGAACGCCACGCTGCCGCCCACGAGGTAGAGCACGTAGCGGTTGCCCAAGAGGCTGCTGACGCTGTACAGCGTGGCGGTGGTGTTGTTGAACTTGTGGTAGGTGGAGTAGCGGGCGGCGGCGCCGGGCCGCACGGCTGCGTTGCACACGGGCACGCGGGGGCGTGCCACGGGCCGGGCCCGGAGCCCCGGGCCCCATCTCAGTGCAAGCCGGAACATGGTGTGGCTAGGACCAAATGTGGAGTGATGCGGGATGCGCGGCCCCATTGGTGCGCACGCACAGAGCGGAGAGCGCACCGATAGCAGAGTACATTAGCGTATAAATACATTGGCGGAGCTGTGCGCTGATGCGATATTACACCAAGGCCGGCCCAGTGGGCTCAGCCGGCGCAGCGTCGCGGGCAAGCGGCCCAGGCGGCCCAACATTGCGGCCAGCCTGTCTGCGCAGCGTCTGGGGCGCTCAGCGACTCAGCACTCGTTCTTCATCTAGTCTTTCTTCAGTCTCTTCAGTCTTTCATTCTGTCTACTTGAACACCACGTCGGGCTCCGAGCCAAAGTTGGCGTCCGGGTTGATGTTGTTGTCGAAGTTGTTCTCCAACCCCAAGCCCTTGGGGCCAGCGTTCGCGTCGCCTGCGACCTTCTCGCGGTACGGGTGCTTCGAGGCAAGCCTGTCCTGGACAAAGTTGTCGTTGATGCCGCCGTTCTCGTACGGGTTGGTGTAGGGGAAGTCTGTGGTGGAGTTGTTGTACGAGTTCGTGTACAGCATGCGCGCGGCCAGCTTGGGCGGGTGCGTGGAGGTGGCCCGCGACGGGAGCTTCTCGAAGAACTGCGGGCTCTGTAGCTGCTTGGCCAAGTTGTCGAGCGACTTGTTCAGGCCGTTGCCGTTGATGCTGCCGGAGCTGCTGTGCACGCTGTGCCGCTCGGACGCGGCGATGTTGGGCGGCTGCGCGAGCTCGCCGTCGCCCGGCATGAGCGGAATGAATGTGTTGTAGAACTCGTACGCGGAGTTGGTCTTGGAGTGCGTCTGGTGGGGGAGCGGCGAGCCCGGCGTGCTGCGCGCCACGGGCTTCTTCTGGTCCGACGAGTGGGTCTGCGACGACACCGACCCGCGCGAGTTGGACGCGGACGCCGTCTCCGCGGAGTACGACGACTTGTCGACGGTGTGCTCGGGCTCGTCGGGGCGGGCGGCCTTGGCGCGGGCGCCGTCCTGGCGCGCCGGCCGGTGGAGCTCCTGGCCGAACTCCTCGAACAGGCCGTTCTCGCGCAACTCCACGTCGAGCTGGTCGCCCGCCTTGTCCTCCTCGCGCTGGAGCCGCGTGCGCCGTCTGTACAACAAGAGGAGGCCGATCAAGATGAGGAGGCAGGGGATGCCGATCGCGAGCCCGAGCGCCAAAGGCTGGTTGTAGGCCATGGTTGTGCGGGCAGCAGCGGACTGGGCGCTTTGCTGAGCGGTGGTGGCAGCGGCGAGCGGGGCGGTTCAGCGGTGGGCTGGGCGCAGTGGTGGCTGGGCGAGCTTGACTGTCTAGCTTAGCTTTCTAGCGAGCTTGGCTGTCTAGCTGGGCTTTCTAGGCTTGGCTGTGCTGTGCCTGGTGCGGGTGTAGAGGGCCACGCGTGGAGGGGCGTGGGGGCGTGGTGCTGGCGAAGTGGACGAACTGTGCTTGCGGGGTCCGTGGTCCCTGGTGTTCGGCAACGAATTTTCTGTTGGTGCGACTTCTGTGCCTGCTGCGCTCAGGTCTTGTGCGAGAATGCGCAGGCTGCGGAGAGAGAGAAAACTACTGCGCAACGGCGGCGGGGCCGTGGCGGTCTCGCCGGCCGGCCGGCCCCGTGCTGCTGCTCCGGGGCTGCTCCGTGGCCGCTGTGTGCTGTGGTGGGCGGGACGCCGCTCCACAAGGCTGAGCGACCTTTCCTCCACATTAGTCTCAGGCACCGTGCCTAATCAGGAAGGAACGCTGCACCAGGCCGCTACGGGTCCCGGCGCCGGGCCAGGCGGATGGGCCAAACGGCAGCGATACGAGAATGGCCCGACAACACCCCGACGACGACCCAGCGACTCGGCCAACAGACTGCTGTTCGGTGCTGGGCGGGACACCGCCGCGACTATAAATACACTACAGTGCAACCCGCAGGTGCGTGAGTTAATGCGTAAACGTGACAGGAGCCAAATCAAGGCGGTCTATGACTGCCCATCAATAGCATCGCAGGTCATTGCAGCCACCGGCTTCACAGCAGTCCTCAGCAGTGCTTCGGCAGCTCCTCGGCAGTCCTCAGCAGTTGCTCAGCAGTTTCTGGCAAAAAATTTTTTGTAAGCAACTTTATTAGTGGTCATTAGTGGTTCCTTATTAGTAGCTTATTATTGGGGTGCGATCAATTCCTGAGCAGGGTACAGTGTAGTTTGTATAGCAGCGGTGACTTAGCCGGCACTTGTTAGCTGCTTTCTTAGCTTCCTTAGCTACTTTCTTAGCCTTCTTAGCTGCCCCTAGCTTTCTCAGCTCCTAGACTTTCTTGGTGCTTCCTTGCTTCCTTAGTTACACTTGGTTAGCAGTTCCTGTTCCTGTGTTGTATCAGTTGTTTCTTGGCTACCGCCTTCTATTTACACTAGAGCTCGAGGTCGATCGACGGGTCCGCCCGCAAGTCAAACACGCGGCCGTCGTCCATCACCAACTTGAGCTCCTTGAGGTCAAACGGCACAAGCTTGCTCTCACGGTTGGCCTTCACCAGCAACAGCCCGGCGCCCGCGTCGCCCTTGACGCGGTACTCCACGTCGATGTCGCCCTGCACCGTGTTGAGCTTGCCCCAGATCCACGGCCACGACGACGCAAACCCGATGTTGGCGCCCAACCCCAGCTGCGCGTACTCCGACCGCCGCAAGCAGTACATCACCGAGTTGATGATGGGCGACCGCGTCTTCTCGTAGTTGAAGATCAACGCACAGCTGACCGTGATGCCCACCGCGTACACCACAAAGTACACCTTGTTCTTCTTCTGGTCCACGAACGGGTCCGGCAACTCCCGGTCCACGTTGACCTTGCGCGTGAGCGGCACGGCCGCGGCCGTCGAGCTGGCCCGCACGGCCCACGGCACCCGCACCGGCGTCCTTCCTAAGCGCTGCAACCGCGCAGTAGAACGATACATGGGGGCGCAACACGGCGAGATGCGGTCTTTTCAGTGGGTGTTGCGTCACGTGACACGCCGGGCCGCCCCGCCGCCCACCCACGCTACGCCGTGCCACGGCACGCTCTACAGCCGCTTTGAGTACCTTGATTATCCTATAGACTGGCGGCCGTCACGCCAAGCCGCCCTGGAGACAGAGGCGGCCGTGCGGCCCGTGCTGGGCGCACCGCACGAGGCCAAAGTCACACATGCGGACGAGCAGCCTCGCCGCCGCTAGCGACCGCTGCGTGCGGTCCGGGAGCACCAAGTGGCACGTCGCGGCGCCGGTCTCCTCCGTGCACAAGTCGAGCAAGTCCACAAGCGCCCGGGCCAACGCGGGGCCCTCGGCGAACGCGGCGAGCGCCGCCTCACACACCAAGACGCACATGCGGCCGCCCGGGGCGGCTCCGGAGCGCGGCAGGGCCGTGCCCGCGGGCTCCATGGTCCCGGTGAGGATGGTGCACCCGTTGTGCTCCACACGGAGCGAGCGGGGCTCCACGTGGATCGCGAGGTCATAGATACCACCGGGTGTCTGTGGCGCGGCGGGCGCGGCCAGCGGAGCCAGCCGCGGCAGCGCCCGCCACGGGGGCGGCGCGAGTAAGGTTGGGGGTCGTGTCGGGCGTCTTCATCGGGTCTGGGGCGGTGGAGGGCCGGCGGGCGTGGGGCGCGCAGATGGAGGCGGGCGGCGTCACGTGACGCGAGACTGGAGAAGGCGGATGCGATGAGCTGAGGCAGCCAGCAATGGCCAAGAAGAGTACGTAGCGCAGCAGCAAGCGCGAGGGACCCCACTAACCAGCAGTTTCCAAGCACAGCCGTGCGGCGCGGCGCGGCGAGGCCGAGGACGGCGAGGCCAAGGCGTTGCGGGCGCTCCCGAAGGAGGAGAACGACGAGGTGCGGCGGTCCATCATCCGGACCACGATCAAGAACGAGAACCTCCTAGCGCGCAAGATGGAGGCCAGCAAGGTGCGCAAGAAGGGCGCCAAGAAGCAGAACAGCGCCATCAAGCACCGCGTGGAGCGCAGCGCCAAGCTCGACGGCGTGTTGGCCACCAAGATCCAGCACAGCATCGAGCGGGCCAACTTCGTGCAGGGCGCCCGCAAGGCCGGGTGGGACCAGATCAACAAGTCCATCGGCGTGAAGAGCGCGGAGCGCGAGGCGCCGGACGACGCCGAGCGCCGGGCCGAGGAGGAGTACGTGAAGCAGTTTTTCGACGGGCCGGAGGCGGCCGAGCTGGAGCCCGAGCCCGAGACCAAGGACGACCGCGGCACGCAGCGGAACATCTTTGCGGTGCTCGGCGAGGAGGACAGCTAGGTACATAGAGAGAAGAGAGACATCAGACAGACACTACACTTAGACAGACACGACAAGGGATCGCCACATCATTAGAGAGACACAGGCATCGGCACATCATTAGAGAGACACAAGGGATCGCCGCATAATTAAAGAGACACAAGACATCGCCGCATCATCACAGACACGACATAATATCAGTCACTGGGTGCGAGATAGGTGAGTGCATCGCGCCTCGCTGGTCTCGATTCTGCCTTGATCGCGCGCACTCCACCATCACCACATAGCCATGCGCTTTGCCATTCGTCTTGCCATGCGCCTTGCCGCCCTCCTTCCGCTCGCGCTAGCCATTGGCGTTCCGGTGCTCGACCCGGCGTCGCTAGCGCCCGGCGCGTTCCTCGAGCAGTTCCGCTACGACGACTTGGCCGCCTCCGGCTGGGTGCCCTCCAAGGCGCTCAAGCAGGACGGCACGCCGTACGGCGGCAAGTGGGCCGTCGACACCATCCGCCGCAACGCGGCCTACGACGACAAGCGCGGGCTCGTGATGGCGTCGGAGGCGCAGTACTATGCGGTCTCCAAGCGCTTGCCGGCGCCGCTCGCGCCCGGCGACGCGGACTTGGTGCTCCAGTACGAGGTCAAGTTCCAGGACGGCATCTCGTGCGGCGGCGCGTACCTCAAGCTCTTGCCGGCGCTCGACCCCGACGCGTTCTCGGACGCCACGCCGTACGAGGTGATGTTCGGGCCCGACATCTGCGGCAGCGAGAACAGGGTGCAGCTTCTCTACAGCAGGCACGGCGGCGAGCCGGCCACCAGCCGCTTGCGCACGCCGCCCATGGCCGTCGCCGACGACATGACCACGCTCTACACGTTGGTGGTGCGCGCCAACTGGGACGTGGAGATCCGCATCAACGGCCGCGTGGCCAAGGCCGGCAACTTGGTCAGCACGCCCAACCTCATGGTGCCGCCGTTGAGCGCGCCGCAGCTCGTGCCGGACGCGGCCGCCGAGAAGCCCGCCGACTGGGACGACCGGCCGATGGTCTTGGACGAGGCCGCCCAAAAGCCCGCGGACTACGACGCGCTCTACGGCGCCATGTGGATCGCCGACCCGGACGCGCAGAAGCCCGCGGGCTGGAACGACGCCGAGGACGAGCCGTTGCAGATCCCGGACCCGGACGCCGTGCGGCCGCCCGCGTGGGACGACGACGAGGACGGCGTGTGGGAGGCGCCGCTCATCCGCAACCCCCGCTGCAAGCACGGCTGCGGCCGGTGGGAGGCGCCGCAGATCGCCAACCCGCGCTACAAGGGCGCGTGGATGCCGCCCGCGGTGGCCAACCCCAACTACCGCGGCGAGTGGAAGCCGCCGCTCGTGCCCAACCCGGACTTCGACGGCGCCGCCAGCCCCGCGTTGCGCCCCATCGCCGGCATCGGCATCGAGGTGTGGGCGGTGCAGTCCGGCATCACCTTCAGCAACATCTACGTGGGGCGCTCCGTGGCGGAGGCCGAGCGCATCGGCAACGCCACGTTGGTGCCGGAGCTCGAGTTGGAGCGCGAGGTGGTCAAGCGCACCCGGCCGCAGCCCAGGCACGCGCCCCGCGCGCCGCCCAAGACCTTCGACGACCTCGTGGACGGCGACCTGGACCTGGCGGTGTGGGACGCGGTGGCGGCCGCGAGGGCCGCCGTGGGGAGCGAGCTCGCCCGCGCCGCCGCGCTCTGGTCCCTCTTCCAGCGAGACCCGCTCGCCGCGGTCTCCACGCACCCGGTGTTGTTTGCGGCGTACTGCTTTGCGTTCGTAGTGGTGTTTACCGTGGTGTTTGGCGTGGCCCAGGTGGCGGTGTTTGTGCTTTCGGGGCCCGCGCCGCCGGAGCAGGCGCCGCCGCCGGCCGCCGCTGCCGAGGTGGAGGAGACCGAGGAGGAGATGATCGCACGCATCACCGGAAAAACCACCGGCGCGGCTCGGCACGGCGGCAGCACACGGTGGGTCCGCTAGAGAGCCCAGGGGGCACTGGCAGCCAGTTGCGGCCGCTGCTCGCTGGCCAATGGCTGCGACTCGCGATGCTGCGAAACCCGTGATGTGACGTATGCGGCCCATGTGGTGCGAGTAATAAAGAACGAAAGCGGAATAGAGCAAAAAAAAAAAAAAAAACGGTAAAGAACTAACCAAGGATAACGTAATCTGCGCTTGCATGTGACGCCCGTCCGCTGTCCCCCGGCCACTGTCTGCCCGCCGCTGCCCGCTCCGCTTGCCGCCGCTTTGATCCGACTTGCCGTCACCGGAGACCGGACCTGTACCCCGTAATTGCGCGAGCTACCCCACCGCCTCAGCCTCACAAGCCTGAACGGAGCCAACAGCAGCTCAAGCGCTAGCCGAACATCTCCACGTTAGTCCACCGTTAGCCCACCGCCCCGTCCACCGCCAGCCCGACACAGCACATCGCTACCGGCTCGCACGTTTAGCAACCGCCCCTGCAGCCGTCCCACACATTCTCCGGGCCCACGTTGCTCACGTTGCACCATTTTCCCCGAACATAAAAGACCAGCCGCCACCACCCAAAGTCCAAGATGGCCATCGAACTACCACCGGACACGGCTCTCACCGCGCAGCCCCGTCGCTCCAGAAAAACACAGCTTTCCCTCGCCGTGATGCTTGCCGTTGTATTGCTCTTCATGACCGCCCTCTTGCACCGGTCCATGGCCGCCCCCGCCGCCGGGTGGGACTTCCGGTTGTACACCAACAACATCCGCTACGACAACAAGAACTTGGTTGACGGCGAGCGCCCCTGGGCCGAGAGACAGCCGTACGTGTCGCAGAGCATCATCAACAACACCCACAGCGGCGCCGCGGTCGTGTGCTTGCAGGAGGTGTTGCACAACCAGCTCGAGGACATCTTGACCACGTTGAACAAGTCCAGCCAGTGGAGCTACTTCGGCGTGGGCCGCACCGACGGCAAGAAGAAGGGCGAGTACGCCCCCATCTTGTACAAGGTGGCCGACTGGAAGTTGGTGTCGTCGCGCACGTACTGGCTCAGCCAGACGCCCGACAAGCCATCCGTGGGCTGGGACGCGGCCTTGGAGCGCATCGTCACCGAGGTGGTGTTGCAGAACAAGCTCAACGGCGGCTCCGTCAAGGTCTTGAACACGCACTTCGACCACAAGGGCGTGAAGGCGCGCCGCGAGCTGGTCAAGTTGATCATCAGCAAGCTCGAGGACGGCCTGGCGCCCTCGTTCTTGTGCGGCGACTTCAACACCCAGCCCACCGACGAGCCCTATGCCATCTTGAAGAACACCACGTACCAGGACAGCCGCACGGTCAAGGCCAACGCGGACGAGAACACCGCCACGTACACGGGCTTCAGCAGCTCCGAGCCGCAGACCATTATCGACTACATCTGGGCCGACGACAAGGCTCAGTGGCAGGACTACCATGTGTTGCCCAACAATTTCGGGATCTTCATGAGCGACCACCGCCCCGTGGTGTCTGACTACAGGATCTAGGCAAAAAGAAACGAATAGAGCGGAGACGACGCGACCAGAACGGCAGCGCCGAGCGCCCGGGCCCGGCCATCGCTCCGTTCCCGGCGCCTGTCGTGGAATGCAAATAGTGTGGGGCGCGAGCTCGGACTTGCCCCGCAATAAAAGACGCCCTTTTTCAAAGGAATGCCAGACCAACTGCCCGCATCGTCCTATCAGAGCGACTGTGCGACGAGGCTGCCAAAGTCCGGTGTGTAGTTTAAGGTGCGCTGCGCCGTGCTAATATGGGCCCACTGCCCAAACCTTACTCTCCTCGCGTGTGATCCCTGAGACTGCCGCGAGCTTTTAAACTCTCGGCGCACCGCCGTGTGACATCTGGGTCGGCTTTCGACTCTCCCGGCCTCTGGCTCGACAGGGTTCGGCTTTTGCCGACGGAGTCTGCGCAGGGCGCTCCGACGGAATGCAGGAACCCCACTAGTGTACGGCACCTAGCGCAGCTGTGCATGGCTCGCAAGCATGCCCTGCTGCGAGGTGCGCTTGACGCACCCCCACCACGCGGAAAAAGTCTCGGAGTACTGAAAGAATAAGCGTCGTTCTCCGAGTCGAGAATTCCCACGAGTATAAGTGCACCGGATCCGCCCAACCGTTTTTTCCTCCCCATATTTTGCTGATGCCGCGCTCTGTCACGTCTTCGGTGCACTCGGAGTTTATCCGGAGCCACAACAAGCATGCGGTGTCGCCGCCCAAGCTCACCGGACGCTCCATAAAAAAATACTTTGCCTCCAGAATCCCCACGCTCCTCGTGTCCAGGGAGGAGTTCGCCCAGTACACGTGGGGAGAGATCCTCAACCCGTTCCGCGAGTTGAAGTACGTGTCGTTGAAGAACTGGAACTACTTCTTCATGGGGTTCGCCGCCTGGGTGTGGGACTCCGTGGACTTTTTTGCGGTGTCGTTGAACGTGCTGAACATGGCCGACACCTTCGGTGTCAGCCCCAAGGACGTCACGTGGGGCATCACCTTGGTGCTCATGTTGCGGTCGGTGGGTGCGTTGATCTTCGGCTACTGGGGTGACCGCTACGGCAGAAAGTGGCCGTACGTGATCAACTTGGCGCTCTTGGTGGTGTTGCAGATCGGCACCGGCTTCGTGCAGACGTTCCGCCAGTTCTTGGGCGTGCGTGCGCTCTTCGGCGTGGCCATGGGCGGTGTCTACGGGTTCTCGTTGGCCACCGCGTTGGACGACTCGCCCGTCGCAGCCAGAGGTGTGTTGTCGGGCATCTTCCAGGAGGGCTACGCGTTCGGGTACCTCTTGGCGGTGGTGTTCAACAGGGCCATCACGTACAACTCGCCGCACGGCTGGCGGGCGCTCTTCTGGTTCGCCGCGTGCCCGCCCGTGCTCTTCATCGCGTGGAGATTGTGCCTCCCGGAGACAGACAACTACCGCCGCCACCGGGCCCAGGCCGCGGCCCGCCGCGAGAAGAACAAGCACCTCAAGTGGTACCAGCTCCAGGACGAGACCAAGCGCGTGTTGAAGACGTACTGGCTCACGATGATCTACTGCGTGCTTCTCATGGCCGGCTTCAACTTCATGTCGCACGGCTCGCAGGACTTGTACCCCACGCTCCTCTCGAAGCAGCTCGAGTACGGCATCGACCGCTCCACCGTCACCAACTCGGTCGCCAACTTGGGCGCCATCTTCGGCGGAACCGTGTGCGGGCACCTCTCGACCTTCATCGGCCGGCGCCTCACCATCGTGCTCGCGGTCATCCTCGGCGGCGCCATGATCTACCCGTGGGCCTACGTGCGCAGCTCGGGCATCAACGCCGGCGCGTTCTTCATGCAAGCAGGCGTGCAAGGCGCGTGGGGTGTGGTGCCCATCTACTTGTCGGAGCTCTCGCCGCCCGCCTACAGATCGTTGGTGGTGGGCTTGTCGTACCAGTTGGGTAACATGGTGTCGTCGGCCTCGTCCACCATCGAGAGCACCATTGGCGAGAGGTTCCCCATCATCACCAAGTCGGGCGAGCACGCCTACGACTACTCCAAGGTCATGAGCATCTTCATTGCGTGTGTGTTTGGGTACGTGATGATTGTGATTATCCTCGGGCCCGAGAACAGGGGCGCGGACTTTGACACGGACAGAGACACCATCTACGAGATGGAGTCGGATGCCGAGCAGGAGGACAACGACTCGACCAAGCCGCAGGAGGCGTACATCGAGAAGGTATAATGCTGTAATGAATAAAGAAGAAACAAAGTAAGCGTGAAAAGAAAAATAAGAAAAGTAAGAAGACGTAAGCAGGCGTAAGCAGGTGTAAGCAGTCGTAAGCAGGCGTGAAGAAACAAGGCCGCTGCGCGATAAGCGCACTAGGTCATGACAAGGAAGAGTCAAATTTCCAGCAGACGAAGCACAGACGAAGAGACGAAACAGAGACGAAATAGAGAAGAAACACAGACGGAACGCAGAAACACAAACGCAGATCCTTTGCCAATCGTAAGCAAATCGAGTCGTAAGTCTGACAACCCGGCAAAAGAAACGGCACGGCCAGCCGTTTCGCAGCCGCTGACCATTGCCCGCGCCGCGATTGGCCGCTGCGCGCCGCCGCGCACACGCTACAGCATCGCTGGGCTATATAAGACCTACATTCGCAACCGTAGGCGCCACTTCATTACACCTAGCATCTCTAATTCTGAAAATGGCTTGCTCTGCTGCTGAATGCGTCTGCGCCAAAAACTCCACCTGCTCTTGCGGAAAGCAAGCTGCTTTGCATTGCAACTGTGACAAGGCCCCAGTCGAAAACGCCCAGCCAGCCAAGGACGAGGCCTGCGCCTGCGGCAAGAGATTGAAGGGCAAGTGCACGTGCGGTGTCGCCCAGGAGTCTTGCGCCAGAGAGGGCGAGATCGACTTCACCAACGCCTAAATACAGCATCTATAGCATAATACACACGTCACGGGAACAGCCCAGTAGCGCCGCGGCCGGTCAGCGGCACGTGCGATACACACGTGCGATACGCCACGTGACACACCTTCCGCCCGGCCCGTTCTCTGCGTCGCCGGCACTCTCCACCGCCAACATGGCTCGGCTCTCCGGTTTGCAGCGTGAGGTGCTCAAGTTGTACCGCTCGTGCGTCCGCTGCATCAAGACGAAGCCGCCCGAGACCCGTGCCCACTGGCGGGCCTTCGTGCGCAACGAGTTCGCCAAGCACCAGAAGCTTCCCAAGAAGCTGTTCAACGTCATCGAGCATCTCCTCCGGGTCGGCGGCCGCCGCTACGAAATGTACCTGGATCCTAGCATTAAAGACGTCCATTAAGAAATACGCTGCAAAGTTTTGGCATAGCGCTCACAAAGTTTTGGCATAGCGCTCACAAAGTTTTGGCATAGTCTGCGAAGATGACTGAAAAGTGCGAGAAGAGCAACTCCGTGGCCTCGTTGCGCTGGCCCATGTCCATCATCTCCCGCTCGCCGCTGGCGTCGCGTGCGATGGTTGGCGCAAACACCACAGAGAGGTTCTTGAACGTCATGCGGTTCACGCTGCTGTGGCGGTTCACGAGATCAAGGTGCTTGCAGATCAAGTACAACGTATGCTTGTTGGCAGGCGGGAGCTTGTTGAGCACGCGCGACACAAACTCGTTGCACAACTCCCGCTCGCCTCCCTTGCGCTGCCCGATCTTGATGAAGCTTTCGTACACGCCGAAGGGGATCAACGGGTCGGGCAACTTGCGCAAGTACCTCTTGAACGCGCTGGTCACCGCGTTGATGTCCACGCTTAGAGCCTCGTTGATCTTCTGCATTTGACGTTTGTCGTTTGCGCCGTTTGCAGGCACCGCTGCAAACGCGTTCTCGATGGCGGTGATGGCCGAGTTGCCTCCGCTCAACCTGTAAATACCCTCCATATCTAAACCACGCTTCTCAACCTCCTCCAAGCACTTGGTGACTATGAGCGGGACCTTGTCGTTTTCATACGCGGCTCTGCGCTGTATCGAAGAATTGAAAAGCGACCCGTCTCCTTGCGAGGAGCCGCCATTGAGACTGCTGCTCAGCCCGTTGACTATTGAGTCGAGTAACGTAGTAGACCGCGACTTGTTCATGAAGGTCGTCAATGCTTTTCTTGCACCCGACGAGTCCTCTCCGGCGTGGCTGGGTGCAAGACCCAAGTTGTTCGTCTGGTTGCTCTTGTAGAAGCTGGTGCTGTTGGGGATACCTCCTTGCTGCGGCTGGGCGGGTTGCAGCCCAAGGGTGTTGGTGATTGTCACCTTGGGCCGGCGCCAGAACCGAAGCCGTGTGGCACGTTGCGCATCGGCGCTGTCGTCAACTAAAGTGTCTGCGGCAGTGCTCGTCTCGTAGATGTCTCCGGCGGTGTCGTAGTACTGGCTGGTACGGTTGCCCGAGTCTGTGCGCCCGAGCTCTCTGCTTCTCGGTCCGCCATGCTTGAGCTGCTCGTTTTCGGCCCTCAATCTCTGGTTCTCGTCCAAGAGTATCGTCTTCTGCGATGACAACGACTCGATCTCGTTTGCCAACATTGCGTGCGACTCGTTCTCGGCAGTGAGCCTCTTTTGGAGAACGCTGATGCTTTCGAGCAACTTGCTGCGGTCCGCGGAGAGCTTCATGTTCTCTGCCAACAAGTTCTGTCTCCTGTTTTCTAGCTGGTAGATCTCGGACTTCATAGAACGCATCTCGAGCTCGCGGCTGTGGGCGTCGTTGTCCATGTTGGTGAGGAACTGGGTGTCGGAGGTAGACCGCATGTGCGGGTCTCTCGTCATGGGAGAAGACAAGGGCAAAGGAGGGGTGGTGTATGCTGCAGCGTGGCCGTTCACAGAGCCCTCCAGCACGTGGCGCGAGTGGCCCTTGTTGACCGGGCTCTCGTCCTTGCTCTTGAAGAGCGTGAACTTGTTGGCGATGCCACTCAGGCCGTTGGACGTGGAGCGCTTGTGCTTGATCAGGATCTTGTTTCTCACGCTCTGCTTGCGGCTGGGCGGAGTCTTGTGCGAGTCGAGCTCCTCGCTGGCGGGGACCTCCTCCAAATTGGTGACGGCCGGCGTTGCGGGCTTCACGGAGCGCGTCGAGCGCTGCAACTCGACCCCCTCGAGCCCCAAGCCGCGCGGCTCGCCAAAGTCAGGCACGCGGTCGAGCCTCAGCACGATATCGGCCTTAGCGAAAGCGTCGGTCTTGGTGGTCTCGTCGGTTTGCGGCGTGGAGGGCACCTCCGGTAGCGCCATGCGCGGCGGCGGCGAGGTGACGGGCGGCTGCAACGACATGGGCGACTTCTTGGGGGTCGAGTAGAGCTCGCTCTGCCTGTCCTCGGGGGAGCGCATGTCGAAGGAGATCTCGTCGGTGGGGATGTCGTTGTTTGTCTCGACCACGCGGGCCTGGCGGTTGACCTTGGCCATGGGCGAGGACGCGGTGGAGCGCTGGCGGTGGCCGTCGTCGCCGGAGAAGGAGGGCCCCAACGGGTTGGAGGGCGCGCCCTGTGCATTGTGGAACTCGTGGTCGTGGAACTGGTTGGGCGAGAGGAGGAGAATGTTCTTGTGCGGCGAGGGGTGCTCGCCGGGCAACTTTCTGTCGGGGTTTCGGGCCCGCGTGGTGTTCTCGGCGGACGAGATGCTGAGGGCGTCGTTCTTGGCCAGCCCGGGCGCGTCGTGCTGCGACGCCAGCGAGATCTGGGTCTCGGGGTCGTTGTACACCGTGGAGGGCGTGTTGGGCGCGGAAAACGAGTCGATGAGCTCCAAGATGGCGCCGTCCGGGTCCGTCAGGTTCATGAAGCCGCGCTCCAACTTCTTGCGCATCTTGCGGAGGTTGAGCTCGTCGTCCGAGTCGTTGACCTCCTCGATGTCGTCCGCGTCGGTGGCCTGCGGCTCCGACGGCGTGGTGGGCGCGGCCGGCGCCTGCGGCCGCTCCCGGAAGTTCAACGAGCTGCCGGACGACTGGCTGGGCAACTTGGTCAAGGTGTTTGCGGCGGCGCCGTGCGCGCCGTTGTTGGGCGCGGACTCGAACGTCGACGCCGACGACACCGGCACCGGCGCAAAGTACGAGCTGGACTCGGTGTTGGCGCTCGTGGCGGGCGTCTTGCCGGCCGCGGGCGGCGTGACCGCGGCGCCCGGGTTGGGAGGGAGCTGTTTGTGGAGAACGGACGTCAGCGACGGGTTGCGGAGCAGGTAGATGTCGCCGCGCGGCGAGTTGGCGGCTGCCGGCGCCGGGCTGGCAGCGTGTTCGTCGCTGGGCGAGGGCCGCAGCAGCAGCAGGAGCAGCGCCATCTGGCGGCGCTTCATGTCGTGGCGCTTCTTCTTGGCCACGAGGTCCTCGTGGCACGACATGCAGAACAAGCCCTTGGAGGTGCGGGCGTAGCGCAAGTCCTCGATCTTCAGCTTGCACACGCGGCACTTGAAGCAGTTGGAGCAGTAGGCCTGGTCGCCGGTGAGGATGGCCAAGTCGTCGATCTTCTTGCCGCACTGCTTGCAGCTGTAGGAGCAGTTGGAGCAGACCAAGCTGCCGTTGCCCAAGACCAAGAAGTTGGAGTTGCAGCCGAGCGACTTGCTGCACTTGAAGCACTTGAAGCAGTTGATGTGCCACCGGTCGTCGCCAAGCTCGTACGCGTGGCCCTCGAAAATCACCTGGTGGCATTTCTTGCACGTCTGCGACAGCAGCGTGGTGGCAGTGAGCGTTTCGGACATTTCGCTGGGGGGTCGGGCCGGGGACGGTTGCAGGCGAGGTGGTTTTGGGGTGCACGTATGATCTGGGGCTTGGTATGTGTTCTCGGTTTCATACAAGCATTTGAGGTGCCGGAGGATCGGGTTTTTTGGGCGACCCCAGAGCGGTTTACGGGACGGCTACGGCGGAGCGAACACGACACGGGCGGTGGCCCGGCGGGGGCGCGTGGGAAGGGCGCCCCAGCCCGGCGCCCAGAGGCTTACGGCTTAGGGTGTTTCTTATTATCTGTCTCGTATTTTCTTTTGGGCCGCACCAAACAGGTAGGCGTGGATCAGCGCGCGATCCGGCGGCCGGGAAGGCGGAGCGGACAGCGCCGCCTGCCATATGCTGTTCTGTGTGTTGTGGCGCGTGCTGCCGGCCCGTTGCGCTGGCGGGCACCTTTTTTTGTTGTTGTTGTTGCTAGCACAGCCGGCGCCGTGACGTTCTCCGAAGACGCGAACTGATCAGTTTCCGCATTTGGTGAAATCGCAGTCTGCATGCCAGGACCCAATAGAGAAATGCACTCACGCAACGTGGAGCGGAGCAGCGTCCGTGGGCAGCCGGGCAGCGTCTCGCAGAGGCGCGTTGTTTATGGCGGCAAAGGCATGTCGCCATGGACGCTGCTATGAGCCGTAGGCACGAGGCTGGCACGAGCCGTGGGCACGAGCCGTTGGCATGGGCCGTTAGGCGCACTGGCCAGCTTAGGTTAAAATTAGACCAGCGACCAGAGCGCCGGCAGAGCGCCTAGGGCTGGAAGTCCGCGAGCTCCTTCTGGGCGACCTTCTGGATGTCGATCTCGTCGATGCCCGACCAGTCCACGTGGATGTTTCTGTTCATCTCGGTGTTCTTGAGCACGTGCTCGCGCTCCTTCTGCCAGTCGGACTGCTTGTCGACGAAGCCCTGGTCCCAGGACTTGTCGTAGACCTTCATGATCTTGGCCTGCTCCTCCTGGCGGACCTCCTCGAGCGCCATCCACTCCATGTGCTTCAAGTCGTCCAGGGACGGCTCGTAGATGTGCCAGATGACGTAGTGCGGGAGGCCGACCACGGAGTAGCCCATGCGCTTGCACATCTTGCCGAAGGCCTCGGTCTCCGCGTGCTTCTCGAACGAGAAGGCCGGGAAGTGCGCGCCGGTGCGGAACACGCGGGCCTTGGTCAAGATGGACACGCCGCCGATGCCGTCCAAGTCCATCTCGGCCTCCGGGTCGCCGTAGGGGTCGCGCAAGTAGGCGAGGTGCGGGCGCCAGGTCTGGTACTCCACGTAGCCCTCCACGATGCACGCGTCCTCGTCCAAGCTCTCGGCGAGCTGGAGGCCGCCGTCGCTCTCCTTCCACGAGTTCAAGTCGTAGGGCTGCTGGTTGCCCAACCAGTCGGGCAACGGGCGCCACACGTTGGGCACGATCACGTCCTTGTCGTGGTGCATCAAGTCCTCCAAGATGGTGGGCGGCACGGTCTCCACGTCGGCGTCGCGCCAGTAGACGTAGGAGTGGTAGGGCTTGATGGCCACGGTCCACAACCAGTTGCGGGCGCGGGCCATCAACTTGCGCCGCGGGCCCTGGGCGGCAAAGCCGTGCCGGTCGGAGAAGGACTGGCCGATGACCTGGCCGAAGTCCTTCTCGAAGATCTCGATCTCGCCGAAGCGCATGGCCACGTTGGCGTCGTTCTGGATCGCGTTCAAGTGCTTCATGAGCTCGCCCAACGTGTCGTCCTTGGAGTCGCTGACCAAGAACGCCATGTCGATCAAGTGGTGCGGGTACGTGAGCTTCTTCATGTGCCCGAAGAACATGGGCAAGTGCGCCGCGGCGTCCCGCAACGGCACGCAGAACAACACCCGCTCCTGGCGCTGCCAGCCGTCCGCGGAGCCCACGTAGTGCGCCAAGTCGAAGAACGACGTGGACGGCGTGGCGCTGAAGTCCGGCACGTGGAACGTGTTGCGGGACACGAGGATGGTCTCGGCCACCGTGAGGAGCGCCAAAACAAGCGCCACCACCGCCACCTTGGCCTTGTGCTTGAGCACGCTGGCGCCGAGCGTGGACCGCTCGAGCGACGAGCGCACCGCCGAGAACGAGAGCCCGTCGTTGTTTTTCTCGCTGTACTCGTACGGCGTCATCTGGAGGATCAGGGCCATGGTTGTCGAGTGTGCGACGGTGATGCGCGCATCGATGTTGGCCCGATCAAATCAGGCTCCTGGCTGTCAGGTGCTTGGCCCTTGCTTTTCTGTTTATTCTCCAATTTTTTCAAACTCTCTCACCTCTCTTTACTTCTTTTGTCACATCTTTTCTCACTTTCCTTCACTCTTTCTTGCTTCACTCTTACTTCTCCTTTTTCTTCTGTCTTTCTTCTTTCGTGCTTCTTTCTTGCTTCTTTCTTGCTTCTTTCTTGCTTCTTTCTTTCTTCTCTCTTGCTTCTCTCTTGCTTCTCTCTTGCTTCTCTCTTACTGCTTTCTTACATCTTTCCTCCCTTTCCTCCCTTTCCTCCCTTTCCTCCTTTCTCCTCTCTTCTCTCTTTTGCTGCACCTACAAGCCACAGAAATCTACCTCAGGCGCCTACATGTCTCCTCTGCTTTTCATCTCTCTTTTTTCTTCTCTCTTCTCTCCTCTCTTTTCTCTTTTCCTTTTTCCTTTCTCTCTTCTCTCTTCCTTCTTCTCTCTTTTCTGACTCGTCCTTTGTTTACCAACGCGCGCATCACCAACTACTCCGCTCCACTCACGCTCCGCCCACGCTCCGCTCCACCCACGCTCCCATGAAGGTGGAAGAGCTCATCATCGACGGCTTCAAGTCGTACGCCGCGCGCACGGTCATCAGCGACTGGGACCCGCAGTTCAACGCCATCACCGGGCTTAACGGCTCCGGCAAGTCCAACATCCTCGACGCCATCTGCTTCGTGTTGGGCATCGCGTCCATGGCCACCGTGCGGGCCGCCAACTTGCAGGACTTGATCTACAAGCGCGGCCAGGCCGGCGTCACCAAGGCCTCCGTGACCATCGTGTTCGACAACTCCGAGAAGGACAAGTCGCCCATCGGCTTCGAGAACTCGCCCAAGATCTCCGTCACGCGCCAGATCATCCTCGGCGGCACGTCCAAGTACTTGGTCAACGGCCACAAGGCCCAGCAGCAGACCGTGCTCAGCTTGTTCCAGTCCGTGCAGCTCAACATCAACAACCCCAACTTCCTCATCATGCAGGGCAAGATCACCAAGGTGCTCAACATGAAGCCGCTGGAGATCTTGTCGCTCATCGAGGAGGCCGCCGGCACCCGCACCTTCGAGGACCGCAAGGAGAAGGCCGTCAAGACCATGGCCAAGAAGGAGGCCAAGCTCGAGGAGATCCGCAACTTGCTCCGCGAGGAGATCGAGCCCAAGTTGGACAAGCTCCGCGCGGAGAAGCGCACCTTCTTGGAGTTCCAGAAGGTCCAGACCGACTTGGAGAAGCTCTCGCGCGTCATCGCCTGCAACAAGTACCTCGCCTACTCGCGCAAGTTCCACCAGTACTCCACCGTGCGCTCCGAGCACGAGTCCGCCATGGACGCGTTGACCGCCCAGGTCGACCGCTTGACCAGCGAGATCCTGAACCTCACCTCCGACTTGAACGACGTCAAGCAGCAGAAGCACGACGAGTTGGCCAAGGGCGGCCGCATCCTGGCGCTCGAGGCCCGCGACACGCAGCTCTCCGACGAGCTCACCCGCCTCACCACCTCCAGCGACTTGGCCGCGGAGAACGCCAAGGAGGAGGCCCGCAACATCGCGCGCCTCCGCGAGCAGCTCCTGTTGCTCCAGGCCCAGATCGACGACCGCGCGGACTTGTTCGCGGCCAACGAGGTCGACCACAACGCCACCAAGGCCCGCGTCGAGGCCATGAAGGAGGAGTACACCAAGAAGGAGGAGCTCCTCTCCACGTTGTCCACCGGCATCTCCGCCAAAGGCGGCTCCGACGGCGGCTACACCTCGCACCTCAAGCAGTGCAAGGAGGACCTCAGCAAGTGCAACAACGCCATCTCGCAGTCCTCCATGAAGGTCAGCCACTTGAAGGAGAAGATCCAGAAGGACGTGCCGCGCCTAGCGCAGGCCCGCGACGAGAACAAGGCGTTGCTCGCGGACATCGCCGACTACCAGCAGGAGATCGGGGCCAAGGAGGCGAAGCTCCGAGAGTCCGGCCTCAATCCAAAGGCGTTGGCCGAGCTACGAGACCAGGAGAGCATGATCCGCAGGCAGTTGGACGAGTACCACTACCAGCTCAACGCAATGCGCCAGGACGTGGGAAACATCGACTTCAACTACGCAAAGCCGTACCCGAACTTCGATCCCCGCTCCGTGAAGGGCGTAGCGATGCAGTTGTTCAGCCTCCGCGAGAACGAGGGCAACAAGGCCACGGCTTTGCAGGTCTGCGGCGGTGGCCGCTTGTACAACGTGGTTGTCGACACCTCCACGACTGCCTCGGCGCTTATAGAGCGGGGCCAGTTGAAGCGGCGCGTCACCATCATTCCCTTGGACAAGATCTACGCCAAGTCCATCCCGCAGAACCAAGTGGCGTACGCACAGAGCAAGTGCCCCGGGAGGGTCGAGCTCGCGTTGAACTTGGTCAATTTCGAGGAGGAGTTGATCAAAGCAATGTCCTTCATCTTTGGCTCGACCTTCATTTGCAAAGACCCAAACACCGCAAAAGAGATTACGTTTGATCCCAAGCTTAGAGCTCGCTCCATCACCTGGGACGGCGATATTTATGACCCAGAGGGCAATCTCTCTGGGGGCTCGAGGAGAAACAACTCGTCCATTTTGCTCAAGATGCAACAATACAACAGCCTCAATGCCAAGGTCACGCAACTCCAGGAGAAGCACGCAGAGATTGTTCAGGAGATCGACAGACTAGAAGTCTTGGACAAGCAAACCAAGTCTTTGCAGAACGAACTCAACTTGAGCAAGCACGAGCTTTCCTTGTTGCAGAGAAAGTTGGACAACAACTCTGCCTCGCACATCTTGAAAGAAAGTGAAAGCAATGCCGCTGAAGTCGCAAGGCTCGAGCAGTCGATAGCAGACGAAAAGGAAAAGGCAGCTCAGCTTGAGGCGCAAGTGAAGCAGATCAGCAGCGACATCGAGGAGTTCAACCAAGACAAAGGATCGAAGCTCAAGCAGTTGGAAAAAGAGTTGAAGACCCTCAAGACTCTGATTGCAAAAGAGGACGCCAAGTTGAGGGAAAGCAACGAAAAGTTCCAGACTCTTCAGATTGAGGTGGAGCAGCAGAAAATCGAGCTTGAATCGGTCCGTGAGTCCATTACGTCCAACGAGCAGGCGCTCAAAGAATCCGAGGCCAACCTCAAGGAGTCACAAAACAAGATTGAGGAGTTGAACAGCACCTTGCGTGAAGTCCGTGCGGAATTGGAGGACGAGAAAACCAAGATGTTGGGGTTCAACGATGAGATTGCTGAGTTGACCGACCTTTTGCACACCAAAAATGAGGAGTTGAACCAGGCCAAGTTGTCGATACAAAAGCTCAATCATGACCTCGAAAAGGCGAGCGGTTCCACGAAAGGATTGCAGGTGAAGCTAGATGAGCTCATAAAAGAGCACGAATGGCTCACAGACGAGAATGTCACCAACGGAATCATGCAGCAGTTCCCAGACATCAACTTGGAGGAGTATGAAGGACAGGCGGCCGTGTTGGGAGAGCGCTTCCAGAACATGAAGCGGAAGGTCAATGCTAACATCATGAGCATGATTGACAATGTTGAAAAGAAGGAAGCTTCGTTGACACACATGGTGAGAACAATTGAAAAGGACAAGTCCAAGATCGAAAGTACTATTGAGAAACTCAACAACTACAAGAGAGAGACCTTGAACACCACGTACCAAAAGGTCTCCGACGACTTTGGAGATATATTTGCAGATCTTCTCCCCGGGTCCTTCGCAAAGCTTGTTCCGGTGAACATGATGGACGTGACACATGGTTTGGAGGTCAAGGTCAAGCTCGGATCGGTGTGGAAAGAGAGTCTAGTCGAGCTCTCGGGTGGACAGCGGTCGTTGGTTGCGTTGTCTCTCATCATGGCGTTGCTTCAGTTCAAGCCCGCGCCCATGTACATTTTGGATGAGGTGGATGCTGCGCTAGACTTGTCACACACGCAGAACATCGGGCACCTCATCAAGACGCGGTTCAAAGGGTCGCAGTTTATTGTTGTTTCGTTGAAGGAGGGGATGTTTACGAACGCCAACCGGGTGTTCCGGACGCGGTTCCAGGACGGAACGTCGATAGTGTCGTCGATGTGAAAATGCATAATAACTTATATTACTTACTAATAGAGGGCTACTCATCTTTCTTGGACGCTTCCTGCTCCACCAGTGGGGCCTCCAGAGTCGTCTCCGTAGAGGCCGTGTGCACGGAGGCGGTGTCCTCGGGGTCAGCGAATCTCAAGTTCTTTCTCTGCTTCACATTATCATCTGCGGGGCCCGCAATAGAGCTCGAGTACAGGGCAGCGTTGGTGCTGGAGCCGTCGCTGACGGCGGCGGTGGGCGAGTCAAAGACCAACTCGGCGGTGCGGATCCACCTGCGGCGACGGGTGTATTTGGAGTAGGAGTCGTCGGTGGTGGGCTTCTTCCAGACGTTGTCGGTGTAGATGAAGCCCTCGTCGTTGGTGGGCTTGACGGTGGTCTTGGAGCGCTTGCCCGAGGGGAGGGTGATGGCGCCGTCGTTGGTCAAGTCCAAGCGCCATGTCTTGTCGACCCAGCGCCAGCGCGCGTTGCTGATGGCCGGGTGCTGCTGGAAGTCCTGCTGCAGCTGGGAGAAGCTGGAGTCGGCGTTGGGCAACTCGAAGTCGTCGATGGAGGAGGACTCGTTCAAGAACTCGTCGGTCCAGGGCGCGCGCTCGTAGGTGAGCAAGTTGGAGGTCCAGCCAATGCCGAGCCAGCGGCGCTGGTTCTCGTAGATGACGTAGGTGAAGCGCACGGGCTTGGACAAGTCCGCGCCGGCGGCGGCGGTGTAGCCGGACTTCTGGACCTTGGCGAACGCGGCGGCGAAGAGCGAGTTGTTGCGGGCCTGGGAGAAGTCCAAGCCGGTCAAGTAGAAGCACAAGACGCGGGTGAGCTTGAGCTTCCACACGAGCTTGCGGGTGACGCGCATGTAGGACAGGTGGTAGGATAGGAGGAACAAGCCGATGAACAAGAGCACGGAGCGCGGGCTGACGAGCAAGAAGGTGGCGACCAAGTAGAGCGGGGTCAAGAACACGGTGGTGAACATGAGGCGCTTGATGTCGTAGGAGGTCAAGCCCAAGGAGGTGACCGGGTTGAGCAACAAGTCGGCCTTGACGCAGGTGGTGGAGAGCGCCTGCACCACGTCGTCCAAGGTGGGGCGGAGGTTTGTTTCCTCCACGATCTTGTTGTTGAGCAGCGAGTACGCCACGACGACGAACACCACGAGCAAGTGGCCCAGCCAGGTGACGATGGCCTCGAAGTAGAGCACGGCCAATGCATACAGGCACATCAACACGATGTTGACCCAGAAGTCGTCGTTGGTCCAGGTGGCGACCAGGAGGCTCTTGTTGACGATGAGCAAGTAGGGGTACGCCTTGATGAGCGCCTTGGCCACGGCGGGCGGCGTCAGCGAGAGGAGCGGCGACGTGAGCGGCTGGATGGTCTTCTGCAGCAGGTCGGCGCGCTCCAGCGTGGAGAACTGGGCCCGGAGCTCGCCGTCGCTGGACGACGAGGGCGGCTGGAGGTCCTGCGGCTTCGGCACGTTGTTGGGGTCGCTCATGGAACGGGGGTGCGGCGTGCTGGGGGCGGGACTGGGGGCGCTGATGGTTGCTGAGCTGTGGGGTCGGGGCGCCTGTGAGAGCGGGCTGGTGCACGGGTGCGGCGCTCCGGGGGTCCGTGTTGGGTCGGTGATCCAGGCGGGAGGGGGGGCGAGAGTTGGGCCGGGTGGTGTTAGGCGGGTGTTCTTGCGGCGTCTCCGGGTGGGCAGTGTGGCCAGCAATCTGCTGGGTCTACAGGCTACAGGGGCCGCAAGGTTGGCCATAAGGTGAGCGACTGCTTGAGAGAACATGGGAGCAGGGCATGTCCGACATGTCCGACAGAACGTGTGAACATTTATGTGGTCTGTCTGGTCTGTCTGGTCTGTCTGGTGATGTCTATCTGGTGATGTCTGTCTGGTGATGTCTGATCTATCTGTTTCTGCTCTGCGAACGCGCACTCCGCGCACATGGACTTCTCCCAGCTCTTGAGTAAAAAGCGAGAGCAGAGGCGGAAGCGGGCGCGGCCCGCGGACGCGGACGAGAGCGCCGGCGCCAGCGCCAGTGCCAGCGCCAGCGGCTCCTCCGACGCCAAGGACGCGCTCTTGCGCTCGGTCGACGCGGCCAAGCTCCAGAGTAGCCTCGAGCTCTTCCAGCGCGCGGACAGCTTGTCCAAGGAGGAGCAGCTCCACACGCTCCAGCTCCACGTAAAGCGCGAGAAGAAGGACGCCCGCTACGCCGAGTACCTCGCGCGCGAGGCCGCGGCGCCGGACCTCATCGTGCCCGAGGACATCGTGGCGCACAGCGAGCAGTTGGCGCTCCAGGTGCGCAAGTTCTTCAAGCAGGTGCTCGCGCGGTGGGACGGCGAGGTGGCCGGGGCGGGCGACGACGGCAAGGCTGGCGGCGACGGCAAGGACCCGGCGCCGGCCGCGGACGCCGCGCTCCTCCGCGAGACCAAGCGGGACATCGTGCCGCTCCTCTACAAGCTCCGCAGCGGGCGGTTGGACCCGGACGTGGTGGCGTCGCTCTCCACCATCGTGTACTACGTGCAGAGCGAGCAGATGGTGCGCGCCAGCGAGGCGTACTTGAAGTTGAGCATCGGCAACGTGGCGTGGCCCATCGGCGTGCGGGACGTGGGGATCCACGCGCGGGCGGCGGACGCCCGCATCGCGGGCGACGACAAGCGGCAGCTCGCCAACATCATGAAGAGCGAGGCCACGCGGCGGTGGCTCGTGGCGGTCAAGCGCTGCGTCAACTACTGCGAGGCCTTGCACCGGCGGGGGCTGGAGCCCTAGCGCGTGTGCAGGCGCGCGCCCACGCAAAAAGCCATCGAAAAAGATTTCACTTCTTCCCCAGCACTCCAACAATGGCTGTATGTATATCGACCACGCCGGCCTGTGGCCGCGCCGTGCCCGCCCGCTCGGGCTGCTCCCGCTCCCATGCTAACATGTACAGAAAGAGATTAAGGAAATCAAGGAATTCGTCGAGTTGGCCAGAAGAGCCGACATCAAGTCCGCCACCGTCAAGGTCAACAAGAAGGTCAACGCCAAGGGCAAGGTGTTCAAGCAGACCAAGTTCAAGGTCAGAGGCTCGCGCTACCAGTACACCTTGGTGGTCAACGACACCTCCAAGGCCAAGAAGTTGCAGCAGTCCTTGCCTCCCTCGTTGGAGATCAAGACTTTGTGAAGTAGTCATAATGTACAATTTAGCTGAGACGACCAATTGTAGACGCCTACGGCCTCGTGTCAGTGGGTGCTTAATTCAATCCTATGTGGTCTGCAGACCTCTATGCTAGATGATGTCCTCCATCTCGGCGTCGTCGTCGTCGTCGTCCTTCTCCTCCTCGCGCTGGGCGGCCTGGCCGAGGCGGGCGGCCCGCTCCGCGTCCCGCAACTTGCGGTACTCCGGCTTCAAGATGTACTTGGACGTGTAGGGCCCGTTCTTGACGAGGGTCGCGATGGACTCGAGCGACTCCTTCAAGTACGTCTCGGGCTGGCGCGTGCGCTCCTTGAGCCCCTTCATGGGCCAGTACTCGTACTCCTCAAAGAGCCGGAAGAGCAAGTCCAACAACTCCTCGCGCGGCATGCGCACCGCACGGCCCTCGGTCTTGCTCTTGGGCGCGGTGGTGGACTTGAGGAACATCGACGTGCTCTTGCCCAGGAGCGACGGGCCCGTCAGCGACTGGAGCACGCCCGGGATCTCCGTCAAGAACGTCACCTTGGGCCGCTCCTTCTCCTGCGCGATGTTCTGCCGCCGGCTGAGCATCTGCGCGTACTTGGAGTCGCCGCGCAGCGGGATCACCTGGCAGTCGTGCACGATCTTGCCCGTGAGCCGCGTCTTCTTGGGGATGGTCTTGACGAACGGCACCGCCTTGCGGTCGTCCGAGCCGTTCTTCTGCACGCGGAAGAACCGGCTGCCCCGCAGCACCGTCTCCGTCTTCTCGAGCTCCTTGAGCTCCGGCTGCTCGGGCATGGCGCCCATCTCCGTCACCTCCTGCTTGAACCGCGCCAAGTTCTCCTCGCTGAACACGTACGAGTTGCGCACCTGCGTGTTGAAGATGGAGAGGTTGTACTCCTGCGGGATGTCCGGCGTGGCCTCCGCCTCGTCGAGCACGAGCTTGACCTCGAGCTTCTTGCGCCCGGCGCCCGCGCGGTTCTGCCGGATCTTCACCTGCCCGAGCTGCTGCCCGTGCAAGTTGTCCTTGTTGGTCCAGCGGTCCGCCAAGTACCGCGGCAACTTGACCAACCAGATCTTCTGCGACCCGGTGGCCAAGTTCATGTCGAGCGACTCGTTCTCCTCCAAGTAGTCCTCGGGGTCCGAGAGAAGCGCGTGGTCCGCGTCCTCCTGCTTGGCGGCCTCCGGCAGCGCGGAGCCCTCGCGCTTGACCTCGTCCGGCTTCCTCTGGGGGCTGGTTGTGCTCATGGAGGGGAGCACACTGCCGGGCAGTTGCTTAAGTGGTGCGGGAGGCACGGGCCTGAGAGGGCCTGCAACAGAGAAGGCCAGGCGGGCCCTGGCCGGCCTGGTCTTCCGGCGCCCGGCGACGCTGTTTTCTGTTGGTGTTGATGTATATTGTGCTGTCTTTCTGATTTGTCTCCGGTTGCTTTCTGTGCTTTGTGCTTTGTGCTTTCTGTGCTTTCTGCTTTCTGTGCTTTCTGCTTCGTCTCTTCTCGCGGTCCTCTCGCGCTTCTCTCGCGATTCTCTCGCTCTCGCGGTCGCACCCATGGCCGAACACGCTGCGTTGCCGCTTGTGCTCACGCGCCCCTACTACATCGCCGGCGGCGACTGCGGCTACTGCCACGGCAGCAAGCCGCGGCGGGCGCTCGCGGTGCCCGGCGCGTGCCCGGGCGACATTTGCAGCCACCGCACCATCGGCTGCGACACCCAGCTCATGGCGTGCCCGGACTACGACGAGCTCCTCAACATCGGCTTCCGCCGCCTGGGCACCTTCCTCTACAAGGGCGACATGCTCCGCGGCTGCTGCCGGATGTACACGCTACGCACGTCGCTCGCGCACTTGGCCGTGTGCAAGGAGCACCGCCAGGTGGTGAACCGCTTCAGGCGTGCGATCGGGCTGGAGAAGGAAGGGGGAAAGAACGAGGGCTTCGACTTGTGGTCGCTCGTGGCTGCGGAGCAGGCGTCCGCGCGGTTCCACACGCGCTTCGAGCCCAGCGTGTTCTCCGAGGAGAAGTACGCCTTGTACAAGAAGTACCAGGTGGCGGTGCACAACGACAAGCCGCACGAGGTGACGCGGGAGCAGTTCCGGCGCTTCTTGTGCGACACGCCGTTTGCGGAGCCCGAGGTGGACGGCACGCCCGCGCAGTGGCGGCGCTTGAACCTGTGGGTGGAGCGCTGGCGGCCCGGGGCCGGCGGGGCCGGCGAGGCCGGCGAGGCCAGCGGCGCTGCCGGCGGAGCCAGCGGCGCCCGGCGCGTGGGCCCCACGCACGAGTGCTACTACCTCGACGGGCGGCTCGTGGCCATCTCCGTGCTCGACTTCCTCCCGTCCGGCGTGTCGTCGGTGTACTTCATCTGGGACCCGGCCCACGCCAAGTTGTCGCTCGGCACGCTCCTGGCGCTCCGCGAGTTGCTCATGTGCCACGCGCTCGGCTACCGCTACTACTACATGGGCTACTACATCGAGGACTGTGCCAAGATGCGCTACAAGCGCAAGTTTGGCGGCGAGGTCTTGGACGTGTGCCGCATGGACTACGTGCCGTTGGCGAGCGTGCGCGGGTTCATGGAGCACGACCACTTCTGGACGACGCAGACAGACGAGCGCGAGGCCCCGCTTTGTTTGGGCTCGCCGCCCGGCCGTGTCGACGGCGCCGTCCGCAACGGCGTGGAGGCGACGTACGGGCGGGAGTCTCTCTACGCGGCGTCGCCCGCGGAGAAGCTGCTCCGCGACACGTACGGCGTGGGCCGCATGGAGTTGCCCGCGGTGTTGCCGGGCGCAATGCCGCTCCACCAGGTCGCCGGGCTCCTTCTGCTGTCTCGCTCCCTACGCGTGCGGACATACGACGGCGGCGTGGGCATCCGCACCGCCGCGTTCACGGACCTCGCGCCGGACGAGAAGGCCCGGGTGGTGGACTTTCTACGGTTGTTTGGGCCCGAGCGCACGGCGCGGGCCATTCTCTTCCTATAGAAAAAGGTGCTCTTCAGAAATAAAGCTGCTTCCCCTAGAATCTGCTTCCTCTAGAATTTGCTCCCTCTAGAATCTGCTTCCTCTGTCTCTTCTCTCTCGCGATGAGCCCTGCAGGCGCGCGCGGTTACCCGGCCTCCGCGGACTATATAAGGCGCATCGCATCCCGCCCTCATAGATCTTTTTTTTTCTTCGTCGACGTACTTCATAGGATCATTTCTATAGGTCACGTTCCACAATGACTCTTCTAAAGAGCCACTGAATCCAACTTGGTTGATGAGTAAGATACCCTTGCGCCCTCAAAGTGAGAATATTTAGCTTGTCCACGATCCTTTGCGGTCTGGTCATCTATATTTGCCTTTGACGGGCGGCGGCCCCGCCGCTGCCCAAAAGGAGCGATGATCTTGACCCAGCCGCGCACGCTCCCTCGGGAGACGCGCGGCTGGGTGGGCGCAAGCGGCAGTCTGACAAGTTACACGCCACGGCGGTGACTATAGAACCTTGGTGTGTCGACCGCGTAGAGTAGGTGCAAGTGCGAGCCAGTACAAGTGCAGTGCCAAGTGCGGCCAGTGCAAGTGCAGTGCCAAGTGCGAGCCAGTGCAGTGCCAAGTGCCCAGCGCTAGGGCTGGTGCCGTGTGGTCACGTGATCCCCTTAGTCCCCGGGCCGCAGCCTGTCAAACTGCTAGATGCCGGCTAAGCCCCCGCCAAAACACCGTGGGGCCCCGGCCAGCGTCGCCACGGCGGCGGCGAGCGCCTGGCCAGCGTGCCAGGCGCAAGCCAGGGCTGGGCCGCCCTGCGCCCGAAGCAAGCACAACGCTGGCGCTTGTTTGGCCGGAGCAAGCGGCCTTGCAAGGCTTAGGTGGGGCCGCGAATCTGAGTGGTACATCTGCATCAGTGCCCAGCGAGCTTATTTCCGTTTTTGGCCTGGCCTTTCGGGACTTGTTTTGGCACCACGTTTCTCCGCCGCTAGCCCACCCGTCCCGTCCCTTTCGCTCCCCGTTGTGCCCCGCCTGTTCCCGCTGCCATTTCGTTTGTGCTGTTTTTCTGCCCCCCCGCCGCCTTTCTGCCCGCTCCCCTCCCCCACAATGAAGATGCGCCGATCCCGCTGTTTCTACATCTTGGCCGTCACCATCTTCGTCAACGTCATCGTGGTCTCCATCCTCCGACACAAGCAGTACACCCACACGCTCTTGTCCGGCAAGCTCGCGCGGCTCCGCATCGACTTCTCCGACTTCTCGTCGTTGTTCGTGGCGCAGGACTCGTACTCCCTCGACAAGTGGGCCGATCTGCTCTACGCCAAGCAGCTCGCCGAGGAGCAGGACGCCCAGGCCGCCCGCATGTCCACGTACACGGTGCGGCGGCAGCCGGGAGGCCGCGGCGCCATCGACCTCCCGCCGTACCTCGTGGGCGACGAGGCCACCAACCCGCACATGGTGCCGTTCGACCCGCGGTTGACGCTCGGGATCGTGCTCAGCGACCTCAACGCCCAGCTCGCGGGCGGCCGCGGCGCGGACGCGCTCCGCATCGACACGTTCCACTGGGCGGACTGGACCAACTTGTCGCAGGTGGAGAACTTGTACGTGTCCACGGCAGGCTCCCGGCTCACGTGCGAGGAGTTGGAGCTCCACGAGGACGAGCGCAACTACTTGCAGAAGGACCTCACGCAGTTCGCCAGCATCTTCTGCCTCGACGACTGGGACCTCGACCAGGTGCTCGAGGCGCAGCCCGCGGGCTCCGACATGGCGCGGCTCCTCTCCACCATCCGCAAGAGCCCGCACAAGATCGGCTTCCACGTGTTTGCCAACCCCCGCCGCACGTCGCAGCGCATCCGCCGCTGGTCCGCGGCGTCGTACGTGCACAGCTTCATGCCGCCGCCCATGGCCGTGCACCTCCTCTTGCCCACGTCGCGCCCGGGCACCTACAGCTCCGTGCACATCCCGCTCGACATCGCCATCGAGGACCGCGTGAAGATCGTGGACTCGCCCGCGGCCGCGGCGCTCGCCCGGCGCGCCCGCAGCGTGGACGTGGGCGCGGAGGCGGCCGCGTTGGCGGCCCGCTTCGCCGCCAACTTCACCGTCGCGCCCTACACCAAGACGCCGCGGCACGAGGACTTCGTGGACGAGCTGCGGGCCATTGTGCGCGAGTTGGACGCCCGCGGGCTGCTCTCGCGCCAGGACGCGCTCTACCGCGACAGCTTGCGGCTCTCGCTCGACACCAAGCTGCCGTCCAAGTACTTCTACGAGGCGATGCTCGTGCGCTCGGACCGCGGCTGGGTGTACGGCGCCCACCACGACTGGCGCTTCTTCAAGGGCATCAAGTACAAGACCGACATGCAGGTGCCCATGTTGCACGGGCTCATGCTGGCGTGGCTCCGCTTCACCAACGCCAACAGCCTCACGTCGTGGATCGCGCACGGCTCGCTCCTCGGCTGGTACTGGAACGGCATCTCGTTCCCCTGGGACTCCGACATCGACGTGCAGATGCCCGTGGCCGACCTCCACCGCCTCGCGCAGCGCTTCAACCAGACGGTGATTGTGGACTTGGGCGAGAACCCCGCGGACGACGTGCGCCTCGGCCGCTACTTCTTGGACTGCGGCACCTGGATCAGCCACCGCGACCAGGGCAACGGCCAGAACAACATCGACGCGCGCTTCATCGACTTGGACTCCGGCCTCTACATCGACATCACCGCGCTCGCGGTGTCGCTGATGCCCGCGCCCGACCGCTACGAGGCGCTCCTCACCGGCGACCCCGAGCAGCAGGACGGCTTGCGCACCATGAAGGGCGAGGCCGACTTCAACCTGCAGCGCAACGCCGCCGCGCACCTCTACAACTGCCGCAACCGCCACTTCCTGTCGTTGGACGAGCTCGTGCCGCTCCGCGCCACCACCATGGAGGGCGTGCTCGCCTACGCGCCCAACCGCTTTGTGGACGCGCTCCAGGTGGAGTACGGCGCCCGCGGCACCCAGGCCCAGAAGTTCCGTGCCCACGCCTTCTTGCCGCGGCTCCGCGTGTGGGGCCCCGCCCGCAAGATCGCAAAGTACACCCGCGCCAAGAAGGTGGAGGGCTCCTCCAACCAGGTGGACTTGGGCAAGGACAACAAGGCCGCGCTGGAGACCGTCGACAAGCTCTCGGTCTTCACCTTCAGCGACCAGGACTACATCGAGCTCATGGCCTCCGAGAAGGGCTTGTTGGAGGAGTACATGGTCACGCGCGACATCACCGCCTTGCACGTCCGCGAGATGGAGTTGCTCTTGCAGGGCGCCTCCACCGAGGACCTCTTGTTCGAGAAGGGCCACTTCAAGCACAGGTTGCCGCCGCTCCGCCGCGACGTCTCCGAGTACATCGCCTTCAAGGACAGGCTCGACTTCAACACCCAGGTGCGCGAGTTGGAGGAGCGCTACAAGGCCTTCGCCGCGGGCCAGGACACTGAGAAGATCGACTTCGCGGCGTTGGTCAAGGAGAAGTACAAGGGCGTGGTCCCGGACGCCAACGACAACAACAAGCCTGCGGAGCCGGCCGCCCAGCCGGCCGAGCCCGCACACAACGGGCCGGTGCGTGTCCAGACCAACGACGAGGCCAAGGACGAGCAGCGCACCCGCCCCGACACATAGCCTAATCATTGCATAATAGCACACCAAGACAGCGCAAGAGCCCGTAGCGCCCGTTTCGCAGCTGCGCAGCAGCCGTTCGCAGCAGCCGTTCGCAGCAGCACTCTCGCACGAAATGGCGTGGTGCGTCACGTGACCCGCGCGCCGGCCAATCGCCGCGGCCCAAACAAAACCACCTCAACGCAAAGTATTCTCTCCAGCCCACCACCATGTTCAGAAGAATCTCCCAGCGCACGTTCCAAAGATTCAACTCCCACGGCCACGACGGTCACGTGTCCAAGTACATCAACGAGGACCCCTTCAAGCATCTCTACAACAAGCAGGCCGGCGACGCCTTCAAGAAGGCCGAGCAGGAGAAGGTGCACCACTCCGTGGGCATCACCGCCTTGTGGAAGAAAATCACCTACTTGGTTGCGTTCCCTGTTGTGCTCTTGACCGCCATCCCCGTGGCCAAGATCGAGCTCGACCACGCCCACCACAGAGAGCACTTGAAGCACTTGCCCGACGAGGAGTGGCCCACGCAGTACGAGTACCAGAACATCAGACAGAAGAAGTTCTTCTGGGGTGACGGCGACAAGACCTTGTTCTGGAACTCGGACGTCAACAGACACATTGAGTAGCTGGCCGGACGTACTACGCATGCAATAAATTGAACTACAATGACGAACTGTAATCGTAATTACGGGATCTGCCGCACGATGTAGTGACGTACGTGACCACGATATCGTGAAGTACGTGGATACGGTATGTGTCTGTGACGGTACTTGTCCTTCTAGCGTCTCTCGCCTCTAAATAAGTACGTAAGTCATGAGTCGTTGGCTGGCGCCGCGGCACGACGCTGCTTCACAAGGTGGAGAAGATGTAGAGGTTGTTGGTGGCGGCAATGGCCACGCTGTCCTCCTGTGGGTGCCATGACAAGTGTAGTATGCTCTTTTTGAAGTCCATGTAGTCGCTGTGCTCGCCGCTGCCGGCGCTGCCCATCATCCTGCGCCGCGACGTCACGTCGTGGCCCAGCTTCTTGGACTTGAACGCCGACTTGTCCGCCTGCAAGATGATCTCCTCCTGCGCGTACTCGTCGTCCGCGTGCGAGTTGGGCGAGTGGGGGTACGTGCCGGAGGCCGGCGGGTAGTCCACGTCGTCGTCCTCGTCGGAGTCCTCATCGTCCTCCTCGTCGTCGTCGCGCTCGTCGTCGTCGTCGCCGCGCAAGCTGCCCTTCTTTCGGGACTTCCTGAAGTTGAGCTTGTGCGGCTGGCCCGCGTGGCGCTCCAGCGCGCCGCTGGTGGCGTTGGGGTAGATCATGAAGTTGTTGTTGTAGGAGCCGGTCATGACGGACTTGTTGTCGCCGCTGAACTGCACCTCGAACTTGTCGAAGATGGCGTCGTTCTCGTACGTGTCGCACAAGCGGTCGCGCAAGTTCTCGTGCACGTTGATGGTCTTGATGGGCTTCAGCTCCATGGCCAAGTCCCAGATCTTGACCGTCATGTAGTCGCGCGACACTATGTACCTGCCGTCGTGAGAGAACTTGACGTCGGAGATGGAGGAGGTGATTTCCGTGAAGAAGTTGTGCGACGCGGGGTCGGAGTACTCCTCGTAGATCTTGGCGTGGGTGTCGCACAACGAGTTGGAGCGCATGTCGGCCAACTTGATGGTGCCCTTCGACAGCGAGTACATGAACAAGTTGCAGTGGCTGGGGTGGAACTCGGCGGAGGTGATCACCTCGGTCAACTCCTCCATGTTGGCCGGCTTGATGTCCACGATGTTGAACAGCTGGTCCGGGATGTCCAAGTTCCACAAGTTGATGCGCAAGTCGTCCGACGAAAGGAACGTCTCCTGGTCGGAGTTGACGGAGATGGAGTTGATGTGGTAGGCGTGTGCGTTGGAGTAGATCTTCTTGGGCTGTGCCGAGATCAACTTGTCGTGGAAGGTCATCTTGGGGAACTTCAAGTCGCCCACCGAGAAGTTGGCCGACGGCAAGTGGTCCGAGCCGTTGAGGTTGTTCTCGCTCACCAACTTCACCTGCCGCTCCATCACCTTCCACAACTTTATCGTCTTGTCGTTGGTGGACAAGAGGTACAACGAGTCGTTGGAGCTCTGGAGCCACTGGATCTTGTTGATCTTCTCCTCCACCTCCAACGACTTCAAGTAGTCGAACTCCGCGTCGTGGCTCTGGAACTCCGTGAAGAACTTGTACTCGCAGTTGGACTTCTTGCTGTTGTTGCGCTCAAAGAGCACCACCCGCCCGCCCTTGTCGCCGGTGGCGAGGAACTTGCCGGTGCTGTCGAACTCCACCGTGGAGATGATGTCCGCCTCGGTGATGTTCTCGATGTCGCCTTTGTCGCCGAAGCACTGCGAAAACTTCCATTTGTGGTCCATGGTCATTGCGTGCTATGCCATTCGTGTGGGGGTCGTTGCTAGGTGCTGGTGCCGCGTCGGCTTCACGGGCAACCGGGAACTACCGCCTGGGCTGTGGTGCACGCTGGCCGGCGGCTCTGGCGCTGCAATTCCACTGGGTGGACGATGTATCCCGCTGGGGTGTGGGACACTCGGGTGGAGACGGGAAAACTTTTTTTTTCTGCTTCTCCGCAAGCAGCTGTGGGTTCGGTGTGCGCACGGATTTGCTGCCAATGGGCTCGAGTGTACGTCTGGAGCGGTGGAAGCGTGGAAAAGGGGGCAGAGAGGAATTGTGGGCCCGTGGTACTGCTTTGCTATAGCAGGGATCGGGGAGGTGACGTTCGCAAATCGAGGGTACACCCGTGCCTCCGGCGAGCACGACAGGATCGGACGGCCGTGGACGGCGGGGGCACGGGTGCGGCCGGTGACGGCCGGTGACGGCTGGCAGCCAGGACGGCCCGCGAGGCCAGGGCTGGGGCTACTCGGCTTATGTACGCTTTTATATTACAGCCTGGCGGCCTATTTGCAAACTCGTCAAGATCAGTTGGCCTTCTTTGCGGCGTCCTGTGGCGAGACCTTCTTGTCCTGGTTGAATCTCTTTCTTTGAGGAGGAGTTCTGATTCTTCTGTCGACTCTGGATCTCACTCTCACGATTCTGGCGTGGATGGCACACGACACACAGTAGTGCAACTTGTTGTACAACTTGGGCACGGCGTACTCTTGGTACACCGAGGCCTCAGACAAGTCTCTGACAGCAGCAGCCTCAACCATGTTTCTGATGGTGACTCTCTTGATGGCCTTGTCCTTAGGGACGCATCTGGCGCAGTTCAAACATCTGACTGGCTTGACGTGGCCTCTGCCCTTCTTGTTTCTACCGTTGGAAGCTCTCTTCTTTGGCATGTTGCTGCGTTGTTAGTACTGGTTCGGGATCCCGTGCCGCGGGGCGTCGTCTGGGGCCAGGCCTGCTGGCCGCCGCGTGTCATTGGCGCTTCATGGCTGTTTGGTGGCTGTTTCAGGCCCAGCAAGCGGAGGCCGATGTTCGTGAAAAATTCTGCCTCAGCGGACGCGGCCGCCGCTTCGGGCCGGGCAATGAGCGGCGCCGCCCAGCTCGAGCATCAGCGGTCCGTGAGGGAGGAACCGGGGCCTAGCGTGACGATTCTGTGTGATTCGGACTCGAACATACCTTTTGAGTTGTAGAGAAAAATCGGTGACAGTGAGAAAAAAATTATTTTTTGAGCGCGAGGCAGTGGCCGGCGCCTGCACTCTGGGTTAGTGTGAGGGCCAATATTCTAGGGCTTGTGCCCTGCGCGACCAGGCATCGATGGCTAATAGCTAAATCGACAGCAGCAATAGCAGCGATAGCAGCCTTAGATATGGACATCGATTGTATATCCTTCCTAAAGAATATGGCTGCTGAAAGAACGATAGGCAACTAGAGAAGTACAAGTAGCAAGTACAAGAACAAGTACAAGAACAAGTACAAGAACAAGTACAAGAACAAGTACAAGAACAAGTACGAGGCAGGCAACGTAGCGAGTGGCGACTGGCAAGGTAGGCTTACAGTTGGCAACTGGCAATTGACCTTTCTTCCCAATTGACCTTTCTTCCCTGAAAGCGGCCCGTGAAGCCCCCAAGCGCTCTTGGCTGCGCAGCGCTCCACAGGGCCGGCCCACAAAGCCGTATAAACCCTATAAAGGCCCTTATTGAGGCCCTTTCAATAACACCACTAGCCCTCTCAACTGGACGGCCTCATAAAAAGCACCGTTCGAGATGCCTTCTGCAATCGCTCTGTAAAGTGCAGAGCTTATCTCCGCTCCATGCCTGCGCTACAGCCGCACCCACCCATCCTTTCCCACACCACGGCCCAAGCACAGCTGCCCACTCCACCTCCCACCGCTGGCCACGCGGACGGGCCTCCCCACCCAGCCCGTGGGGCCATGGATGGGGCCGCCGGCCAGTTGGTGGTCACGTGCGGTCTCGCACGTGCGCGCACCTCCAGCCAATGAACACCGCGGTTTCAAATCGCACGATTTTCTCGACCACCAGGTTCAGCCTACAAACCAGCTACTGAACTCTTGCCAAAAATGTATGTGTGTTCGTGTGGGCGCCCCCCGCGCCCGTCCTGTCAACCCCTGCCCCGATGTGAGTGAGCTGTCCTGTTTTTGCGCCCTGTCTGGGCGTCCCGTCTATCCTTTTCCGTCCAGCTACCCGCTGTGCTGCATCCGTGGCCAGCGGCCTCCCACCACCAATTTGCCTTGTCAGAGTCGCTGGCTGCCTCCGTTGTACCGCCAAGTGTGACGTGTCCACAATCGCTTCGGCGGCAAACAGAGAGCGCCAGACAGCGCAGGACCAAGCCAAAGCCAAACAAGCCAAACCAAACAAGCCAAAGCCAAAGCCAAACAAGTCAAAGCCAAACAAGTCAAACCAAAACAAGCCAAACAAGAAAAAAGGGCCAGTCACGGCCGAACAAGCCAAGCAGATCTTAAACACAGCCAATTACAATCATAGACCATGGCAAGCCATATCAGGGCAAGCCAAGCAGCGAGTAATCCAGCAAGCAGGAGGCAGTCAGGCCAGGGCTCTGCCCAGGCCCAAGATACAGAATACTAACAAGCAGGCTTTCCCGTACAATTGCACGTGCTGCCAGGCAAACCAGGACCTTGAGCGTGTCCAGAATCATGCTCTCAAACACCCCGGTCACGACCCAGACCTCCAACAAGTTGTCCGAGGTCAAGGGCAAGGACTCGTTGTTCGGCCCCGGTGCGCAGCCCGGCACCATCCCCAGCAACCACGACCAGGCCACCGGTTTGGAGAGATTCGAGTTGCTCGGTGAGGAGGAGGGTGTCGACGTGTTCGACATGGAGAACCCCATCTTCGAGGGCAAGGGCACCATGAAGGACCCATACCTCGTGCCCACCTACATCGGGTACCGTTACGTGGGCTGCAGGGGCCACGGCTCGCAGGAGCACAAGCCCTACTGGATGAAGGTCGAGGAGGGCAACCCAGGCAGATGCTGGCAATGTGGCTCTGTGTTTGCCGCCAAATACGTCGGCGAGCCCGGCCACCACCACCACTAGGTGCATCAGAACGTCACATCGAACAAGCATACACGATATAGTCGACCGCCGCGTAGTTTTTCTCTCCCGCAGTGCGCTCTGTATAAACGCCATACCGGCGAGTGCGCCGAAGCGTACGGCTCCAACACCATCCAGGAACCATGTCCGGAGGCCCCATGCTGCGCCCCAAGGTCCTCGTCATTGGCGACCTCAACACAGACTTGCCGGAGTACCAGCGGTTCTCGCAGAAGTACGAGTGCGTGCGCTACACGGTGCCCAGCACCCGGCAGCAGGTGGTGCACGACTTCCAGACCCGGTTCGCCGACATTGCGGCCATCTACGGCGCGTGGTTGGGCTTCGTGCTCGTGGGCGGCTTCAACGACGAGCTCGTGGACGCCATGCCCGCGTCGTTGCGGGTGGTGGCGATCTGCTCCGTGGGCCACGACCACTACAACGGCGCCCAGATGCGGCGGCGCGGCGTGCACTTGACCAACGTCACGTCCGAGGGCGCCGCCGGGCCCGTGGCGGACCTCGTGCTCTACAACACGTTGGCCGCGTTCCGCAACTTCACCATCTCCGCGGCCAACTTGCGCCCGGACAACAACCACACGGTGCTGGCGCGCCGCGAGGTGGACTCGGGCCGCTTCGACACCCGCAGCGGGCGCCCGCAGTTGCTGGACCGCCACGGCTACTCGTTCGGCGAGCACGTGGCGGGCCGCCCGTGCTTGAGCCCGCGCAACCACCACGCGGTGATTGTGGGCTTCGGCAACATCGGCCGCACCATCGGGCTGCGCTTGAGCCTGGTGGGCATGCACATCCACTACGTCAAGCGCACGCCGCTCTCGCGCGCGGACGAGCAGGCGCTCGGGTACGCGGCCACGTACCACCGCAGCGTGGCCGACACGTGCCTGTTTGCGGACTTGGTGGTGGTGGCGTGCCCGGGCACGCCGGAGACGCACCACATGTTGGACGGCGCGCTCTTTGCGCGGTTCGAGCGGCCGTTGCGCGTGATCAACATCGGCCGCGGGCCGGTGGTCGACGAGCAGGCGTTGGTGGACGCGTTGAAGGCGGGCACGGTGGTGTTTGCGGGCTTGGACGTGTTTGAGCACGAGCCGCGCGTGCACCCCGAGCTCTACGGCCGCCAGGACGTGCTCTTGACGCCGCA
This sequence comes from [Candida] wancherniae, assembly GCA_003708715.3. Lineage (NCBI taxonomy): Eukaryota > Fungi > Ascomycota > Pichiomycetes > Serinales > Metschnikowiaceae > Metschnikowia > [Candida] wancherniae. The sequence continues at coordinate 116,731 of PPOZ03000015.1, read as the reverse complement.
CGTGGGCGCCCTGACCGTGGAGAACTTCGACTACACCGCGCGGAAGGCCATGGAGAACATCGACGCGGTGCTCGAGGGCCGCGACCCGTTGACGTTGGTCAACTAGGTACCGACAACAGAGGTCTAGACAGAGGTAGAAAAGGTGAAGAGCCATAGACAGAGGTAGAAAAAGGTGTAGAAGAGCCATAGACGAGGTCTAGAGAGATCTATACAGAGGTCCAGAGGTAGACAGAGGAAGACAGTGGTAGACAGAGGAAGACAGTGGTAGACAGAGGAAGACAGTTTGGACAGCTTCCAGGCTTGCGGAGCGTTTGGCCCTCTTTCGCAGCCACGAGCTCTTTCGCAGTCGCGGCCTCGCTGCGCAGCCTCGCAGAATCCTTACCTCGCAGCGCCAGCCAGTCCCCAGTCAAGCGTTTCAGCGCAGCGCCAAGCAGTTCCAGGACAGCGTCACGTCGGTTCAGAGCACCGCAGCCCCAGGCCCAGCCCGCCCGCTGCCCGCTCTCGCCGGGCACGCGTGGCGGCGGCGCCCCACATTGCTGGCGGCCGGCGTGCGCGGCCCAAGCCAGGCGCGTTACCAAATCAGTCTCGGCGCCCGTCCTAACCACCACCCCTTTCGCCATGGCGTCCCTCTACATCGGCGTGTACAAGGCGCTATACGACTACGAGGCTAACACGGACGAGGAGTTGACCATCGCCGCCAATGACTTGCTCTACCTCATGCAGAAGTCCGACATCGACGAGTGGTGGACCGTCAAGAAGAGGCTCCTCCCGGCCGACGGCCAGGACGTGGAGGAGCCCGTGGGCTTGATCCCGTCCAACTACATCGAGCCCGCGCCGCCCGTGCTGCTGTGCGAGGCGCTCTACGACTACACCAAGCAGACCGACGAGGAGCTCCTGTTCCTGGAGGGCGACCGCTTCGACGTCTACGACATGGCCGATCCCGACTGGTACTTGGTCGGCAACGGCACGGTCTTCGGCTTCGTGCCCTCCAACTACATCAAGACGGTGTCCGCGGGCGCGCTGCTGGCTGCGCCGGCCGCTGGCGCCGCCAATGGCGCGTCTGGCGTCGAGAAGAGCCTCCCCGAGCGGCCCGTCACCGAGTTTGCGCCGCCGCCGGTGCACAAGGACCGCGTTGCCCAGCAGCAGGCCCAGGCCGCGCGCGAGGAGTCCGCCCTGCGCCCCGGTGCCCAGGCCGGGCCCCTGTCGCAGCAGGGCTACGAGGACGTGGACGGCCACAGCGACAACGAGTACGTCGACGCCCGCAGCGAGGAGGAGGCGCCGCCGCCCATGCCGACCCGGCCCACGGCCGCCACGGCCCCCGAGCAGACCCAGAGCACGCCCGCAAGAAGCACCGCATCCCGCCAAACAGAGGAGAGCTTGGAGCCCGTGCAGGACGAGCACGGCTTCGACGGCGAGTACTTCCGGTGGTACATCGACGAGGTGGACGGCCGCAAGAAGCGGCCCATCGTGTTGGCCATCGGCAACGGCCTCATCATCATCAAGCCCAAGTCGTCCAACCCCAAGAAGTTGCGCTTGAAGTCTGCGCTGTCGCTCGACAACAACTGGAGAATCAAGGACTTGATCAACTACAACCACGAAAAGAAGCACGTTTTCCTCGATCTCCGCAACCCCGATGCATCCATAGAACTACACGCGGGCTCCAAGGACGTGGCCGAGGCCATTGTGGCGGTCTTGGGCGACTTGAAGGGCGCCGAGGCCGCCAAGGGCCTCCGCGAGGTGGCCAGGGCCGCCCTGACGCGCTCCTCCGCCTCCAACAGGCGTGTGGGCAAGCTCCTCTTTGACTTCAAGGCCCAGGGCAGCGATGAGTTGCTGTGCAGAGAGGACGACGAGGTGTACATCGTGGACCTGAGCAAGTCCAAGGAGTGGTGGCTCTGTGAGCGCACCTCCGACGGCCGCCAGGGCGTCATTCCTGCGTCGTACATCGAGATAGTCGCCACCACCAACCTAGACAAGTTGACTGACGGTGTCCAAAGGAGAAAGTCCCAGAAAGCGAGCGGCTCCTCCTCCAAGGGCAAGGTCGTCGGCTCGGGCAAGGAACACAGGCACCACTACCGCAGCCGTGATGACCGCGAGAGAATCCGCGAGAGCGACAGGAAAAAGAGAAGCGAGGCTGACCACAAGGATGTCGAGAACATGCCTGATTTCCGCAAGGTCAGAACTTGGATCGACAGCTCCGGTACCTTCAAGGTGGAGGCCGAGTTTTTGGGTTTTGTTGAGGGCAAGGTTCATTTGCATAAAACCAACGGCGTCAAAATCGCCGTTGCTGCAACCAAGTTGTCTATAGAAGACTTGGAATATGTGGAGAATTTCACCGGCTCTTCCCTCCAGAAATACAAGGACGAAGTGGCCCGCCAGGCCGCCAAGAGAGAGAAGGACAAGCTCGCAAAGCAAAGTCCGGCCAAGACTCCACGGAAGTCTGCCACGGCCGTTATCAACGACGTCCCCCCTCCCAAACCTGATAGATCGAAGGCACCCGGCGGCATTCCGCAGAGCGAGCCGGACTATGACTGGTTCGAGTTTTTCCTCTCCTGTGGTGTGGACATCGGCAACTGCCAGCGTTATTCCATCAACTTCAGCAAGGAGCAGATGGATGAGACTATTCTTGAGGACATCACGCCCTCTCTCTTGCGCTCCTTGGGCTTGCGTGAAGGTGACATCTTGCGTGTGATGAAACACTTGGATAATAAGTTCGACCGCAAGAAGCTGGTTTCCGGGCCATCCCAGGCAGGAGGCTTGTTTGTTGAGCCTACTGGTGCATTGAAGAACAATAGCACCACAGAGTTATCTAAGGTGAACGCTGATGCATTGCCTGTGCCCTCGCCATTGAAAGAGAAGCAATCCTTCATTGACAATCAGGAGCAGGCTAAAGCTGATGATGACGCCTGGGCCGTCAAGCCTGCTGCTCGCTCTGATGCTGACGTTGCCAAGAAGATCACTCGTCCGCAATATACCGGTTCGTTGCAAGATCTCGTTGATGTGAAGCCCTTGGAAGCCAGTAAGTCACCTTCAAATGAAGGTGGCTCCTCCTCTGTGGTCACTGCCACCCCTTCTGCTCCTCCAATGACTCCTGTCAAGACCGGCCCACTTGCACAACCTAACCAGCAGTATTCGGTGCAAACCCCTGGTAGCTCTAATGCTGTCCCATTGAGTGCTAACAAGACTGGAACTTTGGTTCCAGTTCCAACTGGTGGATTGATTCCCGTTCAGCCAACAGGTTTTATTCCTATTGCAGCACAGCCCACTGGCTTTGTTCCCATACAGGCAACCGGTGGCCTTATTGCTCAACCTACGTATGGCATTGTGCCATTGCAGACCGGGAACACGACATTTGTCCCTCAAAGGACTGGTCCTTCGTCTGGTCCTCCACCAACTACATTTGGACAAATAACTTCTCAACCAACTTCGTCATTTGTTCCTCTCCAACCGGCTTTGGTGGCACAGCCACAAGTGATGCCCAGCACCACTTTTGTCCAGCCAACGACTACAGGCGGGAACAACGTCAGGCCACAGACCACCGGAGGCCTTATGCAAAATGCTTTCGTGCCTCAATCGACGTTTGGTAAGCAAATCACTGGGGGTTTCATGCCCTCCAATCAAACTGGAGGCGCATTTCCTCAAACTTCATTTGGCGGGCAAGCTACAGGTGGAGCAATGCCCACCACGTCGTTTGGTGGCCAGGCCACTGGTGGTGGCTTCCCACAAACGTCTTTCGGAGGACAGGCGACTGGCACGTTTCCTCAGACTTCGTTTGGAGCACAAGCAACAGGTGGTGCGTTGCAACAACCTTTGTTTGGAGGACAAGCTACGGGTGGCGCTTTGCCACAAACCTCTTTTGGAGGCCAAGCTACAGGTGGTGCGTTGCCACAACCATCCTTTGGAGGACAAGCGACCGGCGGTGCTTTGCCGCAAACGTCGTTTGGGGTTACAGGAAATCCGGCTTTCAACCAGACGCCAAACCAGTTCAATACTGGCTTGAACCAAGTGACCAACATGTTCCAGAATACGTCTTTGAATGGAAACTTCCCTCAGCAACAATTTGGCCAGCAGCAGCAACCTGCTTCTTTCGGACAGACCTTTCCTCAACAAACTTTTGGTCAGCAGGCTCCTAATCCAAATTTCTTTCCTCAGCAGCCTACCAGCTTCGGACAGCAGCAGCCTACCAGTTTCGGACAGCAACAGCCTTCGTTCGGTCAACAACAACCTCCCACTTCCTTCGGGCAAACTGGGTTTGAAGGCTTCGGTAACCAGCCCTTGCAGTCCCAGCCAACCGGCCATGGGTTTGGCAATGCTCCCGACTTGCAGGCGCAGCCAACTGGAAGAAGAGCAAACTTGCAAGCTGCTACTGCGGACAACCCGTTCGGATTTTGACGGGCCATTTAGCATATTAAATATCACACAGGGTGCTGTATTATTTTATAAAATGTACAAATTTGAACTAGAAGAGAGCTCCATGTAGTCGCGCTGGATGTGTACTAGCGCGGACTGCAGCGCAACTTGAAACAATTTTGCAGCCAAGCCAGGTATAAAAGACGGCGGATCCGGCCTTCTTTTCAAACTTCCCTCTTCCTGTCATATTCTTCCAGGAATGTCTCTTGTGCAAGTCAACCAGAAATTCCGTCCGCTTATCGACTTCTTGTGTCATTATAAAGAATCGTTACTATGTGATCCGTTCACAGGACAAATCGAATCGATTTATGCTCTTTATTTGGAGTACTACAATAAAAAGGGGCTTCCTATCAGCGAAGTTTCCTGCTTTCAAAAATTGCTATATGAATTGAATACTATCTCGGGTAATGCTTTGGAGTTCAGCGGGGACTTCACCATCACATGGATAAAACTCGACAATATATTGCTTTTAAAAAGGCGTTTGGCCCTGGACTCGCCTCTCGGAACTTTCGGTTCTCAGCCTGTCCAAAGAAAACCTACTGGTCCAAAAAATTCAAGCGTGAAGCAAAAGTTGTTAGGGTTGCTCGAACCACTGTCCCAGCATGACAATTCGGAAAACTGTTCGGGATTTGATCGCAATTTGGATCATTTGAAGACGTTGTTGGCCAAGCCTACGGCAATGGTAACTCTTGGGATCAAACGCTCACAAGAGTTGACAACGGTCAAACCCTTTTTTGAAGTCTGTGAGACACCCGGGCATAGCCAAGTACTTGCCAACCTCTGTTTGAACTCCAAGTCGCTCAATTCAAGCTTTCACGATCTTCCCACTAACGCCAGGGCCCACAAAACCATTGCCTCTTTCAAGAATTCTGTAAGCAAGGAAATCATCGAGTGCATCAAAACAAAAATTCACTATCTTCCTTTGGTGACACCTAACACAGACTTGTATCTTGGGAACTGCTCTTACTTGGATACTTGTCACAAACTAAAGAATTGTCGCTACTTGCACTACTACACACTAAACCCCTCGAATCAAAATGTACATGCACCAGGGAGGGAGAAAAAAGTTCGAGCTCTTGATTACACCATAGGCGAGTTTTATGACGCAACCACTAGAAAGGAGACCCCTTCACAGTGGATAAACTGCGATGTGCGGTACTTGCCTTTCGAGATCCTCGGGAAATTTGCTGCCATTATATCTGATCCTGCCTGGGACATTCATATGTCTCTACCCTATGGAACGTGCAAGGACTCTGAGCTTTTGTCTCTTCCCATGGGCAAACTTCAAGACGAAGGGATCTTGTTGCTCTGGGTAACCGGAAGATCTATTGAGATTGGCAGAAAAGCTTTGGATCAATGGGGCTACACGGTTTCTGATGAGGTAATTTGGATTAAGATAAATCAGTTGAGGAAGACTATTGTTACTGGTCGAACCGGGCACTGGCTCAATCACTCGAAAGAGCATTTGCTAGTTGGCATTAAGGGCAATCCGATCTGGCTCAACCGGAAAATCGATATCGATTTCATTGTAAGCGGCACAAGGGAAACCCTGCGTAAGCCGGATGAGCTATATGGTATTGTTGAACGACTTGTTGGAAAGCATTCTAGAAAGTTGGAAATATTTGGGAGAGACAACAACATTCGCCCCGGATGGCTAAGTACGTTCTACCAATCGCAAAAACTAAGGCACTTACTAACCTCGCAGCGATCGGAAATCAGTTGACTGGTACATCTATTTATGAAGAGGAGGTCAAGCAAAAGTATAACAAATATCAAGCTTCGCTTAAATGCAAAACAAAGCAATCGATGTTTGGGGTGATATGAAGAGCATGGAACTGAAGTGAGGCATAATACATAGGTTGTCGACAATTGCACCGCTAAATAAAGATCAAGTTGATTTCTTCTTTTCGTTTTCAATCATCTCCAATCTTTGCTTCCCCGCCTTGTTGTTCATTTCCTTTTGAATATCAAGTTTGTACCCGAGCCAAAAGGCGATCTCATACACTACAAAGAAGGGAGCGAGAACAACAGCTTGAAGCAAATTGTCGAACAAAGCAGGAGCCCGTTTCTCGTGTACTGCGTGCCCGTAAAACTGTGCTAGCCAGCAGACGACGTGCACAGCTATTGCAATGTGGGTGTACTGTGACTTCAGGAACGGTTTCTCATCATCCAAAAACAGGTAATAAGTTCTTTGCATGTGAGCATAGCCAGCCAAGAAGAGAAATGAAGGGATTCCAAGTTGCCAATCCAACAAAATGTAATATATCCCGTAAATCCAGGCAGTCAACACCCCAAGACTCAAGTATGGGTACTTGTCTGTGAAGGTTGTCCCGATCGTGAAACTAATTGCCGAGAGCAAAATCAAGGGAATGCAGACCAAGTGTATAGCCACGTTGGTATCGTTGAAGTGGTATTTGCGGTAGAATATGAGATGGCTTTTGATATCGAAGAGACCGGGCATAATGGAGCTTTTTGGCAAGATAAATCGAGTTCAGGGTCTTACGAAGAGAGGAAAATACGCCGGTGTGCATATCACACACCAAAACTGGGGTAAGGCATCACGTGTGCGGAGACAACCGGAACATCTACTTCAATGTGTAATAAATTTATCTTCTTTTATTCGATTCCCCTCCTATCATACTCTAAGGTCGAGCTTAGGCTTTTTAACCAGTCTGACACGTTTCTGCAGCTGACCAGACTCCTCGCGACTGAACGCACCGGCAGTCTGCAAGTCTCTTCCTAGGTTGTCCAAGTCCTTGACTTTGTAGATACGGACAATCCAGTTCTGCGAGGTAAACGCCTCCTCCACAGTGTCCAAAACGATCTTTCTCGTTCCGGGGATCACCTGGTTTCTGACTTTGTCAATTCTGCCACCGCTGCCGGACAAGTCGACGAAACGGTAATAGGACATCTTGTACAACAAGGAGTTTCTCATTCTTTCAGAAGCCTCGTGATCCATCTTGTACTCGCCTCTTTCGTTGAAGTAGTCTCTTTCGTGGATCTCGTCTGGCCAGATGCCCTCGGAGATTCTAACCATCCAGAGGGCCTTGTTGATGTCGTCGCCCGAGTATCCCAATGCACCGCCGAAAATGACCAAGACGTAGTCCACGTCGTGCTTTTTCAAGATGTCGTAGGCCACGTCTTCTCTGGAGACCATGGCCTTGCCCACCGTTGCGATGTGGGTGTTGTTCCAGGTGTTGTTGTCGACCAACGTCGTGCGGTCAGCCATGCCACCAATTTGGTAGCCGTAATCCCACCAGGCCATGACCTTGGCGTCCTCTGGCGTGTTCATTCTCAACCAGTAGTATGCCTCTCTGTAGTCATCGATGATTGCATTGGTTCCGTCTGGGTTTCTAGAAGACAACACCACCGAAGGCGACGAGTACGCGTTGGAGGTGACCCATGTACAGTGCAAGACGAAGAAGAAGAGGTAGTAGACGAACGAGAACAAAACGACCACCCTTGTCAAAATCTGGAAAATTGGGAAGGCTTTCGTGGAGGAAGCGGGTGCAGAGGCCTTGGACTTGTGCTTCTTCTCGGTGACCTCGCTGGCAGCTTCAGGCAGGGAGCTGAACAACTCCACAAAGTTCATGTAGGCGTCAAAGAGCTTCGACAAGGCAATGGCGGCAGAGACACAGATGACGGGGGTCAAGGTCAACATCAATCTGACCATGACTCCGGCGAAGTAGGTGCCCAACACGCCGTAGATGATGACGAAAAGGTGCTCGTCGCGCAACTCCTGGAAGCAGAAGTACAAGCCGGCGGGGAACAACCACACCAACATGTTCGTGTCGAAGAAGAACGCGGGCCAGGCGGTGGGCTGGTGCTCGGAGACCGACGCGATGATGGGGATGTGGATCTTGGCGTAGTTTGTGTCCCACAAACTGTAGAAGCGTCCGGTCCAGGGCGCAATCAAGCCCGCGGCAGTCAAGGCAAACAAGCCGGCAATGCCGAGCACCGTGACAAGCACCACGGACAACGCGAAGAAGGACTTGAACTGCGAGGAGGGCGCGCTGGAGCGCACGTAGGCGCCGAAGGCTACCAACTGGAGCAAGCCAAACACGCCGAGCGCGGCCATGTGGTCGTTGGAGCGGATGGGCAAGAAGCCCACGAACGGGATCTGCATGGAGGCCAAGGTGCCCAAGGCGTACCAGGTGGTGTAGGCGGAGTACAAGCGCTGGCTGTAGCGGCCCATCAAGATCAACACGAACACGTGCAAGGGGATCAAGTTGGTGATGAACACGTAGCCGCCCCACGCGGACACCATGTAGAAGTAGGACAACGCGGTCAAGGTGCCGTAGAAGATGGAGCCGAGCTTCATGGCCTTGATCCACAAGTAGAAGGTGGCCATGAGGAGCGTGATGGCAATGGCCTCGTTATCGTAGGAGCCGCCCACGGACCGCGCGATGTAGCCCGGCGCAATGCCCATGAAGATGCCCGCCAACAACCCGGCGTTGGAGTCCTTCATCTCGGTGGTGAGCAAGTAGGTGAAGTAGGCCGTGACGCCCGAGAACGCCGGCGCGAGAAACACGCACACGTTGCGGATGTCCACCGGCAAGCGGAGCCACTCGCGCAACGTGTGCCAGATGATGCCCGACGTGACCATCAAGCCGGGGTACAACGTGCCGCCGGTGACCCTGCCCAAGGGGTACCATGTTCTGTCGTCGAACCAGTTCAAGAACTCGTAGAACGAGTGCGACACCAAGTACTTGGTGGCCCTGTAGTTGAACCACGGGTCGAACTCGTGGATGATGGACTCGTAGCGGATCACCGAGAAGAGACGCGACGAGATGGCCGCGCCGGCGATCGAGATGAAGATGATCACTCGGAGGAGCAACCGCACGGTGTCGAGGTCCACGCCTAGAACCTTCAATTGTGCCATTTCCGCTGGAGGTGTCTTGGGGCTGAGACTGAAAAGTGGTTGTGCCAGGTGTTGCGAGCGGTGCGCTGTGTGCAGGCGTGGCCCGTGTCAGGCGGAGCGGCCCGGGCCCGGCGACGGGGCATGGCGGCGGGCCGCTGGGCTGGGGGCCGCTGCCAGCGCCTTGCTTGGGCTGATTCTTTGGCCGCTGCTTGGCTTTGTTCTCTCGCGTGGTGGGTCGCGTCTGTTCTTGCGTCTGTTCTCGCGTGGGTCTCGTGGGTGCGTCTCGGCCGGCGAACGAGCCACGGAGGTAAAGTTTGCTTTTCCTCTTGTATTTTCTTAGTTTTTGCTCTGTCTTGTAGAGGGCTCTCTTGTGTGCCTTTGCCTTGCTTTTTGTGGCGCTGCCTTGCCAATTCGAATTTTTAGCTGCCCTTTCTGTTTTGGCGTTTGCACTTTCCTGCGGAAACACGCTCACATAGACCAAACTGGTGCTCGATCTGGAGAACAAGTAATCCTGCCATTTTTCTTCATCCTCTACACCATCTTTCGCCTACTCTTTTGTTGTCCACTCTCTCGCCTCTCTCGCCCACTCTCTCGCCTCTCTGGCCCACTGTTTTTCGTTCGCTTCATTTCATTCGCCTCATTTCATTCCTCTTCGCTCGACTATCCATGCATTATTCTATTAGTACTATATGCAATCAGAACGACGACCAGCTCCAGTTCGCAGGTACAGAGCCGGCCATCTGGTCCGCCACCTTGTCCTCGTTGGAGCTGTTGGCCTTCACCGCCATGTTGCTGGCCTTCGACACAAAAATCTCCTTGCGGAAGTTCACCTTGTCGGGCGGCATCCCCGGGGTGTACTGCGGCGACGTCTCCCTCGACGCCGGCTTCTGGCACGACACGCCAAACTCATGCTTGATGAAGTCGTTGTACTCGCGGATGCAGTTGTCGCACACCCGCGACAACGTGCCCCGGCCTCCGGTGGTGAACTGCGCCAAGTGGTTGATGTAGAGGCTGTGCGACGTGTGCTCCTTGCAGAAGATCCCCCCGCACTTGCGGCAGTGGTGCCTCCTCTCGAAGAAGTTGAACCTCTTGTGGCAGGCCTCGATCCCGCACTCAAACACCGACTCGTCCTTGAGCCAGTGCTTCCTGGTGGGCGCCGCCCGCAGGATGTAGTCGTACTGCTTTCCCCGGAGCAGGAACGGGCCCACCTTGCTTGGGAGGCCCACCGGCGCCGACTCGTTCGAGTACACCAGGTCGAGCGACTTGACCGACGTGGCACTCGTCGCCGTCGACACGTCCTCGCGGTTGTACGGCTCGTTGAAGTGCAACGAGCTGCTGAAGTGGTCCGCGCCCGCGCCCGGCTCGCTGCCGAGCTCCGCGGTGTCCTCGAGGTTCTTCCGTAGCACCGCCGGCACGTACATCGGGCTCCTGAAGCCGTTGATCTGCTGGAGCCTCTTGTCTGTTTTGTGGCCCTGCATCCTGGACCCGATGCTGGAGTAGCCGGGGTCGTTGCGGAGGCTCTGCTCGTCGCTCGAGGCGCTCCGCGTGACGTTCAAGTGCGTGGGGAGGCCCGGGCCGCGCTGTTGCAGGCCGGCGTCGGAGCCCGCTGCCCCACTCGAGGGCGCGTTGTGGGCGTGCCCCGTCAGCGACACGGCGTAGAGACTGGTGGCGGAGGACGCGGGCTGCGCTGCGTCGGCTCGCTCTGCGGCGGCGTCCGGCGACTTGCGGGACGCGGCCTCAGGAGCAGCGGCTTGCGGCTCTGCCGCGTGGCTGGCGGAGTCGTCTTTTTCGTTGCTGGCAGCGCCGGTTCGGGGCTGCGCGTCAGGCGCGGGCGCCTTGGGCTGTCTATAAGAGCCGGCCAGGGCCGGCTGGGTCCTGTCTGGCTGCGCTCTGTCCGGCTGGGACGGCCGGGCGTCCGGCGGCGCGTGCTTCGTCTGGCGGGTCAAGCTGGAGAACGACGAGAGGTCGACCTCCGCGGGCTGGTACGGCTTGGGCCGGTTGGGGCCGCTCTGCTTCAACACCAGCCGCAAGTCCTTGGCGCTCTTGGTGTCGCGGATGTCGGCCCTGGAGTCGGGGCGGGCCGCGCTGAGCGGCGTGGTGACGAGCGGCTGCGGCAACAGGCCGGCCGCGGCGTCGTCCGGCCGCGTGATGGGCGCGAGCGAGAGCGACAACTTCTTCAACGCGTTGAGCGTGAGCTTCTGCTGCTGGAGCGTGGTCTGCTCCTTGTAGATGTCGTCCTCGTCGTACTCGTCCACGGAGTCGTCCGCGTCCGCCTTGGCCGGCGACGGCGGGTCCGCGGGCGCGCCGGCGGCCGTGGCCGAGGCCGCGTTCGTGCTGGAGCCCTGCTCAAACACCAGGCTCTTCCTCAGCTTGCGGTCCGGCTGCTCGAACGGGAGCCGCTGCCCGATCTCCACGTCGTCCACGCGGAGGTTGGTCACCGACAGCAACACCGGCGCCTGGATGAACGACTGGAAGTTCTTGACGGTGCTCAGCGACACCGTGCTGGCGTTGCGCTGCAACTGCGGCGGCTTGGGGTTTGTGTACTGCTGCTTCAACGACTTCAACGACGCGGACGAGAGCACCGACTGGAACAGCTGCGTGCGCGAGCGCGAGAAGTCCTTCTTTTTGAACTGGAGGTCGCCGGCCGCGGGCTCCTTGTCGTCGTCGTCCTCCGCCGGCGAGATGGGCCGCGACGTGTTGCTGGTGGGCGACGGCGCCGCGGTCTCGGCCGGGCCCCGCCTGTCGGAGGGCTTGAGCGGCGGCGCTTTGGCCGCGGGCGGCTTCCTGGCGCCCGTATCTAGCGCAGGCAAGTCTGCCGCGGGCGCCACGGCCTGGCGGCCCTGCGCGGCGTCCTGGTCGCCGTGCACTTGCACGGTGTGCTGGGGTTGCTCGTTCTTGGGCTCGGGGCCCGCCTCTTTCCAGGCAGGCTGCCCGGCGGGCTGCTCCGCGGGCGCGTGCACCACCGTGGCCGAAGCGGACAGCGTTTGCATGGGCGCCTGGCAGCTGTCGGGGTCCAGGGGCCCTAACTCAGGAAGATGGCGGTTGCGGAGGGTTGTCTGAGCAGGACCTGGGCTATCGGACCAGCACCTGCGTGAGAGTGGGGAGACGCGGGTCAAGAAAACAGGCTCTCGGTAGGAAGGTCGGCCAAGCAGTAGTGTGGGCCGGCACGAAGGGGCGGAGACGGGAACGGAGCAAGTGTCGAGATGAGCTGGAGGGAGGCCCACAGCACGGTGATAGGGTATACAAGAAAAGGCGAGCCGAGACCCGTGCACCGCGGCGTTCGAGCGTTAGACCCGATGTGGCCGCAGGCCAGCTGAAAGAGGCAGGCGATGGAAAAAATGGGAGTTTCGCTGGGATGATTACGGTGTTTCCGCCGGCGACGACGGGGCAGCGAAGGGCCGGCGAGGGCCGGCGAGGGCCCGGCGCCGTGTGCTGCTTTATTGTGTGTCTGGCGCTGCCCTCTCTTATCGCTTATCTACTGCGCGGCCAGTAAGATCACGACCGCCCGACACCGCCCAGGGCCGCCAAAGGACAAAAAGCCGGCGCAAGACCGGGGCAAAGCGCACGTGCACAAACCCTGCCACAGAACCGTAGCACCGTAGCACCAAGCACGCGCCGTGGGCCCTCGCCTAAGCCGAACACGCCAGAGCTCGCCGGGACGGCTGAATGCACGCGCACGGCGGGCGGGATTCCACCACGCTCGACGGGCGCCCCAAAAAGACGCCAAAGCCGCAGCGGCGCCGGCAACGCCGCCAGCGCAATCTCACCGTCAACGCCGCCTGCGAAATCTCACCGTGTACCAGCGCCGCCCGCCCGCCAGCACGCCAGGCCCGTCGCCGGACGCGGCACGTGACAGGACCCACGTGACACCGAGGTTCCCCGGGTGCTGCTAATTCGCGCGGCTCCCATTGGTTCTCAAAAAACTTCTCAACCTGTTTTCCCTCCACACATCTACCATGCTTTCCCGTGTTGGTTTGAGACGTATGTACAGCCTCTGCCCGGCGGCGGGCGCGGCGGCCCGGGCGTGCTCCCTGCGGCCGCGTGCCGCCTTTTTTTGCACAGCCGCCGCTTCCGTGTCCGAACGAGGGGCAGGAGACGAGGGTTGCTCGCCAAAGCCAGTTAAGGGCGGACGGGCCCTGGTATTGGCCCTGGTTCGTTCCTGCCCTGGTTCCTGGCCCTGGTTCCTGGTTCCTCGCTCCTGGCCCGGTCTCTCCTGGCCGTCTTCTGCGGTCGAAGCGGCCGCTCTTCCAGTCAATACTAACCTCAGCCCTCGCAAGATCACCCTTCAGATCCGTCGCCATCAGCGCCGTCAGAGCCGCTTCCACGCCTACAATCAAGGTCTCCCATGAGGAGGAGCAGGCGCTCCTCGTCGACCAGAGGAAGCACCGCCCGGTGTCGCCCCACTTGACCATCTACCAGCCACAGCTCACATTCGTGTTGTCTGGTCTCCACAGAATCACGGGTGTGGCCATGGCCGGCGCCTTCTACGCCTTGACTTGCACGTACGCCGCCACCTCCATCCTCAGCGTTCCCTTCGACGCCTCGGTGCTCGTTTCCGCATTCGCTAGCTTGCCCTTCGCTGCCAAGCTCTTGGCCAAGGCCGCCATGGTCTACCCCTTTGCCTTCCACTCCTTCAACGGTGTCAGACATCTCATCTGGGACTTTGGTAAGGAGTTGACCCTCCCCGGCGTCTACAGAACCGGCTACGCCGTGTTGGGTGCAACCGCCGTGTTGGGTACATGGATGATTTTCTGGTAATTGCCCGCTAGGCGGCTACCCTGATATTCTACACTTTGGGTCACATACGCTGCACTATTTCCATTTCAGGCTTAAGTAGGAAATCGGAATCTGTTCATTAATGTTCATCTAACTCTCGTAGTTGCGCTCACTTCTCTCCCCAGAAGCTGTCTGCGTCAAAACAGAGACAGGGCGTCTCTCCGCTGCAGAAGCCGCAGCCGAACTTCTTGGGCCCCTTCAGGAGCATCTTCAAATCCGGCGGTAACACGGAGTCGAGGTCCACGTCCGGCGTCAAGTCCAACTTCTTCTTTTCCCAGGAGCCAGCATCGGAAAACACGTCACGCTCGTTGATGATGTCGACGCTGCCTGTGCTCTCCTCCTCGAATAGGTTCATGTTGAGAGGACGGAGAAAAGACGGCGTGAAAAACGAGCTGGGCTTGCTGCCGGAAGCTGCGGCCCGGCCGGCATTGATTGTCGAGCGCGAAGACGACGAAGAAGAGGATGCGGACGAAGACGCCGAAGGGTTGTTTCTAATCTGCGAGGACGCAGGCAATGCCTGTTTAGGCGCCAATGCCTGTGGAGCAGCGGCCGAAGATGTAGACGCGGTCGCCGACTGCGAGGACCCTGCGCCAGGAAGCTGCACCCTCGACGACAGCGCAGCAGGAGCCAAAGGTCTCTCGCTTGGACTTGCGTAGCAGTGCTTGGCTTTGATGTGGTTGGCACGCAACTCCAAGTAGTGTCGGATCTGCAGTTGTAAATGCGAGCCCTCCTTCAGCGAGTCGCCCAAATACTTCTTGGTCACACTGTGAATGACGTTGGACTGCTTAGTGAGATGGTTCAAAAAGGAGTCCAAGTCGCGCACGTTGTTGATGTGGTCCAACTGGTCTGGCGCCAGCAGCACCGGTGCTGTTGGCTTGGACTTAGAGGTGGTGTTGAGCGCGTCAAACGTGATGACTCCGCTCTGCACAAACTTGAGCTCCTTGATCTGGTTGGTAAGGATGTCGATGTAGTTCTGCACCAACTCCTGTTCCTTAAGGCGAGCAAGATATGTCTTCTGGAGCTCAACAATGTGCTTTGAGGGCTGCAGCGGTTCGGGAGCCTTTGCGAGCAGAGGCACCGCCTGGCCAGTTGCACTCAGCGCAGCATACTCTTGCACAATGTCGTCGTGCGCGAATGCCCCGTCAGTCGAACTGGGCGAGCTGCCTGAAAACACGGAGTCGTTTGGCATCTTGCCGGCCGGCGAGCCGCTGTGGATCCGGCGAGCAGCGCTGGTCATGGGCGAGGACAAGGTCGCAGAGGGCAGCAGGGAGCCCTCACGGGAGTCTGACGCCGGATTCTTCAGCAGCTTGTGCTTCTTGTGCGACCAGTGCTTGCGGGGCTCGTCGGCAGTGCCAGCAACCGTGGTGGGTTTTCTGCCGGGCCGGGGCCGGGGCGGGAGCACCCACTTGCGCAGGGTGTTGATGTTTGCCTGGCGGTCGTCCTGTAGGAGGGACGGGTGCGAGGAGGATGACGGGTCGTAGCGAGGGTTGAACGTGGACTTGAGCGGCGCCAGCGCCAGGGTCGGTTTCGGTTTTATCGCTATTGCCGGCTGGATCTTGGCGAACTTGGGCGCCAGCGTTTCCGGGCCCTCGGTGGGGCGGACCTGGCGAGTGAACTTGGAGGCTTGGACTGTGTTGGACATTGTCGGAATCATACGGGAACCACCTGGGTCATTGAGAAACAAGCGAGGTTGCTGAGCACGATCTCCTGGAAAGCGAAATTTTCAGCAGATTCGGAGCAAATTGATAGGCTGGGGCTTTCTTCCAGACACGGCGAGAGGATCCACGAGGTAAATCCGGGTGCAGGGAGACGGTGGCTGGAGGGGTGGGTCGGTGGTGGTGTGTGTGGCTGGTTTTCTGGGGAAGATCGTACTAAAGTCTGGAGGAGCGAATTTTTACTTCCGAGTGCGAAGGTAGTCTTTTTTAGATTCCGCGGTTTTCCGAACAACATACAGCCGCGCGCGGCACGCCAGTGTTTGCCGTGGAAATCGGGCACTGAACCGAAGACCACGTCGTGAAATAGGAGTGTTTCCCACAGCGGCGCGTGTCCTCACTGTTGTAGTTGGGCCGTTGTAGTTGGGAAGCCGACGTTTCTCGGAAGATTCGGTAAAATGCGCGTCCATGCTCGGGGTTTGACACAACGCTCGGCTCCGGGGCGTAAACACACTTTGTAAAAATTGGAAAAAGCAAAAGAAGCTAAAAGCGTAGAAGCAAATCCATCGCAGTACTTGAATGCCGAGGTATCCGTCGTGGGTGTGTCAGGGTCCCTCGACGGTCTTCGATCTCGCAGCCAGAAACACCCGCACCCCTTCAAAACATCAACAGACCCGTCTAAAAAGCAGCACAAACGGCATGTCAGTCACCGAAAAAAGAAAGGAGCAACTCAGCGAGCTCAGCGAGCAGGTGGCGATGCTCCACAGCAACTTGACGTCCTTCGACTCGTTGGTCAAGGATGTTTGCATCCAGTACAACTCCATCCAGGAGCTTGGGGTGATGCATGGGTCCATGTTCATGGCCAGCCACGTTGTTTTCGGGAACAACTACAACGGAAACGGCGGCACAGACAGCGACTCCGAGGACCGCTCCCGTGGCTGAGCATCGGAGTGCGGGACGCTGGCGTTGGCGTCCGCTGGCGCCAACCACCCAGCGCCAGGCTGGCAGAACCGATGAAGTCGAAGCTTCTCTGAAACAGCTCTGAAACTTCTCTGAAACAGCTCTGAAGCAGCTCTGAAACAGCTTCGAAACAACTTCGAAACAACTTCGAAACAGCGTTGAAACGTCGCCGGAATAGCTCTGCAGAAGTCCTGGAGCGCCTGTGATCACTCCTGAAGCGACGCTGCGTAACCTTGCCGAGGCTGCAGCGACCTACGCAATATGCCTTGTGCCGAGCTTGTTAAACTATGTACGGGTGCCCGGCTACGCCTTCTGGCTATTCTGTGCCTTGTCGGCCTGCGCAGCGGCCAAGCGCTCGCGGTATATCTTGTGTTTGAGCTTCTTGTCTGCGATCAAGATGTCCCTCTCCTCGTCCAAGTACTCCATTGTCTGGTACTTGGCGACGCACTCCAACTGCGCCTTGTTGAGGGTTTCACATTCTTTCATGGCGTCGAGCGGGTTCTCAAAGCTGTTGGAGCACGCCACGTACGCCTTGATGAGCTCGTCACACCGGGCAAACGTCTTTTTGCGCCACCGCTCGAAAATCACCGCCTCCTCCTTGGGCGTCAACACCCACGCGGGCAAGTTGGGGTTGGTGGGAAGATTGCGGTTGTCGTATTCGGATTTGGCCATCTTCTCCCATGGCCGGAGGTGATTTTTTCCGTTCCACGCTATATCAGTGCTGTCCTGCACAAAACCCACCAGCCGGCCCGCCCTTGGAGCGCCGCCAACACCGCCCGGCCAATTTGGTGTGAGTGTATTTTGCCGGGATCCGGGCTAGCTCTGAGTCAATACCCAGTCCTCCTCCCCTGATTTGTGCAATGTTTGGGTGGCGCTCAGATCACCAGATTGTCAAGATACTGCACATGTGCAGGAAAACACATCTAAACAACAGTGCGGCACGCCCTAGCGTCAACAAGCGATATTGCTAACCAATAAAAGACTTGGCGAGGCTTTTCCAAGCGTGTTGACTTGACTGAGACACACTGAAGCAGAAGCCGGCACACGAACCACAGCAATGCTCGACGAGGCGCCCGACAGCCTCATCTACTCGGCCATCGAGGGGTTCGAGACGCAGCCGGATATCTCGAGTCTTGAGAGAATAGCGCAGGCGCAAGAGCGGGTCTCGGACATCAGACAGGACAAGATCGCTGCACTACAGCGGGAGGTGGCGGAGCTAGAGAACCAGCTCGACGAGATCTCGACCGAGCTCAAGGTGCTCAGCCAACCCACGCGAGAAACGTACGAGCTCCTTCTCCAGGACGCGGAAGGCGCGGGCGACAAGGCCGCGGACGTGTTTGAGTTGATCAACGTCAAGTCGGTGGAGCTCGACAACGAGAAGGTGGCGTTGGCCAAGCAGCTCACGGAGATCGAGAGCTCCATCAACCAGATGAGCATGACGAGACTCAAGATGGCGCGGCGCAAGGAGGAGATTGCGCACCAGACCAAGCAGGCGCTCGCCACGAACGTCTCCAGCAACTTCAACACCACCAGCATGAAGATCTCGTTGTTCAAGAAGCTCGGCGTGCACATCGAGGACGCCGAGACCGGCAACGACAAGATCATGATCCTCGACAGCGGCAACAAGCTGGCGAGCATCTTGGAGGTGGACCAGAAGTACCTGGACTACTTCATCAGCAACTACATTTGGGAAAGGCTTGGGAACGTTGAATAGACTATGTACATTATGCAGTGGGAGGCCGGGGACCTAGAAGTACTTGGGGTTCTCTCTGAAGGACTTCTTGGTCCACTTGGGCACCAAGTGCACGCTCTTTCTGTAGCCCTTGACCTTCTTGTCGAAGGTGGTGTACTTGTCGCGCGGCGACATCTCGCTCTCCTTGGGGAATTCGAACATGAGGCGGTCGATTTTCTTGTAGCCGGTGAGCTCCTGGTTCTCGGGCTTCAACGACTGGTAGAGGATCTCGATGTTTCTGTCCACCATCTTCATTCTCTTTCTCAACCTGTTTTTCTGCGGCGGCGAGAGGCGGGGCGCCTTCTTCCAGAGGTAGCCGCCGTACGCCGTGAGCGAGGACCGGAAAGCGCCAAACATGCTGGGGACCGTGAGTGGTGAAGAGTTTTTGCTTGAGTCGCGGGCGTGCGCGGCCCATAACTCGGTGTTGCGCGCGCTCGTCCAGCGGAAATTATTCACCGCCCGCACGGTGCCAATACCTCATCACACCGTACTCACGTTTATTATTCCACGTTCATAGCTCATAATGCCTCATGTTAATAGCGCACGGTAATAGCTCCGATATTAGCTCACGTAAATAGCTCACATTAATAGCTCAGCCCTCGTAATACCATAATAACCCATGCCTCGAAACTCATAAATCGCTCACACCTCGAAATAGCCACCTCTTCATAATCGCTCACGCTTAATGCCTCAATGGTATGCCCAAAGTATGCCCAATGTATGCCCGATGTATGCCCAATATTTGCCTCAATGGTATGCCTATGGCCGGATCTGCGCCCTCGGATTGCCCTCTGTTGTCGAGTGACAAACAGGCACATTCCCAGGCTTTCCGGCTGTTCGACTGACGGTGCAGCGTGCCTACCCCTCCCAGGCTGCTCGCGGTGGTCACTTGCAGCCCACAGCACCGCGCCTCGCACCAGCCAATTTTCCGCAAACAGAAGGACTCGCAAATATTGCTACACAAATGAAAATAACATGTTTATTTCTATACACGAGGCTGACTGCCCAGATTGGTCTTGGCCAGTCAGTTGCTAGTCATTGATTGCTAGTCTATTCTCTTATTTTTATTTTTTGTTGTCTTTTTTGTCTTCGTTTTAATTTTCTGCTTTTTTTGTGATTGCTAGTTTTATTCTCTGTTTTTTTTTTTATGATTGCTAGTTTTATTTCTCTTGCAAGTTTTTTTGCTAGGCTCTAGTTACTGTTACACTCTGTGTTCGTATCGTGTATTCTATAATCAAGCTATTTTTTTTCCTTCCCATTATATCGTGAATCATGCTAGTATATCTCCTCACATCACACCGCTCAACCACAACCGGTAGTTCTGCGACGTCAAGGACAGGGCTCTGGCCAGGCTCAAGGGCGCGGTGCTGATGGGGTAGTTCAATGCAAATTCGCCCAAGTCGTCGGCCTCGGTGAGGCGGGCGGGTAGTAGCAATGGCGACCCGATGGAGTCGGCCTGTGGCATGTGCAGCGCGGGCTGGCACAACGAGGGCGTGAGCAAAGGCGACACGATGTCGCTGTTGTTGTAGGACTGTAGGATGGACATCAGGTGGGTCTCGTCCTTCTCCTTGCACTGGCTGGAGCAGTAGACGGAGCCGTCAGAGCACAACTGGTCGCAGTTGATGCAGTAGGTGTTGAAGGCGTTGGAATCCATGGCGGAGGGGCAAAGCGAAAGTCGGGCGAGGGTGGGCCCAGCTTGGAGTCGGGGGGTGCTTTGGGGAAAAACTGAAAAAAGACAGTGAAAAATGATCTAGCTCGAAAAAAATTTGCAAGCGGACCGATGTAGTTTTATATGTGTGGTTAATTGCATCGAGTCACGTTTTATTAATAGAAGATCTAGATGAGACAAACCGACTCGGTCGTGGCACATGTGCACTGCACACAGGGCAAAAAGCGCCCTCGGATCTCGTGCGCGACTTGTCACCCAAACCGCACGTTCGGCCACGCCTCCGCTTCGGTTTTGTGTGGGGTTGGGTGGAAATAAAGTTCCGGTCCCCACAGACGCTACCAAGAAACAAAGTTGGGCCAGTTGGGCGGCTTGGCGGCCGGGCGGCCAGCGCGGCCAGGCGGAGAACCCGGTTGGCCTGGTCAGCCGTGTTGGCTTGTCTCCGCAGAGACACGGCAAAATGCAGCGATGCGTCTTGCCACGTTCTACTAAAATTATTTCCAAAACATTCTAGAAGCGGCGCTGTGAAATTTGGCAAGAATTTTCGCGATGACGTCTGCTGGTGCGAGTGAAAACCACGCTTGTGCGTCACGTGGCTCTCCGCACGTCGAAGTTGCCAGAAAATTGTTTCAGATGGCTTACAGGAACCTTCCTGTTCGGCGGGCCGGGGCCTCCACACGGCGTAGGCGAGAAAGCTCTGGCCCCCCGCCGGTCGGCCGGCGGACGGGCAGCCGTTGCCGCTGGGCACGGTTTTGGCGGAAAGCGAGCAGGGCCCCTCGGAAGTCGCTCTCCGCAGCCACAACCACACCTGCCCGCCCTCGGACTCGCGGCCCTCCGCCGCCGGCGCACCCTCGGCCAAGCGTCCCCTCCGTTGCTCGCGCATTATCTCCACAGTTGCTCTCCGCTTCGCGCTGGTCTCCTGTGTTTCTTTTTCTGTCAAATTTAGTCTTCCCCCCTTTCAGCAGAGAGGGGTTCTTTGTGGACCAGCGTCTTGCAACTGCAGTCGGTGGCCTGACCGGAGCCTAAGAAAAGGGGTATCCGGCCCGGCGCATCCCTGTTGACGCACTCGCCGCGAACCGGCCGGCCTTGGGTTGCTCGCGGCTGGTGACGTGCGGCGCGTGCGTGGCTAGATGCCTCCAGCAACCGTCCACGGATGTAGAAATGGCTCCTTCACACATGCCCGGCCGTGCTCTATGGACGCCGCGGTATCCCGACGGCGCTGCTACGGTGGGCCGCTAGCATCGGAGCTGTCTCAGAGCGCAAATTTGTGCGCAATCGAAGACTGCGTCCTGCAGACACCCGAAAAAAAAACTTCGATCATCTGGCCACCCGGCAATTCATGCCAGTCGGCGCGCGGACGGCTGATGGTATTGATAACAGGAGACAGGGCAGACAGAACAGCAGAACAGACAGAACAGAGAGCAGAGAGCGAACAGACAGAGAACAGACAGAGACAGGGAACAGACAGAGACAGGGAACAGACAGAACAGGGAACAGACAGAACAGGGATCGGCGGAACAGACCGCCGCAGTAGATGCCTAACTACGTAGAAACTGGAACAGTGACACTTTGCAGCATCAATTACTACATCTATACCGGCTAGGCAGTCTTGAACTTGTACTTGAGACTGTGGAGGTGGTCGATGTCCCTCGAGGTGTCTGCGTGCCACTTCCGGATGAGGCCGTTGGCCGCCAAGTTCACCACCGGGAGCAAGAGCAAGACGGCGCTGCCCCCCGGAGCCCGCGTCCGAGCGGCCAGGTACAAGAGCTGGAGAACTACAACGCAGTTGAGCGCGTACACCGCCCGGAACGAGCAGAGCCGCCGCACGGCCGGCCGCACCCCCGCAGGCAACGCTAGCTGCTCGAGCCGGGCCCGCACCGGGGCGTCGCCGGCAAAGTCGTAGAGGCAGCTGACCAACGTGAGCAAGTGGCTCGCCAAGAGCAACAACACGGGCCGGGCCGCCGCCCGCCGGAGCGCGTACACGGCCACCGGCGTCTCCACCAAGATCGAGAGCGCCAACGCCTTGACGGCGAACACGTGCGACGAGTCGTTCAGCGACGCGAGCTGCGAGATGAGGAGCTCCTGGTCGTCCGAGTCGAGCGGCGCGTCCGCGGCCTCCGAGAGGATCTCCCGGTCTATGCGGCGGAGCCGAGACATGGCGGCAACCACCGGACAGAGCCCGCACATCGCGAGGGAGTCGGTCACGTGATAGCCACCAAGCACGCCCAGACACCATGCCGCCAGACACCATGCCGCCAGACACCATGCCGCCAGACACCAGTGCCCCGCCAGAAACCACGGCTGGGCAGGCCGGCCTGGGCAGGCCGGCGGCAGTGGCTCGTAATGGCGGTCCAGAATCGCAGCTACCACGGGGTGGAATGGCATGCCAATGCACCCTGGTGGTCCGGAGCGCCCCGATGTGTGCCTAGATCTACTTTCCCGAAATTGGCTAGCCGGCTGGCGGCAGCCACGAGCCGGACCACCCCCTTTTGCCCCCAGAGGGAAGTGTACCCAGAGGAAAGCGCCCAAATGAGCCCACGCCACTTTACCGAGACCGGTACCTGCATCAGGGCGCCGATACAAAATAAACAAAGGCGAGCCTAGACCCTCCGAAATCAGCGCTGTGTACAGGAAAAGACGTATCCGGCCGTCTGTTTAGATAGCGGGGCTTCAGGGGGACGCTGCTGTGGAGGCAGAGCCCCCCAGAACCGGCCCTTTTTGCCGGCTCCTTTCGCCTCTCCGTGCGCCCTCTGTTGGCCACCGCTGCTGGGCCCGGCGCCGCCGTGTCGCAGAGCCGTCTCACAACAACACCTGCGTACATCTCCAAATGTCTCCTCGCATGCAGGCGATTGTCGCCGCACGTCGCGCTCCATGTTTAAGAGTGGCATTCTGTGCTTTGGGGCCGTGCATGCACCACCGCAGTTCCTGTTTTAGACGATGTCGCATTTTTTTTTCCTCCGCGCGCCTTGTCTACAACCTTAAAACTCCTTTGTCTTGTCCCCTCAACCATCACCCCATTTTTTGGCTTTGCTGACTGCTCTTTTGTTGTTTCAGGACTCCTGTTTTCCTCTCCTTCCCGCCGCCCAGCTCGCTCGTGCATCGGCTCCATCACCGCCCGAAGGAGGACTTTCCATTATATCTTGAACATAGCCCACAACAATTCGCCCACAACAACACGCCTTCCGCTCACTCTGAAGTCCGTACCACAGACCACAAAGTCCTTTCGCTGAGCTGTCTCACACTCGTAAGTCTCACGCACGCCATTCGTTACCCTCCGAGACCCCTGACCGTCTGAGTCTGTTTCTCGCCCTTCCAACTTTCGTCCTTCCTTTCCTACCATGAGATTCTCCACTCTCAGCGCCTTGGCCGTGGCCCTCGTGGCCTCCAGCGCCTCCACCGCGCCCGTCGGCAACTACTTCCAGAATGCGCTCGACGCTCTAATTGGCGGCGGCTCCTCCAGCGCGCAAGACGAGCCCTCCAGCTCCAGCTCCTCCCCGCCGCTGTCTGACACTTCGTCCCCGGACAGCTTTGCTAGTTGGGCCAACTCCTTGACGCAGACCGACCCGTTCGTTCCGTCCAGCGACGAGTCCTCGCCCGTCGACCAGCCTTCGTCAAACTCGCAGACGAGCCCGTTTGACGAGGACTCGACGACGGCCTCTCCGGCTGCGGCATTAACGTCGTCCACGGGCACCACCTCTGCGCCTACTTCGCCAGGAACTTCGCCCACTTCGACTGGAACTTCGCTCACTTCGACAGGCACCTCGCCTTCTTCGACAGGCACCTCGCCCACTTCGACAGGCACCTCCACTCCCGCTACGACAGGCACTTCGTCCGCCAAGAAGTCTGACTCCACGCCTGCCGCCACCCCAACCACAAGCAGCTCTTCGCTGTCTTCCACTTCGTCGACGCCCACGCCTACCTCTACGAGCTCCACAGGTACCAGCACCAAGCCGGACTCCGAGACCACGTCTTCCTCCACGAGCTCGACAGGTACTACTTCGAAGGACGAGCCTACTACCGAGGCAACCACCTCTAGCTCCAAAGACGGCACCGCAACATCGTCGCCCACTGGAACAGAGAGCTCATCAGCCCTCAAGGCTACTATCGTGAGCCCGGAATCCTCCACGGAGGCATCTAGCACTGAGCCTCTGGCTACCATCGTTGGTGAGGAGAGCTCTTCTTCGGCCACTTCTGGCACTGACTCCTCTGCTCTGTCCAAGACAGATTCGACCGAGGTCTCCACTGCCAGCGCATCGGAGGTCACTTTCCCTGGTGACTCTTCATCCTCGGGCTCCCTGGCCACGCCATCGCCCGAAGCATCAGAGTCGTCAAGCTCGGCTGAATCAACTACGTCTCCTTCCGACCTGGGTTCAACCTCAATCGAACTGACTAGTGAACTGAGCTCTGCATCTGGACTGACATCCGTTGTATCCTCTTCGCTGAGCTCTGCTTCTGTGACCTCCACGCCACTCGCTTCCCTGTCGTCAGTTGTGTCTCTGTCTTCGTTGACTTCCACTCCTGTTTCGACGGACTTTGGGCTGTCATCATCTTTGACGCCTTCGCCTGCAAGCTCCGCACCACTCGCTTCTGCAGTTGTCCTGTCGTCAGAAGTGGCTCTGTCTTCGTTGGCCTCATCTTTGACGCCTTCGCCGGTGACTTCGACGCCGCTCGCTTCCGTCCTGTCGTCAGTTGTGTCTCTGTCTCCATTGTCACCCACCTCTGTTCCTGCGGACATTAGTGTCACTTCGTCTTTGACGCCTTCTCCTGCGAGCTCGGCACCGCTCACCACTGAGCCTGTCCTGTCGTCGACTGTGCCTTCGTTGAGCTCGGCCTCTCTGACGAATAGCACTTCATTTGTGACACCTTCGCCATTGACGCCTTCCCCAGTGACTTCATCCTCAGAGACACCTTCCTCATTGACACCTTCGCCAGTGACACCTTCGCCAGTGACACTGTCCTCGGTGACACCTTCCCCCGTGACACCCTCGCTGTTGACACCCTCAACCAGCCCCGAGTCGATTCTCACAACATCCTCGCAGAGTGTGTTGCCTTCATCTCCACTGGTGGTTCCGTCCTCGGTTCCTTCTCCTGCGTTGAGTGAGACGAGCTCTTTGACGCCAGTTGTTCCTGCAACATCTTCAAGTGTGCTTACCACTCCGCTTGTGTCATCAGTGCCTCCTCAAACACTGACAAGCTCCGCACCAGTCGAAACTCCTACAACGTCTTCAAGTGTGGTTGTGACTCCAGTCGTTTCTTCGGAGCCTGTGCCTCCCACGACAAGCTCTGTGCCACCTGTTGAGAGCACATCTACTCCAGCAGTTTCGTCAGCTCCATTGCCCCAAACTCCTTCCAGTGTAACAAGCTCGGAGTTGAGCACATTGCTGCCTCAAGTGTCTTCAGTGGAGCCACAGACACTGGCTCCTTTGACGTCTTCCCCAGTCTCAGAGCCACCAGTATCGAGCGAAGCTTCAACGCCATCAGGTGTTGCATCAAGTGCTTCTGAGATATCCACCGCAGAACCTTCGACTTTGGCATCGGAAGCAAGTGGACTGGAGGGCGCTCAGAGCTCTTCACCAGCTGAATCTGCTGCTTCCTCGCAAGGCGAGGAGACTGGCGCCACAAGTGAGCCCAATGCATCTCCTGCCACTGCTTCTTCACCAGCTCCTCCGGCTGCTGCAACATCTGGCGCCATTAGCAGCGCCGCTGCCACCCCTGCCGCTGTCACATCTGTGCCTCCGTCACCTGGCACCACTGCGCCAGCAGCTGCTACGTCTGCTGCCCCCACCAAGACCAACAACTGGGTGCCTTCCAGCATCATCGCTGATTCTACCACTAGTCTCGAGGAAGGACCAACCAACACCGCATCTACGGAGACATCGGGCTTACCTAAAGCCATCACTCCAGCTTCGACCTCGTCGCCTGGTGCTGACTTCCAGGTCGTGACCGTTGGGTTCAAAGAGGAATTGAACTACCCATTCGTTGTGTCTCATTCGTTGTCCTCTGCACAGCTCTTCCAGTACTTGCCACAAGTCTTGGTCTATGGCTTCCGTGAAAGCGATGCTTTGAACAAGGTTTCAGTCAAGAGCCTCGTGCCTTACACTGCAGAGGGAATTAACTACGTCATCACTGTTGCCGAGGTCTGGTTCCCCAAGAACGCCGTGTCGTCCTTGCAGGAACTCATCCAGTCCTCAGGCTCCAAGTTGTACAACAACCCAGATGCATCCGACTCCCAGCTCGCTCTGTTGATCGACCCCAGAATCCCAATCAGTGGCTTAAACACAGACTCGCTGTCTAGCAGTTCAGCAAAGACAGGAAACGGTTCTATGGACGACAGTGGCAATGACAGCGGCGCAACTCTGAAAAAGGGTGTCATCGGCGGTGTTACTGCCGGTGCTGCTGTGGGCTCCATTGCTTACATGGCACTCATGATGGCCCTCTTCAGGAGATTCAAGAAGCAGAGAAGCAACATCGAGCTTCCTATCTCGGACTCCGAGAGCAACTTGACCAGGCCAAGCAGCAACCCCACCCCCTCGGGCTCCGGCTCCAGTGGCGCCAGGCCGCCTATCTCCAACCCCGTCAAGGCTCAGAACTCCTTGGGATGGTCCAGTTGAGCCATTCTCTGCATTAAGTCAAGGCGAAGCCTTGATCCAAATATACCCTTCTCAAACTGCTTGTACCACAAGTAAATACGAAATTACATGCTTCGAGATAAAGATCAGTGTAGTAAATGATTCATTAAAATCAGTGTAGTATATGATTCTCCGAGATTAAGATAAGTGTAGTACATGCTCAGGCTAGAGCGACAAGATGTAGTCCTGGAGCTGGTCCACCACCGTGACGGAGTCCTTGTCGAGGGTCTCCAGTAGCTCCGCCACCAAGTCGCCGTTGCGGCCCAAGTTGTGCTCCATGACGAAGTCGTAGATGAGGTCTATCAACAAGTCCTCCCTGATGCCCAAGTATTCCTCCACCAAGCTGCTGACCTTGTCCCTGATGAGCGCCAACTTCTCCTGCGGGAGCTCCGCAACCACCAACGCCGGGACGGCATCCTTGGCCGGCGCCTTTGTTGTCTCCTTTGTCGTTCCCTTTGTCTGCAGCGTTTTCACCACGCCTGTGCTTTCGAGGCTCTTCGCCTCGTCCTGGCGGTCTACGTCGTCCGCCGCCTCCTCCCTCGCCCTCTGCTGGTTCCGTAGGCGGAGGTAGTCGCGGTGCCGCGTGTAGTACAAGCGCACCATGTGGCCGTCGGGAAGCGACGCCGCGGCGCCCTGGCCGGCAAGAAAGCTGGCCTCGTCCAACTCCAGGTGGAGCTTGAGCTCGTCCATGTGGTCGAGCTTGTTCTCGATCAACGACAGCTCGTAGGCGGCGGCCGCGTGGAGCCGCTCGAGGAGCGGCGCCTTCTCGCTCTCCTCCGCGGCCACCACGGCGAGGCGCTTGGCCGCGTACCGCTTCTCGAGGTCGTCCTGCTCCTTCTTGTCGAGGTACGCGGCGTACTCGGCGTCGGACATCGCGTCCAAGGGGTCGGGGTGGGCGTCGCGGGGCGCCGCGGGCTCGTCCGGCTCGTCCAGCGTCGGCTCCACGCCCGCGGCCGCCGCCTTGATGCCCTCGAAGATCAGCGTGAGCCGCGCCTTGGCCTTGAGGCGCTCGCGCTCGATCTCCTTCTTGCGTGCCTCGCGCTCGAGCGACAACACCTTGGAGCGGAACCGGATGATGTCGCGCACAATGACCTCCTTCATGTCCTTGGGCACCTCCACGAGCTCCGAGTGCTCCACCTTGTAGGTGTTGTAGTACTGCATGACCTCGTCGAGGTCCTCGGTGCCGCTGCGGCTGGAGCCCTGGCTGTAGCAGCTCTTGTTGCGGAACACCTCCGCGGCCGCGGCCCGGGCGGTGTCGAGGGCCGCCGCGTCGAGCTCCGCCGGCGGCGCCGCGTCCACGCTGGCGTCAAACACGGCCGCCACGTCCGCAAACACCGCGGCGCACGCCAGCCGTGCCCAGCGCGTGGCGGCCAGGCCCGCGAAGCGCACAAACACGCCGCGGGTGTCGTCCACGGCCTCGGACGTGACGGAGAAGCGGAACCAGTCGGCGCCCGGCACGCCGCACGCCAGCACGAGCGCCGCAAACACGCGCGCGATGTGCTGCTTCTTCAACGCGGGGAACGCCGGGAAGAAGACCGTGGTGCGCTGCTCGAGCCTGTTGCGCGGCTGGAACGCCGCGAGCGGCACGAACGTGGGCGGCGTCTCCTCCGCGGCGCCGGGCGTGTCGCCGTCCTGGGCCTGGGCGTCCTGCGCGGCCGGGCCCGCGCCGCCCGCGGCCGTTCTGCTCATCAAAAGCGGCATGCGCTGGTCGTTCTGGCGCACGATCGCGCCGTAGTCCACGTCCGCGGGCACCGGCACCGCAAACACCGGCGGCGGCGCGAGCTCCGGCACGCGGTAGCCTCGTAGCAGCTCGAGCACCTCCCTGTTGTTGCTGGTCGACACCGAGAACGGCGTGACGAGTTTTATGTGTGGCATGGTGGTGAAGGTGTAGCTGGGCGGTGAAGGTGTAGGTGGGCGCGCGATGGCCAAGTGCGACTGAGCGATGCCAGTGCACACCACCTCTGCAAACATGGGCCCTCTAGACGGCCACTTCCTTCCCGCAGACGTCACGGAGCATCGGCGCGTGCCGGCGGACGGGGCCGCGTTGCCGCAGAAGCCCAAGGCCCGCGCCGAGAGGTGGGACGCCGCGCAGGCGGCGGCGCTCGCCGACATCAACAACGCACACAAGTGGGGCGAGCTCTTCCGGCAGCTCGAGGAGGCCGTGGGCGGCGCGGCGGCGCCGGAGGCCGAGGCCGCGGCGCTGGCGGCCGTGGTGGACGCGTACGCCGCGTTTCTCCACCGGTTCCCGTGCCTGGCGCAGCACTGGAAGCAGTACCTGATTCTCCAGTACAAGACGGCGGGCTTGCGCGGGTCCTTGGCCATCTTGCGGTCGGCCGTGGCCGCGTGTCCGCGCAGCGTGCTGTTGTGGACGGACTACTTGGGCGCGTTGGTGGCCGCCGCCGGCCAGGCTGACAAGGACAAGGCTGACAAGGACAAGGCTGACAATGCTGACAAGGACATGGCTCACAATGCTGACAAGGTCGGCACGGACGAGGTCCGCCGCGAGTTTGCGCGGGCCGCGGACCTCGTCGGCGTGGACTTCAACTCGGACCCGTTCTGGAACATGTACATCGAGTTCGAGTCTGCGCCCGGCTCCTCGCCCGGCTCCTCGCCCCGCTCCTCGCCCCGCGAGCTCCTCCGGCTCTACCGCCGCCTCGTCCGCGTCCCGCTCTACCAGTACGCGCAGTACTACAGCGCGTTCGTGGAGTTGTGCAAGTCCTTCTCCGTGGAGGAGATCCTCGAGCCGCACGAGCTCCAGGCCCAGCTCGCCACGTACGGCAAGGCCACCGCCGCCGAGTTGTCCGCGGTGGAGGCGCACCAGATCGTCGAGGCCCACTCCCACAGCGTCTTCGCCGCCACGCAGCAGAAGGTCACGGAGCTCTGGCCGCACGAGGCCGCGTTGACGCTCCAGCACTTTGCGCTCGACGAGCTCGACGCCATTGCCGCCCAGCGGCCGCTCTGGCTCGCGTACGCGGACGCCCAGATCGCCGCGTTGGACGCGGCCACCGACCCCGCCGCCAGGGCCTTGCAGTACGACGTGGTGGTGAGCATCTTCGAGCGGGCGCTCGTGCCCAACTGCTTCGCCGCAGACGTGTGGCTCAGGTACGCCCAGTTTGTCGGGGGCCACGCGCCGGACCCGTTCGACGCCCAGAACAGCATCTTCCGCCGCGCCATCTTCTCGTTCGTGCCGTTGGACGAGCCGCTCGTGCGGGATCGGTACGTCCAGTTCTTGGTGGCCTCCCGCAAGCCCGACGACGCGGTGGACTTCCTCGTGGAAACCACCCGCCTCTACTGCGGCTCCGCCGCCCGGCCCTACGTCAAAGCCGCATACTTGCACGACCTAACGCAGTTGCTTCTTCTCTGGCGCTCCTCGGTGCCGCAGCACGAGCTCTTGCCGGTCTTGGAGTCGCTCGCCACGCAGTACTTCGAGCCCGTCGACAGGTACAAGAAGGAGACGCCGTCGCTGGCCAAGGCACAGCCCGCGGACGCCGCCGACGGCACGTACTCGCTCAAGCCGGCCCACGCCACCGCGGTGTCCCGGGTGCTCAACGACGACGGCATCAGCGTTGTGTTTGTGCAGTTTCTCAAGGCGCTCAGCGGCTCTGCGGACGAGAGCGCCAAGGTCCGCAAGCTCTACGGCCGCTACCACCAGGAGCGTGCGTTTCTGCGGTCGGTGCAGTTCTGGAAGTTCTTTGTGGAATTCGAGGGCTACAAGCACGAGAACCTCGCCAACTTGCGCACCGTGGTCGACTATATAAAGACCAAGACGGCGCTTCCCAAAACCGCCATCGACGCCTTCCTCGACATATACTACGAGGTCACCAGCGCTAACTTGGTGCAGGCGGTGTCGCTTCTGGGCAACGTCAACTACTTGGACATTCTTGTGGGCGTCAGCGCAGAGAAGTCCGACGACTTGGTGGTCAACAAGTCCGCGCGAACCAGGTTGGCCCACAACAACTATATGCTCCGGCAGGCCAAGGCTGCGGGCGACAAGGAGGAGCAGCTCATGCACATGAGATCCACCCACATCGGCCACCCGGGCATATTCGTGGACGCTCCGCCCCAAGTCACAAACAGCGTCATGGGCAAGGAGTGGGTATCGTTGCTCGACGACGACGTGCGGCCGCCTCCCACGCCCAAGTTCAAAAACCTCGATCGGGCCAACGCCGCAATCGTCTATCCCGACGAGTAACATTACACGTCCTCGCCCTGCCGGCCGATGATCAAGACGTCCTGCCGCGTGTTGGCCTTGTGGGTGCACTTGTTGTTGCCAAAAACCTCCAAGATGGCCAACTTCGGGCATCCGAACGTCACGGCTTCGGCGGCCCTGTCGTCGAAATTGCGCACAAACCCCACGTCCAACTTGGTGAGGATAGGGGACTCGTTTTCCGCCTTCGCAGGCAGCATCGTCCGGACAAAAAAGTCTGTGGAGAGCTTGTTGAGCGAGTTGAGCGAGAGCTCCACCAACGTGTTTCCCGAGTGGGCGAACAACTCATGAATAGCCGCGTCGCCCAAATTCACGCATTTGGATAGATCCACATTGACAAGACCGCCGTAGTTTATCTGGGCAAACTCGCGCCACGCCTCGGCGAAGCCCTCGTCCGTGACCTGGTCAAGGCCCTTCATGGACAACAGCTCCAAGTTGGGGCAGAACTTGGCCACGCCCTCCTGGAGAAAGCGGTCGGTCAATCCCAGACACCCGTCGACGTTGAGGTGCTTTAGGGACTCCACGTTCATGGCGAGAATGTGGATCATCAAGTCGTCGGACACGAGCTCGGGGCGCTGCGGATAGGACAACTCCAACGACTCGAGCGAGTCGGCGGAGATGTGGTCCGGGATGAGCTCGTACACCGCGGCAGAGTCCAAGCCGTCAAGCCGCGAGAGCTTGAGCAGCGTCAACTGCGGGCCGCGCAGCAGGAGGAGCGATATCAACGACTCGTTGCGGAAGCGATGGGTGTTGCGCACCTCGAACTGCGTCAAGGCGCAGTCCTCGGACTCGAAGTAGTCCTGCCACGCCTTGTCGCTGATGAGAAACGGCCCGTTGAGCGACAAGCGGGCCAAGCCTCGGAGCTTCTGCTTGAAGTACAGAAGGTTGTCGTTGTGGAACTGGCCGCACATGAAGAGCGTGAGCGACTGGAGGCGCGAGCAGTATGCGGCGATCTTCGAGAACAGGTCGCTGGACACGTTGGAGCAGTCCCAGAACTCCAACTCGGTCAAGTCCGGGTTGAGGAAGAGCGTGACGGTGGAGTCGTCGAGCGAGCGGTTCTTCGACAAGATCTTCAGGATCTTGTTGATGTTCAGCTGGCCGATGTTGCCCAAGCCCTTGATCTCCTGGATGTTGGACGAGATGGCCCGGATGCACACGTCTTGCAACGAGGCGAGCCGCACGGCCTTCTTGTCGAGGAGGGCCTTGGCGAGCTTCTTGCGGCGCTTGCGGGCGTTGGCCTGGTTGCGTCTCGCCGTACGTTCCCGGGCCTTGAGAAGCTCGTTGCAGTCCTCGCAAATGTACCCTTTCAACGCGTCCACGAATCGCGAGTACACCGTGACGGTGAACGGGTTGCCGCAGTCGACGCAGTCCTCTTCCTGGCCGAACGTGTTTGGGGCGTCGTCGTCGTCGGCGTCCGAGAGCCGGAGCTGCTCCACCTCGGAGGAGCTCGCCTCCGCGTCTGACTCATCGGAGACGCGCCCCAGCAGCGCCTCCGGGGACTTGGATCTCGAGACCGAGCGTTTCGAGGGCGCAAACCTGTTGAGCAGCACGCCCTGCTCCTCCTGCTTCTGCTTGAAGGCGTCCGTGATGCCCTCGACCCGGAGAAACTCGGTCAAGGCGGAGTTGGGGCCGCGTACTCTGGATCTTTTCATGGGGAGAAACGAGAAGGCCGAGAAGGGTGACCACGAGGGAGCAAAGGGTATATCACACTAATGAGGCAGCTGTGGTGGGGCGCCGTACTGAGGAGCTGTGGCGAGGAGCGGTGGTGAGGAGCTGGGCACGAGCGAGTCGGTTCTTGCTGAAGCAACCGTGCTCATCTGGATTTCGCATCTAGTGCGATGTGAGCCGCACGGCCAGAAACCGGAACCGCCTGGAAATGGTGCAACGCAACAAAATTACAGTAGCAGCACTCGAGCAGCAGCGGCCGCAGGGCAGCACCACAGCTACCGGCCAGTGCCGCCACTTCGAGGGCCGACGGCGGCAGCCCGGCAGCACGGGCGGTTTTGGCGGCGTGGTGTACTGGTGTGGCGGTGATCAAAAAGCGAGCGTCTGCGATGTTACTCAGCAACTACCATGGAGACCGGGTTGCCACCGAGCTGGAGCATACGCGTGAGCAAGACGCACAACGAGCCGTACTTCGTGAACCAGGCCACGAAGGAGTCCACGTGGGAGCCGCCGTACGGCAGCGACGAGGGCAAGGTCAAGGACTACATCGAGAAGTACAGGGCCAACGGCAACAAGCCGGTGGTGGGCGCGGACGGCAAGGTGCGGGCGTCGCACATCTTGGTCAAGAACGTGACGTCGCGGCGGCCGCGGTCGTGGAAGAGCCCGGAGGGCATCAGCACGCCGCGGGACGAGGCGATCGCCCGGTTGCGCGGGTACCAGAAGCGGATCTTGAACGGCGAGGTGAAGCTCTCGGAGTTGGCCAGGACAGAGAGCGACTGCTCGTCGCACGACAAGGGCGGCGACTTGGGGTACTTTGCGCGGGGCCAGATGCAGCCTGCGTTCGAGGAGGCGACGTTTGCGTTGAACATCGGCGAGTACAGCGACATAGTGGAGACGGACAGCGGCGTGCACTTGATCCAGCGCACGGGCTGAATACGAAAGCATACGACAGGCATAGGACAGTAGAGCGTGGCCGCCACAGGCAGCGCGCGGACCCCTCACGCGGGATCGCGTGAGCCGTAGCTTAAGTACACCGGCACCGCAACCACCACACACACCTCAAGTTACAATGGCGTCTGTACCGCAGTGGATCGAGAAGTGGCAGGAGCAGCTCCTGGCCAACGAGCCGGAGCGGCTCCCCAAGGAGGAGCTCGTGCGGTTGCTCAAGAGCTCGCCCGGCGCCGTGGCGGTGGTGGACTTGCGCAACGACCAGGAGAACGGCTACATCAGCCAGGCGGTGCACTGGCCCGCCACCGCGGTGCAGGGCCCCGGCGACGTCCAGCGCTTGGTGCGTGCGGTGGAGCAGAAGGCGCCGGCGGCCGAGACCATCGTGGTGCACTGCAACCTGTCGGGGCGGCGGGCGCTGTTGGTGGGCGGCTGGGCCAAGGACTACGCGGAGAAGTACGCGCCGGGCGTGGAGGTGAAGATCTTGCACGAGGGCATTGTGGGCTGGCTCGGCGCGGACGACGAGCAGATCCGCTCCGAGACCACGTTGGTCAAGAGCGAATAGTGAATACAGCGAATAACAGCGAATAGCGAATAGCCAGTAGCGAATAGCCAGTAGCGAATAGGCAAGTAGCGCCGTAGCGGGGTCGCGCCGCGCACCACCCGCACGGCCACCAACGACCCCCAGTGACTCCGGCCATTGACCAGCCATTGACAGACAGCTAGACTGACCCCCATTGACAGACAGCTAGACTGCCATTGACCGGCCAGCAACCAGACGCCATTGCCCAGACAGCTGGACTGACCCGCAATTGACAGTGGACACTTGGCTGACTGCATTTCAGCCTTCTTCTGATGCTCGCCGCCCGCTGGCTCGCCCGGGTGGAGCCTCTCGCGCGCGCGGCCCCGCGGGCCCGCACGGCCCCGTTCGCGGTGCTGGCCCGCGCCATGGCCGGCCCCGTCTTCGCTCGCCCGCCTCCGCTCCCACTCCACCGCCACGCCATGCCCGAATCGCCCCAGAGGGAGGTCCTCCCCACCAATGTCAAGCCGCTCAACTACTCGTTGACGTTGGAGCCCGACTTCGCCACGTTCAAGTTCGCCGGCCAGTTGGCCATCGCGTTGGACGTGCGCGAGGCCTCCGACGCCATCACCCTCAACGCCCTCGAGATCGACATCCACGAGGCGTCCGTGGACGGCGTGCCCGTGGCCAAGATCTCGTACAACGAGGACGAGCAGACCGCGTCGTTCGCGTTGGCCGCGCCGCTCGCCAAGGGCACCCACGCCACGTTGGCCTTGGCCTTCACCGGCGTGTTGAACGACAAGATGGCCGGCTTCTACCGCTCCTCCTACACCGACGCCGACGGCAACACCGCGTACTTGGCCACCACGCAGATGGAGCCCACCGACTGCCGCCGCGCGTTCCCGTCGTTCGACGAGCCCGCGCTCAAGGCCACCTTCTCCATCGCGTTGGTCTCCGCCGCCAACCTCGTGCACTTGTCCAACATGGACGCCAAGGCCGTGGAGCCGCTCGACGGCGGCCGCAAGAAGACCGTGTTCCACACCACGCCCTTGATGTCCACGTACTTGGTGGCGTTCGTGGTGGGCGACTTGCGCTACGTCGACAACGACTCCTACCGCGTGCCCATCAAGGTGTGGGCCACGCCCGGCTCCGAGCACTTGGGCCAGTACTCCGCGGACATCGCCGCCAAGACGTTGGCGTTCTTCGACCGCAAGTTCGACATCCCCTACCCGTTGCCCAAGTTGGACATGGTGGCCATCCACGACTTCTCCGCCGGCGCCATGGAGAACTTCGGCTTGATCACCTACAGGACCGCCGACTTGCTCTTGGACCCCGCCAACACCAACGCCAACACCAAGCAGCGCGTCACCGAGGTCGTCATGCACGAGTTGGCCCACCAGTGGTTCGGCAACTTGGTCACCATGGACTTCTGGGACGGCTTGTGGTTGAACGAGGGCTTCGCCACCTGGATGTCCTGGTACGCGTGCGACGCCCACTACCCGGACTGGAAGGTCTGGGAGTCCTACGTCTCCGACTCCTTGCAGCACGCCTTGACCTTGGACGCCTTGCGCTCCTCCCACCCCATCGAGGTCCCCGTGAAGCGCGCCGACGAGATCAACCAGATCTTCGACGCCATCTCCTACGCCAAGGGCTCCTCCTTATTGAAGATGATCTCCCGCTGGTTGGGCGAGGACGTGTTCATCAAGGGCGTCTCCAACTACTTGAAGAAGCACAAGTGGGGCAACACTAAGACCTCCGACCTCTGGGAGGCCTTGAGCGACGTCAGCGGCAAGGACGTGGTCAGCGTCATGGACATCTGGACGAAGAAGATCGGCTTCCCCGTCGTCACCGTCGAGGAGTCCGGCTCCGAGCTCCACATCTCCCAGCACAGGTTTCTCGCCACCGCCGACGTCAAGCCCGACGAGGACGAGACCTTGTACCCGGTGCTCTTGGGCTTGAAGACCTCTAGCGGCGTCGACGAGACCCTCGTCTTGAACGGCCGCTCCACCAAAGTCAAGCTCGACTCCAAGGACGACTTCTTCAAGATCAACGCCGACCTGGTGGGCGTCTACCGCACCATGTACACGGGCGACCGCTGGGCCAAGCTCGGCAAGGCCGGTGTCGCCGGCAAGTTGTCCGTGGAGGACCGCGTTGGCTTGGTGTCTGACGCGGCCTCGTTGGCCTCGTCCGGGCTCATCAGCACCACCGACTTGCTCGACCTCGTCAACGCGTGGTCCGGCGAGTCCAACTACGTGGTCTGGGAGGCCACCTTGGGCAGCATCGCCAAGCTCAACGCCGCCCTCGTGTTTGCTGACGAGTCCATCACGGACGCAATCAAGAGATTCGTGCTCGACTTGACCTCGGCCAAGCTCGAGGAGGTCGGCTGGAGCTTCTCCGAGTCCGACACCTTCGCCGATGAGCAACTCAAGTCGCTCTTGTTCTCGTCTGCGGTTTCCTCGAACCACAAGGAGGCCGTCAAGTTCGTGGACCAGGCGTTCGCGGCCTTCGTGGCTGGCGACAAGAAGGCCATCAACCCTAACATCAGGGCCACCATCTTCAACAGCGTTGCCAAGCGCGGAGACCTGTCGACGTTCGACAAGCTTTTTGCCATCTACAGGAACCCAGGCTCCGTGGAGGAGAAGATCGCCGCCTTGAGAGCATTGGGTAGGTTCGAGGACGAGGAGATCCTCGACAAGGTCACGTCGTTGTTGTTCAAGACGGACATCGTGAAGCCCCAGGACATGTACATTCCCATGCAAAGCATGCGGGTGCACAAGGTGGGTATCGAGAAGTTGTGGACGTGGTTCACGGCAAACTGGGACCAGATCACCAAGTTGTTGCCTCCCGGGTTGTCGATGTTGGGCTCGATTGTGACGTTGGCCTCTTCCGGCTTCACGCTGGAGGAGCAGAAGAAGAGGGTGGAGAAGTTCTTCGAGGGCAAGAACACCAAGGGCTTCGACCAGGGCCTCGCGCAGTCGTTGGACGTGGTCACCGCCAAGGCCAACTGGGCCAAGCGTGACACCGAGAACATCTACGGCTGGCTCCAGGCAAAGAAGTACACCCAATGACTCAGCAGGCTTTGAGCCGCGCTTTTCGCTAATCCTTAATAGCTTCTATCAATACACGAGGTGCTATAAACGAGTGTGGTGCTGGGCGCCTGCCGGCGTCTAGCACATGGCTACATTCAAGTTCATGCAGCGCAAGATCAACACAAACTGGTGCTCCTCGAATGCAAACAACAGCCGGAACTTCTGGATGTGCTTCCAGCGCTTCAGGTTGATGGTCTTGTCGCGCCGGAGGCGGTCCCACAAGTGGTAGCCGCCGAGCGACTGGAGGATCTGTGCCCTGGAGATGTCCAAGCCGTACGCGGCGATCACGGTGGGGATGCCCGCGGCGTGCTGGAGCTCGTTGGCCCAGAGGAGAATGTGGCCGAAGAACGAGAACACCGTGTAGTCCAACGAGTTCTTGTGCGCCTCCCTGTTGGACACGGTCAAGTTTGTTTTTGTGTGGTCCAACGTCAACGGCGCGTACTGCGGCGCCCACTCCAAGATGGCCGGGAGCCGCTGCACCACGCTGTGGAAGCCGTTGGCCTCGAAGAGCGCCACGTTCACGCAGAGCGTGACGAACTGCGCCCGCCGCTCCTCGTCGCGGAAGAGCCCGTCGCTCTCCTCGAGCACAAACAGCAACGCGTTGCGGCACATCTTGGACATTGGGATGTTGATGATGGTCTTGACCTTGACGTCCGTGAGCTTTGTCTGGAAGATCTGCTCGTGCGAGAGCCCGAAGATCGTGGACACCGGCTGCACGAGCGGCAACAGCTTGATCTGCGTGGCCCGCGCGGACGAGAAGCTCTGGTACGGCCGGGCCTCCGGCGCCTTTTCGTCTTTGGCCTCTGTGGCCTCTTTGGCCTCTTTGGCCTCCTTGGCCTCTTCGACCTCTTTGGCCTCTTTGGCCTCTTCGGGCTCTTGAGCCGTCACTGTCTGATCCGTGTGCTCTCCCTCCGGGCTCTGGCTCTTTGGGTTCTTCTTCTTCCTTCGCCTCGGCTTGGAGCGGGCCTTTTTCGCCGGTGCATCTGCCTCATCGGCTACGTCTCTGGCACTGTCCTCGCCGGAGCTATTCTTGGCCGGCTGTTGGCTCGCGTCAGCCGCTCGGGCGCCCGCTTCGGCCTCGTCGTCGCTCAGAAAGTCTATGCTGTCGAGATCGCCCGTGATCTCCTTGTGCTTGACCCGCGGCCTGCTCCTGCGGCCCTTGGCGCCGGCGGTGCCTTTCTCGGCCTGCTTGGTGTCGGGCTTGTTCTCCGTTGGGCGTTTTGGGTCCTCGTTGCCCGGCGATTTCCCCTTGCGGTCCCTTCTTTTCTTCGGGACGTCCGCCGTCGCTGCACCGGGCCCGGGAGCGTTGTCGGCGGCACTGCCCTTTTCCTGCTGCACAAGCAAGAACGCCAAGTCCTCCTCGAAATCAGCGTCCTGGGCCGCCTGGAGCTGCTCGTAGTCGTAGTCTTGCACCTCGAACGCCTCGGGCCTCGCGCCAGGCCCGCTCTCGCTGAGATTCAAAACCACGCCGCGTTTCTTCTTGTTTCCCATATCGGCGGTTGAGCGCTGTCCGGACACACAAAGAAAATGGTATGTGGCTCTGCTCCGGTGCTTCGACTCCACGTTCCAAGGCCGGGTCACGTGACCGCGTGCTCTGGTCCAGGTGCGCCGACTTCAAAACCCGCCTACAACAAAAGTCCAGAACGACATCGTGATTGATTCGTATATATTTTTAGTAGTAAGTGTATCTTGTGCGTTAACACGTCACTTCAGTCTACATGCAGGAGAAGCTTAGAAAGAAGCAGAGAAGGACTCAGCAGCAGCCTTCAAAGCGTCCAAGTTCTCCTTGGACAACTCACCCTTGGTTCTGATAGCCTCGAGAATCTCGGGTTGGTTGGCCTTCAAGGAGGAAATGAAACCTGCCTCGTACTCACCGACTCTGGAAACGGCAATGTCGTCCAAGAAACCGTTGACACCAGCGTAAATGATTGGGACTTGCTCCTCGGCTGGGATAGGCGAGTACTGCTTCTGCTTCAACAACTGGGTCAATCTCTCACCTCTGGCCAAGGTCTGCTTGGTGGATGCGTCCAAGTCAGAACCGAACTGGGCGAAAGCAGCGACTTCTCTGTATTGAGCCAAGAACAACTTCAACGAACCAGCAACCTGCTTCATGGCCTTGACCTGAGCAGCAGATCCGACACGGGACACGGACAAACCGACGTTAATAGCTGGTCTGATACCCTTGTAGAACAACTCAGCCTCCAAGAAAATCTGGCCATCAGTAATAGAAATGACGTTGGTTGGAATGTAGGCAGACACATCACCACCCTGGGTCTCAATGACTGGCAAAGCAGTCAAAGATCCACTGCCATGAGCCTTGGACAACTTGGCAGCTCTCTCTAACAAACGAGAGTGCAAGTAGAAAACATCACCGGGGTAAGCCTCTCTTCCAGGTGGTCTTCTCAACAACAAAGACAATTGACGGTAAGCAACAGCCTGCTTGGACAAGTCATCGTAGACAATCAAAGCGTGTCTGCCGTTGTCTCTGAACCACTCACCGATGGTACAAGCGGTGAAAGGAGCCAAGTACTGCAATGGAGCGGCCTCAGAAGCAGTGGCAGCGACGATGATGGAGTATTTCAAAGCGTCGTTCTCCTCCAAGGTCTTGACCAACTGAGCCACGGTGGATCTCTTTTGACCAACAGCGACGTACACACAGTACAACTTCTTGGACTCGTCGGAGCCGTTGTTCCACTTCTTCTGGTTCAAGATGGTGTCAATGGCGACGGCGGTCTTACCGGTCTGTCTGTCACCAATGATCAACTCTCTCTGGCCTCTGCCGACTGGCACCAAGGCGTCGATAGCCTTCAAACCGGACTGCATTGGCTCGTGGACAGAGGTTCTTGGCAAGATACCTGGGGCCTTGACCTCAGCTCTGGAGGTGGCCTTGTTGCCCAAAGGTCCCTTACCGTCGATAGGGTTACCCAAACCGTCGACGACACGGCCCAACAACTCAGGACCAATTGGGATGTCGACAATCTTACCGGTTCTCTTGACTGGCTCGGACTCCTTGACCAAAGCATCGGAACCGAACAACACAATACCGACCTGGCCGGCCTCCAAGTTCAAGGCCATACCCTTGACACCAGAGGAGAAGTCAACCAACTCACCGGCCTGGACGTTGTTCAAACCGAACACACGGGCGATACCGTCACCGACAGACAACACTCTACCGGTCTCGTTCAAGTTGGTGTCCTCAGCAACACCCTTGATTCTCTCCTCCAAGATCGAGGAAACCTCGGTTGGCGAAGCCTTGGCAGAAGCATGACGAACAGCAGTCAAAGCTGGACGGCTCTAGTGGGTTAGTACACTGGGTAACAATGGCGTGGATGGATGGGGTCCGTTGTGGAACCAATCCGTGATTGCTGTTTCCGGTCAAGGGGTCAATGTGGCAGGCACGTGGAACGAGAAATCCCCGGCTGGAGGTGGCTTTGGGACGTTCCGGCTGGATCAATTGACCAGCTGGACGACTTGGCACCATCCTAGCAGCCAATCCCGCCGCAAATTGAAGATGGATGTGGCGGAATCAAGCGGGAATTTTTCAAAACGTGTCGACCAAGCCCGGGCAATCGGAGCAGTTGAAATTGAGCTTCAGGTACATACGAGACGCAATCTAGAGACAGCGGCTGCACGGGTGGCAGTGCGTAAAGCAGAACGAGCTGACAACATGGCGACTTATTCGAAGATTGTGGAAAAAGTCTTGTTGGGAGGGAAAAAGAGTAGCTGAGAATTTTGTTGCAAGATATATTTGGTGAGAGACCGCACCGCGAAAAATCAACCACATTCGGCCGGACAGTGGTTCGCATTGCACGTTTTGATTGGCTCCCACAACACTGGTTACAGCACGCACAAATCTGTGCACGCCTCCAACCAGATTCCTCCTCCGCTTCAACTGCAGGAGATCGGGTGCTCCCGCCGCCAAATAACTAGCCTTGTGTCTGGCGACGAGTAAAGTATGTTGCTTTGTGGACTGGCGGTTGCAATTGCTCAAATGGTGCCTGTTTAAAAGACCGCTTCCTGAAAGAGAGATTATGGCGTGTTTTTGTGCCACGTAGTTTCGGCGATTGCGCTGCGCTCCACAACCGACCCCGGGCGCTTTAGTCCGGAGCGCCACCCATGCCGCTACCCGCTTCAGGCCGCAAAAATTGAAAAATTTTGGGGAGGTGGGACAGCTTATCTCGCCACTTGAAGAAAAACGGCTCTTTTCGCCGATTTTTTTTTGTTGTGCCCGGGCGGCTAATGCGTGTTGTTGTTTTTTGCAACAAGGGGGTCGCAAAAGTTAAGCGCGGGCTGGATTTACAGCCAATGACACCCAGCTCAGCCCTAAAAGATGCAATCAATATAAGCATACGTGAATCATAGTCCACCGAAAAATCCACAATATCTGCCTGGATGGTACAAGAACTCTCTTCGATTCAGGATCAAGGTTCGTCGCTGGTTGCGTGGTCACCAGACCCGAGCCATACCCGCGACAGCACGCCTGAAGAACCGCTGCACAATAACGCAAATAAAAAGGGAAAAAATATAAATCAAAAACGACAGCCGCAAGAGGAAAGACAATGTGTACTGAGCCAAGTACAGCGCTGCTCTATTTTTCCAATCCCTTCGCTGCTTGTGCTCCATAGCTGTGACGCTTGATTCCAGGCAGCGGCTCCCGCGCGCGAGTTACCCAGAGCCAACTAGTGTGGCCTATGTGCATGCTGAAATATTTGCTCGGAAAAAATTATAGAAAAGTGAACTCGGTGCACCGTTTGGAAGTACAACAGAATGATTCCAAGGGTACCGTTTGCGGCACGCAGCTTGCGGTGCTACTCCACCGCTGGGGGCAGTCCGAACAACAACTTTCTTTCTGATTTGATGAAGAAGATCGACACCATCAACAAGGAAAAAGCTGCGTCAGCCAAGGCACGGAAAGAAGGAAGCCCACGGCTCGCCAAACAACAGGATGCGGGCAAGAAAACGACTCAAAAGTCGTCGCCCAAGTCACCACAAAAGAAGCAAGCATCTTCGAAACCTGTGGTCCACTCCAGCACCCGTGCTAGTGTGCGTATCGCTGTTAAAGACCATCCTTTGAGCACAAACGCTTTCAAGTTGATGGACGAGAAGAATTTCAAGAGCTCAAACAGTTCAAACAGCGCAAGACAGCAGTCTCAAAGAAATGCTAGGCAATCTGCGCAAAGAAGCGCCAGTGGTGCAGCAAGACAGAATGCCAGTCAGAGAAACACTAGAAACGCCGGTCAACGCACAAACAGAAAACCCGTCAAGAAGGGACCACAAGCCGCCGGCACGCAAAGCATCGTTCTCAAGCAGTTGCGTCTGACAGCGCTCACTCCTCAGCTAGGAGGCGATGTGTTCTTCCACGGGAAGCCCGCCAAGTTGGCGATTTCCACCTCGTCCAGAGTCGCCGCTGTGGCCAAGGAGAGCTTGCTCAAGTCCCACTATCCTTACAAGTTGCCCAAGCTGATCATCGATAACTTGGACTCGAACTTCAGCGGAAACAGGTTCATTTTGCAGAAAGACTTCGACCTAACACTTGAGCCAACCGAAGTGGAAGATCGCATCAGGAAAGTTGTCAAGGGAGTCACAGAGGACTTGAAGGCAGAGTCAAAGAACAAAGTTGACGTGGACACACACCGCGAGTTGATGAGAAACGGCAGCTTGGCATTGGAACAGAAGCAGATAATCTATGATGTGACCGCAGGTTTGAAGAGTGCCCAATCGCTCTTGTCAAACGCTGCGTGGAATCAACAGTAGACCATGTAAATAGGATAACACGTCATGGAGAGAAGACCTGGAACAATACGAGAAGGCTTAGAGGTAGTAGAGAGCTAGAGATCGCGTCTAAAGCTACGCGTGACTCCACCGAGTCCGGGACCACAATACGCGTCATGGAAGAAAAGTATGCAAACTGATGTATTGATATGTAGCGCAGCCTGTGTCGCCTCCATAGGTGGATCATTTCCAAGGCGCCAGCGTCCCAAGAAAGCGGATCTCTTCCGAGCTCCTTCGCCCAAGCTCCTTCGCTGATGAAAGCGTAGGGGAACACGGCGCTCAGACCTTGTTAAATAGGGACCTGGCACTGACGTAGCCTTTGGTGTAGACCGAGTTTTCTCGAGACTCTCTGTAGGACAACACAAATGGTGTCATTGTAGAGAAGGCCAAGTAGCCAAGCGTAAGCAACGATGTTTTGGTGGTTAAGGCGGTGTACATTATCTGAGGTTGAGAATCGAGGCTGAAAGAAAGCAAATTGGTGCAATAACCGATGAAAAATTAAACGGATAACGTGGTTATGTTATAAGTGTGTGCTGACAAAGCAACAAGACAGATCACCATTCCTCTTTATACCCCGAAATGGTGCCATTTTGGGTGTTGCACAATGTGCACTCTGTTTCGCAGCCACAACAACGCCATGATGCAAGACTCTCATGATCTTTTTTGGGCATGCAGCATGGGCGCACTCGTATAGCTCCTGGATAATGCTCGTTTAGACACAGCCGCACCAACAACAATATGCCAACTCGTTTAGTTTCTTAGCGCTAAACGAAGCCTATCCGTTTCTTTTATCGTTTGGTGCAGATTGTGCTTCGGTACCCTGTGGACCACTTTTTGTATCCACGTGACCGACGGCATTTTAGTGCCCCGACTTGATCTCTAAGTGCAGTAGGAGAAAGGGGGGCAGCAACGGAGACACTGGTCCCCCTCCAAGACGTTAAACGACCTCCATGATCCAGAACAACGCTGCGCGTATAGCGCGTGGTTAACGCGTGGATACGCGTGGTGATGTTGTAAACACGGTCTAGCGCCAAGCGTCCGGGAAATCGGCATTTGCTATATTGGTTGGGAACTTGCGTTTCCTGCAGAATGCCTTTGGTGGTCTCGATGTTTTGGTCACGATCAATGCTGCTGCACCTTCTTGTACGAGGGTGGTCTCAACTTTTGGTTCACGGTCCTCGTCAACCATACCGGGAAAAGACTCAAGACCAAAATCAAAGTAGTCTGCCACCAAAATGAAAAAGAGGCAATGTAGTCGAGGTCAAAGTACTCTTGCAAGAACGGCACCAGAAGAACGTATATGATAAACGTCACCACGATGGTCCCAAACATCGTTT
The DNA here is from genome assembly GCA_003708715.3 of [Candida] wancherniae. NCBI lineage: Eukaryota > Fungi > Ascomycota > Pichiomycetes > Serinales > Metschnikowiaceae > Metschnikowia > [Candida] wancherniae. The sequence continues at coordinate 72,513 of PPOZ03000015.1, read as the reverse complement.
TGTTCCACGTCCTGATGGTCAAAGCAACCATGAACAACTCGTTGAGCACCAATGCAGTGAACGATATGCTGACCATAGCAAGGAACTTGTCTTGGTCTAGGGTCTGGAACTTCTGCGAGAGGAGCTGGATGACGCTGCCTTGGAAAAGAGATATCAAGACCCACATGAAGAAGCTTGTGTACGACAAAGACTTGCCCATCCTGAGCTCTTTGTATAACTCGGGATAAAGCTTAGTGGTTTGCTCGTCGACGTCTTTGTCCAAGGTCAACGAAAAGACCGGTGCCATCGTGTAGAGAGTACTGTAGCCGACCATGAGCCACCCTTGGTATAAAGCCAACGGTTCAAACTTAGACGATATGGAGTAGATGGCTTGGGCAACTGATATGATCAACCCACGATGGATGATGAACTGTGCGAGCTTGGCAGAGCACTTGTAGGAGTTACGTCCATGCCAGAGCAAGAGCTTCAGTAGATAGTGGAACTGATCGATACTGAAGTCTGCAGAGAGGGAAGCCTGTTTTCCCTCTTTACCAACTATGCCCACTCCGACATCTGCACACTGAATCATGCTCACATCATTACCACCATCGCCAATACAACAAACACGCTTGTTTGTGGCTTTCTTGATGGCCACAGCCATGTCAGCTTTCTGCTGGGGTGTGCAACGGCAAGCGATAACGGTAGGTAGCGAGATGCAGATGTCCAAGAACTCCTTCGGGAAGTACTTCATGTAGACAGACAACGACTCGCCGTCAATCAACAACACGGAATTGGAGGTGTTTGTGATCTGCTCGAGGTGGTTCATGGCAGCATCTGGGTTGTTGACCTTGGTGATTTGGTGCACAAACTGACCTCTGGAAATCAATTTTGCACTAATGGCAATGCACTTTGCAGTTTCGACCTTGTCGCCGGTCAACATCCATATTTTTATGCCTGCATTACGCAAGAGCTCAATGGAGGACTTCACGTTCGTTTGAAGCTTGTCCTCCACGCCGGTCAAACCAAGAAGCTCGACGTCTGTCTCGAGGTACTTCATTATGGTATTCTGCATCTCTGAGTCTCTGTTGCTCATGGAGACCGATGCTTCCTCGTACGCCTTGGAGAAGTCGTCGAATAGCAGCTGGCTCAACCTCTTCCTTCCAATGACTAGCGTTCTCAAGCCCTCGCGGGCCATGTTTGCAGTCTCTTCGTCTAGCCAGTCGGACGCGTTGACAATCTTGGTCATCACCGTGTCTGCGCCCTTTTCCAAGAACCAGAGCTCGTTTTTCTGCAAGTCCTTCACCACAATGCCCATTCTCTTGGTGTCGGAGTTGAAGGGGAAGTTGTACAAGACCTGGTACTCGAGCTCCTGGGAAGAGGCCAAATGGAGAAGCGATATGGAGTGCCTGTCTCTCTTGAGCAAGCGAAGGCCGACCTTTTCACAGAACTTGACGATGGCCACCTCGTCGGGGGACGCTGCTTGGTAGGACACCACGCCGTTCTCCTCTGTGGGCGTGACGTTGTGGCAGAGGGCCAAGACCACGGCGAAGTCGCAGACCTTGGAGCCGAGGTCGCGCCGCTTGGCGGAGGCGGGCGCGTGGTCCTGGAGAAGCAACTTGTCGACGTAGTCGACGACTATGTCGAGGGTGTCGCCCGCGTAGCACACGGAGCCCAAGTGGAGCTTCTTCATCTCCATGTCGTTCTGGGTCAAGGTGCCGGTCTTGTCGCTCAACAAGTACTCGATGCGGCCCAAGTCCTCGGGGATGGTGGAGGTGCGGACGACGGTGCCGCGGATGTCGGGGTCCTTCTGGATGTGGGAGGCGTAGACGGACTTGGCGAGGTCGAGGTTGACGCGCAAGGACACGGGGATGATGGTGGAGAACAAGATGAGGAAGCGCATGACGTCGATGTACCAGGTGCCCTTGGGCGGGAACTGCTGGGCCAAGACCAAGCCCACGGACAAGAGGAACACGGTGGCGCAGAGGATCTTGGAGAGGCTGTTGATCTCGAGCTCGAGCAAGCCGACCTTGACGCCGGACTTGGTGGTGTTCAACAGCTGGCGGGTCTCGACGCCGGTGTAGACGACGATGCCGATGGCGGTGCCGGAGGCGAGCACGGTGCTGGCCCAGAGGGTGTGGTCGACGGAGAGCGGCACGGTCTTGGTGTTGGCGGAGGTCTGGTGGTAGATGAGCTTGCCCTCGAAGGAGTGGATGGACTTTGCCGGGCGGGTGACGATGAGCGAGATGTTGTTGACGAGGCGCGACAAGTCGGAGAGCTGCTGGGTGACGTTGCAGGCGACGCGGAGCTTCCAGTCGGTCTCGCCGTCCAACTGGTCGGTCTTCAAGAAGGCCTCGCCGCTGGGGTCGGAGGACTGGAGCAAGACCATGTCGGCGGGGATGCGGGTGTCCTTGTGGAGGCGCACGAGGTCGCCCACCTTGAGGTTCTTCGAGGGCACCAAGCACACGTCGGGCGTCAAGGCGGCCGCGGGCGCGCGGTTGAGCACCTCGTAGAGCTCGTTGTTCTGCTCCATGTCCCTGCGGCGGCGCGCGATGTCGTCGCCGGCCTCCTTCATCATGGTGACGAGCAACACGAACGCCAACGGCACCACGTACGACGACAAGTAGCCGATGCGGAGCTGCGGCACGATCTGCGAGAGCGCCACCAAGAGGAAGTAGAGGTTGAAGAAGAACTTGAACTGCTCGTAGAGGATCACCGGCACGAACGTCACCGGGTTGTACTTGGCGTTGGACACGGAGTTGGACACCAACGCCCGCTGCGAGGCGTTGCGCGGCGACACGTAGATCTCGTCGGCCAACGGGCCGGCGCCCGGCCGCTGGAGCTCCGCGTGCCGCTGGAGGTCCGACTGCTCCTGTAGCTCGCGGCTCAACTCGCGGCCCACCAACCGGAAGAGGCCCTTCAGCGACCGGATGTAGCGCCGCACGGTGTCGCCAAGCAGGCGTTCGCTCGGGCGCCGGCGCGGCGCGCTGCCCGAGGGCATGAGCGGGCGGGCGTCCGTGTCCGCCAACGATGAGCTCAGCCGGCGGCGGGCGTCGAGCGTGGTGAGCGAGATGCCCGAGGGCAGCTGCGGGAGCGACGGGGCGTCGCGCGCCATCCACGAGGTGTAGTTGGACGACGCGGAGTGGAGCGCCTGGTCCAAGGAGTTTTCGAAGTCGTCGAACGAGTCGCTGGGCGGCGACGTGTCCCACCCGTCGGTGTGGGTCCAGTCGGACATGTGGGCTGTGTGGTGTTAGCGCGCTGGGCTGAAGCTGATGCCGCGCCTTGATGTGCGCCAGTGGTGATTAATTGGGTCCGTGGTAATTGTCTGTATCTGCTCTAATCTATTCTATTCTATATTATATTATATCATATATATCATATATTATATCATATATTATATCATATACTATATTATATATTATATCGTGTTTTTTTTTTTGTTCTTTTTTTTAGTTCTTTTAGTTCTTTATTTATTTTCTCCTGTTCTGTATGTCCTCTGCACCTTCTCGCAACACCATGCTGTCGGAGGAAAGCTTGCTCGACCCCACGGCCCAGCCGTCCGCGCTCGCCGAGGCGGTGCTCCGCCAGACCGCCGCCGCGCAGCAGCAGGCCACCGCCACGCTCGCCCGCAAGCTCTGGGCGTTCGCCAAGATCGTGCTCCTCCGCCGCCCCAACGCCTTGGAGCGGCTCGTGGTGGAGTCCGAGCGCAACGACTCCGCCTTCGTGGCCAAGTACCACCGCGTCACCACGCTCGACGTGTCGCACGTGCCGTCGCTCTCCGTGGACTCCGTCACGCTCCACACGTTGCACGCGCCGCACCCGTTGGTCAAGTTCGCCCGCGACGGGCTCTCCTCCCACATCGACCACTCGCCCGTGTTGGTGTTCGTGCACGGCTTGGGCGGCCAGATGTCGCAGTTCGACCCCGCCATGGGCTTGCTCCTGCAGTGCCTGGAGATCTACTCGCTCGACTTGCCGGGCTTCGGCGACTCGCGCCTCCACTTCCCCGCGGGCTGCCGCCTCCCCGCCGCCGACCAGCACGCCATCGCCGCGTCCGTGCGGGCCATGGCCTGGCTGGACTTCGCCACCGACAACGTCGTGGCCATCCTCGTGGAGTTTGTGCGCCAGGCCATCCCGCCCCACCGCAAGGTCATCTTCGTGGGCCACTCCATGGGCACGCACTTGCTGGTCAAGGCCGTCAACCGCTTGGAGCCCGCGCGCGTGGAGGGCTTGGTGCTCCTCCTGCCGCCCAAGTTCCTCGACGACACCTCCGCCGAGGCCTCCGTGCCCTTGCGCGGCGTGCCGCCGCTCGTGCGCCTCTTCACCCACGCGCCGTGGTTGTTCAACTTGTTCCGCGTCTGGGACCGCCTCGAGGGCCTCACCAGCAAGAGCGTGCTCCGCCAGTTGCCCCGCGACAGCAGCTACTACATGAAGCTCCGCCAGTTCCGCTGGAACATCGACATCGACACCCGCGTGTTGTTGCGCTACGTGCGCGGCTTCTCCGCGTGCAAGAACCTGGAGCTCGTGGCCGCCACCTCCCGCTTCAACAACGACCCCGCCGACCCCCGCACCTACGAGAAGACCTTCTTGATCGGCGGCCTCGAGGACCGCGTCACCCCGGTCGACAACTTGCGCCTCGCCAGCGAGCTCCTCCTCCGCTACTGGGGCCGCGACGTGGTGCACACCACCACCGTCAAGAACGCGGGCCACGCGTTGCTCCTCGCCAAGCCCGAGTTCATCAGCGGCATCATCTTGAACCACTTGGAGCTGCGCTTCCCCGAGCGCCTCCACTTGTCGCCGGCCTGGGTGCTCAAGTTGAAGGCCGACATCTCCGGCGACAAGTGGGGCTTGAAGAACGAGCTCAAGTGGCTGGCCACCCAGAGCGTGTCCTTCAACATCACCCGCCGCGGCGGCCGCGACGTCGCCCCGCTCCTCGGCATGAAGACCCTCCGCGAGGGCGATCCCCACCACTCGCCGCTGGTGATCGAGGACATCTTCTACAAGCGCGGCGGCGTGCTCGACACCGGCGAACGCATCGACGGCAGGCTCATCGCCATCGTCGACATCTCCGCGGACATCCCGCCCTACTCGCCCAAGTCCTTCCACCACATCAAGTACTACAAGTGTGCCACGGTGTCGAAGGTGGCGCCCGACCTGAGCGCCGTGCGCAAGTTCATCCAGTTGGTCGACGACATCCTACTGGCTACCGACGAGGCCAAGCCGCTCGTCGCCGTGCACTGCCACTACGGCTTCAACCGCACGGGCTTCCTCATCTGCTGCTACTTGGTGGAGCGCCTCGGCTGGAGCGTCCAGGACGCCGTGGACGGCTTCCGTGCGGCAAAGCCGCCCGGCATCAAGCACCCGCACTTCATCGATGCCTTGTACGTGCGGTACGAGTGAAAAGACGTTGCTGCAAGGACGTTGGGATCGGATGCAAAGCGAGCTGCGGAATGGATGCAAAGCGCGAAAATCACAAGAATGTGGGCCCTGTTGTGGGGTGATTTTCCACGTACGCGTTAAAGAAATGCCTCACCAGCAGCACACCAGGCGAAACAGGCTCCCCAGAAAGCCTAGTACAAGCACAGACACGGGCAAGCTCCGTGGGGCCTGCTCCCCCACAACGCGCGCCCCCACTGCTTTTTGTTCGCTTCCTAATTTAACTTTTTTCTATGCCTTGCATTTGGTTCGAAGTCACGTTCTTTGCGCCTATTTCTGTATGTTCCACCGCATCGCGCACGACCAAAAATCACAGGTCCACGTTTTTAAGGTTCCAACCACATCTAGAGATTTTGGCTAATAGCCTCGGGTAACTGGCTGACACTCCTTCTCCACACTCGCCACCCTGAAATAGCCGGGAGCACCCGCGTTTCCTCTGTTCGTTGTTGTGGCCTGTTGGAGTAGTTTTCAGGGTCGTTCCCCTTTCACGCACCCCCACACTCTCGAATGAAATTTGGCGAATCTTTAAGCGAGGGCTTGATTCCCGAGTGGAAAGACCAATACGTCAATTACAAGGATGGCAAGAAGAAAATCAAGCAAATCGCCAGCGTGTCCGAGCTCTTGAGGGCGCAGAAGGCCTCCCCGGCCTCTGACACCACCCCGTTGCTAAACCCTGTGGATGACAGCCGCACATATGTGCCCGATATCTCCGGCGAAGCAAGCGGTGGTGACGCTAGCCACGAGCACGGAGGCATCGAAGAGAGCCGTTCCCCGAGCCCGGGCCACGACGAAGGCGGTGCCGGAAAGACGTTTCGGGGCTCGCTCAAGAGCTCCATGCGGCACTTTTCCTCAAAGTCCATTGGCGAAAAGTACAAGGAAGAAAAGGCTGACTTTCTTCGATGGCTCGACGAATCTCTAGAAAAGGTGGACTCCTTCTACAAGGAGCAGGAGCGCAGCGTGTACCATCGGTTTTTGATTCTCGAAGACCAGCTCTTCCAGATGCGCGAACAGAAGACGGCCATGGTCATTGCCGCGAGAAAACGGGCGGAGGCAGGCCACGCATCCCACAAGCTCGAGCCTGTCAACGCGAAGGTGTCTCGCTGGACGTTCTCTGTGGCCAAGTTCCTCCGGCCGTTGGCGCGGTACAATCTTCCTTCCCTCCCCTCCACGACGTTCCTCAACAAGAAGGCGTCCGAGGGCCACGAAGACGTCAAGATGGATTCTGAGGTGGACGACGAGCACTTTGACCCCCACTACCGCGAGAACCAAATCCGGAACGGCAATGTTGGGCTTGAAAGCGATGCCGAGGGCTACGATGACCTGGTGCTCAGTTTGGACGTGGCACCCAGTGTGCGTGTTCTGCCTTCGCCTTCGACGCAGTCTCTCAGAGGCCAGGCACGGGCCCAGGTGAGGCTCCGGCAACAGCACCGCAAAGACTACGTGACGAAAAAGCTGTTTGGCGTGCCCTACTACTACGCTAGGAGACATCTCAAGGAGGCATTGGTGGAGCACTATCGTTCCATCGCGTTGATCCAGTCGTACCGCACAATGAACCGGACGGCGTTCCGCAAAATCACCAAGAAGTTCGATAAGGCCACAGGGAGCAAGATCTCCCAACCCTTCATGGAAAAAGTCGACAAGGAGTCGTATTTCCAGACGAGTGAGGTGTTGGACCAGGTCCTGACAAGAGTTGAGGACATGTTTCTCACGTACTTCGACTCGGAGAAGAACGATCGCAAGCACGGCTTGGAGAAGCTCCGCAGTGCCACGTACGCTTACAACAACAGTACCATCCGGTCTTTCCTGTACCACAAGTCGATGTTCATCTCTGGTTTGCTTTTCGGGATTGGTTTGCCGTTCTTTGGCATTGCATTGTTCGTCGCGTTGAACAAGACCGTGTCTCATCAGTTTGCCGACGGCAAGTTTTTGCTTCAAATCTGGGGCGGGTTCTTCCTAGTCAACCTTGCCATCGTTCTTGTTGGGTTGAACTTCACGGTATACCACTACTTCAAAATCAACTATAAGTTCATTTTCGAGTTCAACTTGGCCACAGCTTTGGATTATAGGCAGATGTTTGTGCTACCCAGTATATGCTTTGTATTCTTGGGTGTGTGCGGGTGGCTCTCGTTCCTAGACTTCTGGCCATCCAAGCTCCCTGGCCGCGTGTGGCCGCTCATCTACCTCGCCCTCATGCTCATTATGTTCTTGTGGCCCGGGTCGCAGTTGTTTCCTGCGAGCCGGCGGTGGTTGCAGGTTGTCTTGTGGCGTCTCTTTTGCTCCGGCTTCTACCCTGTGGAGTTCCGAGACTTCTTTCTTGGTGATATCTTCTGTTCGTTGACATACAGCTTCGGCAACCTCTCGTTCTTCATTTGCTTGTACACAACTAAGTGGAAGAACGTGTTGGGAGGCGGGCAAATTCCAGACTCGTCCATAAAGTGCGGGTCCCGGCACTCGCGGCTGATGGGCTTTCTTGCCACATTGCCGTCCATTTGGCGTTTCTTGCAGTGTATGCGGCGTTACACCGACACGGGCGATGCCTTCCCGCATTTGGCCAACATGATCAAGTATGCCATTGGCGCCATCTACTACTGTCTTCTAAGCGTGTACCGGATCGAGCAGACGTCGTCTGCGAGGGCGGGGTTCATCGCGGTTGCATCGGTGAACTCTATTGTGTGTGCCATCTGGGATGTCATCATGGATTGGTCGTTGGGACAGACCACGTCCAAGAACTTCTTATTGAGAGACAATTTGTTCTTCAACCGGCCGTCGTACTACTACACGGCGGTGGTGTTGAACGTTCTTTTGCGGTTCCAGTGGATCTTCTACGCGTTCTTTTCGCTGCAGATCCAGCAGCTGGCCACCACTAGCTTCTGCATCGCGCTAGCGGAGATTCTCCGGCGGTTTATCTGGATGTTCTTCAGAATGGAGAACGAACACTGCGCCAATGTGATCATGTTCCGTGCGTCGCGCGAGTCGCCGTTGCCGTACATGGTGTCGCACAAAGTCGAGCACGCCATTAATAAGTTGGTGGAGTTGCGCTACGGCGCGGTCGACAAGATTTCCGACGACGAGGTGTCGAGCGAGAACGCATGCACGCACTTGGCATCGCAAGGCACGTCGACGGCGTTCAACAGACGGCCCGGCGCTGTACAGCAGCCACCCGACGAGGAGGTCACGGTGGGCGCCCCCGCACCGGAGTCTCGCTTCCAGCAGCAGGGCAGACGCATGTCTACGCTTGTTTCTATCTCGAACGTTTTGAAGAAGGCCCACGTGAAGGACTTCCAGAGGAAGAAGTACGACATCAAGGCGGACGAGAGCGACTACGACGACGACGACGACTCAGCCAGCAACAATTGAGGCGAAAGACGACGGTGTGACGCGAGCACGACCTGTGGAGCACGCGCCAGTTCTCTATAGCATCGCCTAGATATCTGCATATTAATTTATTGACTTACTAAGCAAATTGTGGCGACTCGCAAGTTTAAAGTATAAATACAACAGTAGCAGGCCTCTTAGGTCTATTCATTGTCCAGCATGTCAATTCCCAAGCTCCATAAAGCCAGTTACGCCACCGAAGTCTCCGAGTCGCCCAGCGGCATCAAGTATGGAGACCTCGAGGCACCCCAGATCACTGACGAGCACGACGTAATCATCAAAAACAAGTACGGTGGAGTCAATTTTGTCGACTCGTTCTTCCGGAAGGGAACCTACCCGGCGGAGTTTCCCCTTGTCTTTGGTAGAGAGGCGTCGGGTGAAGTGGCTGCGGTGGGCGACCAGGTCTCGAACTACAAGGTCGGCGACAAGGTGGCCTACCTCGCGCCCAAAACGTTCGCCCAGTACACCAAGGTGTCGGACAGCACGGTGTCTGTGCTCAAGTTGGCCGCAGACACCACGGACGAGGAATTGAAGAAGTGGGCCGCCATTCTCGTTCTGGCGTTGACCGTCATCACTCTCACGCACGAGGCGTATGAGGTCAAGAAGGGCGACTTCGTGTTGGTGTGGGCCGCTGCGGGCGGCGTCGGGCAGGTGCTCACCAATTATGCGCTGTCAGCGCTCGGTGCTCGTGTGATTGCAATTGCGTCGACGGATGACAAGTTGAAGACCGCCAAGGACCTGGGTGCGGAGTTCTTGGTCCGGCTGGACTCGGACGTCGCCGCGGAGGTGGCCAAGATCACCAATGGCGCGGGCGTTGCGGCGTCATTCGACAGCGTGGGCAAGGACTCGTTCGAGACGTCGTTGGCGGCATTGGCACCCAAAGGCACTTTGGTGAGCTACGGCTCGGCCAGCGGCCCGGTCCCCCCAATCTCCATCAGCAGGTTGTCGGCCAAGAACTTAAAGGTCAATGGTTCCGCCTTGTACGTGTACATCGCAACGCACGAGGACTGGAAAAAGTACACGGACTTGTTGGTGAAGCTGTTGGCTGACAAGACAATAACTATTGCGAGCCCCAAGACGTACCCATTGTCGGAGTATCAGCAGGTCACGGAGGACTTGGAGGCCCGCAAGACCACGGGCAAGCTTGTGCTTGAGATTCCATGAGATGCCCTCGTCGGGGCGTCTCCGATCAGAAGACAGAAGTAATTCGGGTAGTGCAATAATATATTTGTTCGCTCAGATGAGCCCCACTTCCGGGTCCAAGGCCACGTCCTGGAAGGACTTCCAAGAAAAACAGTGCAGCATCAAGGCCGAAGAGAGCGGCGATGACGACGACGACTTGGCCAAACAATTGAGGCGAAAGACGACGGTGTGGCGCAAGCGGGATGATCTGTGGAGCTCGCGCCAGTTATCTAGATCATCGCCTGGTTATCTGCATATTAATTTATTGACTTACTAAGCAAATTGTGGCGCCCCACAAATAAAAGTATAAATACAACAGCAGCAGTCCTCTTGGCAGGTCAATTCAATTTCCAGCATGTCAATTCCCAAGCTCCACAAAGCCAGTTACGCCACCGAGGTCTCCGAGTCGCCCAGCGGCATCAAGTACGGCGACCTCGAGGCACCCCAGATCACTGACGGGCACGATGTGATCATCAGAAACAAGTACGGCGGGGTCAATTTCGTCGACTCGTACTTCCGGAAGGGAATCTACCCCGCGGAGTTCCCCGTCATTTTCGGCAGAGAGGCGTCGGGCGAGGTGGCCGCCGTGGGCGACAAGGTCTCGGACTATAAGGTCGGCGACAAGGTGGCCTACCTCGCGCCCAAAACGTTCGCCCAGTACACCAAGGTGTCGGACAGCACGGTGTCTGTGCTCAAATTGGCCGCAGACACCACGGACGAGGAATTGAAGAAGTGGGCCGCCATTCTCCTCCAGGCGTTGACGGCCATCACCCTCGCACACGAGGCGTACGAGGTCAAGAAGGGCGACTTCGTGTTGGTGTGGGCGGCCGCGGGCGGCGTCGGGCAGGTGCTCACCAAGTACGTGCTGTCCACGCTTGGTGCTCGTGTGATTGCCATTGCGTCCACGGACGCCAAGTTGAAGATCGCCAAGGACTTGGGTGCGGAGTTCTTGGTCCGGCTGGACTCGGACATCGCCGCGGAGGTGGCCAAGATCACCCACGACGCGGGCGTTGCGGCGTCGTTCGACAGCGTGGGCAAGGACTCGTTCGAGACGTCGTTGGCTGCGGTGGCACGCAAGGGCACCTTGGTGAGCTACGGCAACGCCAGCGGCCCGGTTCCGCCGCTCACCATCAACAGGTTGTCGGCCAAGAACTTGAAGCTCGTGCGCCCCACGTTGTATGGGTACATTGCGGCCCCCGAGGACTGGAAGAAGTACACGGGCTTGTTGCTGAAGCTGTTGGCAGACAAGACCATCGACATTGCCATCCACAAGACGTACCCGTTGTCGGAGTACCGCCAGGCCACGGAGGACTTGGAGGGCCGCAAGACCACGGGCAAGCTTGTGCTTGAGATTCCGTGAGCGTCTACGAGGCTTCTCGATAGAGGTAGTTGTGTAGCAATATATAAGTGTGTCGCTCAGGCGAGCCCCGCGTCCGGGTCCAAGGCCACGTCCTGGTGGAACTCCTTGATGATGGAGTCCACATCGTCGATGTTGAGCTGGCGCACGTCGCCCAACTTCTTGATCTTCTCCGTGACCGTCTTGCACTGGTCGTCGGTCAAATGCAAGTTCAACTGGTCCACGCGCGACTTGATGGCGTTCCAGCCGGTCAAGCGGTTGGCAAAGTGGATGTAGCGCGTCAAGCCGAAGTCGGAGGGGCTCAAGATCTCGTACGTGGACGGGTTGGCGAGGATGGCCTTGGCGTGGATGCCGGCCTTGTGCGTGAAGGCGCAGAAGCCGGTGATGGGGTTGTTGAACGGGATGTTCACCTGCACGGCCTCGGCCACCAAGTTCTCCAAGTCGCGCAACTTGTGGAGCTTGTACTTGGACAAGACGTAGTCCCTGTTGGCGGCGATCATGCGGGCCATCAAGCCGCCGAGCGGCGTGATGCCGTTGCGCTCGCCGATGCCCAACACCGACACGTCGATCAACTTGGCGCCGGCCTCCAACGCCGTGTACGCGTTGGCAATGGCGCAGCCCGTGTCGTTGTGGAAGTGGCACTCGATGTCGCACGACACCACCGACTTCAACGTGCGCACGAGCTCGTACACCTGCCGTGGGTTGGCGCACCCGACGGTGTCGGCGATGCCCACCCTGTTGACGCCGATCTTGCTCACGGTCTTGTAGATGTTGAGCAAGTCCACCAAGTCCGAGCGGAACGAGTCCTCCGACGAGAACCGGATCTCCACGCCCTTGGACTTGACGTACTCGATCACCTCCACCGCGGCCTTGGCGATGTACGCCATGTCCTTGCCGTGCGAGTACTCGCGCAAGAACTGCGACGTGCCGATCACCACGTCCACGCCGTCCACGCCGGTCTCCACCGCCACGCGCGCGTCGTCCATGTGGCACCGGATGTGCGTCAAGATCTTGGCCTTCAACCCGAGCTTGCAGATGGCCTCGCAGTCTCGGCGGGACTGCTCCGACGCCACCGGCGACGTCAACTCGATGTAGTCCACGCCGAACCCGTCGAGCGCCTTGGCGATCTCGATCTTGGTCTCCGTGGAGAAGAACGCGTTGGCAAACTGCTCGCCCTCGCGCAACGTGGACTCGATCAACTCGAAGCTGGACACGTTCGACAAGAAGTCCGCGGGGTTGGGGCCGTAGGGGTTGGAGTTGATCTCCTCGCTCAGTCTGTGCGCGTCCTCGCTGACCTTGGTGAATCCCACGGGGTCGGGCATTGTGCTTGGCTTGCTTGGGTGTGCTTGTGTTTGCTGGTTGAGGTGTAGTTGGTCAGACCGATGAGGTTACCGGCGCGCAACGAGATATGAGCAGATTCACGCTGAATCGGGCAAGTGCCAGCGACAGAGAGGGTTGCTTGAAACGGGACGAAGCGGCTTGGAAATGGATTGACGGCTTTTTAGAATACCTAAACGGATTAGCCGGGTCTGCTTTTCTCTTTTTTTTTCTTATCTGCCTTTTGCCTGATAGCAGGGTCCCGCGATAAAAAGCGCAAATCTATATCTCCACACCCAACTGCGGTTGCAACGAAAAATTTGGGAACCCGTCAAAAATCGAAAACACATCAAACAAGCAGAAGAGGTGCCGGGCAGCCATTGCGAGGGGAGCAATCACCACCAGTCACCACGTCAAGTCCAAGACGCCTGGCTGCAAACCTCTACTCGAGCACTACGTTATCTGTCCAAAATTCCATACCATAACCCTAAAAACAAACAATAAAATGAGAATGTAAATTGAAACGGGACTCGTTCAGATGATAAGCTCGTTCGTATGGTAGCTTGCCTCTGGAATCAATGTGGGGATCATACTCTCGTAGTCCCTGTCGTCGACGTGCGATATGTTCCACAAGTCCGTCTGCTTCGGAAGCAAGTTCAAGCGGCTTAGCTTGGTGATCGCCTCGCTCAACTCCCCGTCCCCATGCACAAGGTACCTGTTGACGCGGAGAACAGGCGTAAACCGCTCGTCGTAGGAAATGAGATCGAGGTACCGGTGGAGCTGCGCGTGGTACGGGGGAATGTCTTCGTCCACGGTGGTGTACTCATCACGCGGAGGCGGACTACCGTCGTCGCCGTACAACGGAGTCTGCAACACTCTTTGGCGGTCACGCTCGGCCGCACGCACATAGCGGAGCGCCCTCTCCTGGGCATTGAATGCTTCTGCTTGTTGCTCGAGCCGAGCCTGCTCCAACCTCTCTTCCTGGAGTCGTTCGGCTAGTCTTTCTGCCTGTTGTAGCTCAGCATCGAGCTCCTGATAATCAACTCTTCCAGTGCCGACGGCGGGGCCTCCGGCTCTTTGTGCTTCACGGCTTTGAGCCTCGCGCCTCTGGGCTTCGCGCCTCTGAGCTCTAGATCTCGCGGCCTCACGCCTTTGAGCCCTCTCCGCTTCACGTCGTTCGGCCTCGCGTCTTTCCGCTTCACGACGCTCGGCTTCGAGTCTTTCAGCTTCACGACGCTCGGCTTCGAGTCTTTCTGCTTCACGCCGTTCAGCTTCAAGTCTCTCTGCTTCACGTCTTTCCGCTTCGCGTCGTTCCGCTTCACGCCGTTCAGCCTCGAGTCTTTCTGCTTCACGTCTTTCCGCTTCGCGCCTTGCAGCTTCGCGCCTTGCAGCTTCACGTCTCGCAGCCGCACGTTTCTCTGCTTCTATCCTTGCAGCTTCACGTCTGGCAGCTTCTATCCTTGCGGCTTCTCTCTTTGCTGCTTCTTTCTTTGCGGCCTCTTTCTTTGCGGCCTCTTTCTTTGCGGCCTCTTTTTTTGCGGCCTCTTTTTTTGCGGCCTCTTTCTTTGCGGCCTCTATCCTTGCAGCTTCGATCCTTGCAGCTTCTCTTCTCTCGGCTTCTCTTCTCTCGGCTTCTCTTCTCTCAGCCTCTATTCTCTCAGCCTCAATTCTCTCGGCCTCTATTCTCTCAGCCTCAATTCTCTCGGCCTCAAGTCGCTCAGCCTCAAGTCGCTCAGTCCTGCGCTTCTCGGCCTCGCGCTTCGTGGCGGCCTTGAGCTCGCGCCGCCTTCTCTCCACAATGAGACTCTCGACTCTGTCGGCCTCGTTCTTCTCAAACTCCTTTCTCTGGGATTCTGCCCTCTCTGCTTCCTCTTTTCGCAGGGCCTTCTGAGACTCGCTTTTTTGCTGCTGCGCTTCTGTCTCGAGGTCCTCCTCTTCCTCCTTCTGTATCTCAAGCCGCCGGAACTCCAACTCGAGTGCCCGCGCGGCCTCGAGGGCCTTGCCGCGCTGCATTCGCCACAGCGCCCGCCACTGGTTCTTGCCGAGGCGGATGCGCGTGTGCGCTGCTTTGCGTGTTGCTTGCACGGGCGACGCCTTCAACGGCGCGATGGGCGCCTGGGCATTCCACGGGTCTAGCGTTCGCGGCACGTCCGACTTTTCGGCAAGCGCCTTTCTGCTGCTGGCCCTCCCTAGACGCACGTGCTGCGCCAGGAGGTTCATCAAGCCGAGCTCGTCCTTCTGGGCCTTGATCTTCTGGCTGGGCGAGAACCCAGCCATGCACTGGGCGGGCGAGAAACTAGCCGTGCTCGACTGGGCGGGCGAGAACCCAGCCGTGCTCGAGCTGGCGGGCGAGAACTCAGCCGCGCTCTCCCTCGGGCTCTCCCTCGGGCTCTCCCTCGGGCTCTCCCTCGGGCTCTCCCTCGGGCTCTCCTTCAGCCGCATGCGCTGCTCCCAGCTGACCACGCGGGAGGAGACGTAGAGCGCCTGTGGGCGTGCGGGCCCTAGGAAGGGGCTCCCGAGCAGGCCGGGCTGCTCGTCCGTGACGGTGGGCACGCGCGCGTCTGTCGCCGGGACAGGGCTGGGCGGCGCGAGCTGGAGCGGCTGTGTCTTGGGGTGGATGATGCGGTTCTTGCCGATGTAGGTGCGGCGGTTCAAGTTGCGGGCGGCCACGCTGGACCGGCGCGAGGGCGCTGCCCTGCTGGGGTGGCCGGCGCGGCCGCGGTTTGTGGACGCGGTGCGGCCCGGGCGGCCCGTGTGGCCGTGGCTGGTGCGGCTGGCCCTGGAGTCGGCCCGCTTGACCGTGTGATGGCGGAGCGCCGCGTCAGAGGGCGCCGCCCTGTTGGTGGGGGCGGGCCGCGTGCGCTCGTCCGGGGAGTCGGGGCCCAGGGAGGCGTCGCTGGAGTCGCTCGCCTCCGGGGGCGAGAGCGCCGCCCAGTCCGGGGGCAACGCCGCGCCGCGCTTGCGGTACGAGGTCATGGTGTGGGCGGTGGTCAGGTTGCTGCTGCCCATCACATTACCCAATCGAGGTAGCGGCGCGAGCACGGAAGTAGGTCAGGTGATAATGGACAGGTGACCGCCATCACGCGCGCGCGTCATGTGACAGGCATCTGCTGACCCATTCCCCGCGCGCCATTGGCAGCCGGCCGCGCGGGCATGAGTCAGTGAAAAAAAAGCACACCCACCAACCACCATCAACATGTCTCTTCGGTACGGCCGTGCGCTCGCAGCGCACAAGCGCGGGCTCGCCGCGCACAGGCGCGCGCTCTCCGGCTCGCAGCAGCAGCTCCAGAAAAAACTCAACAAGTACTCGTCCATCGTGACCGAGGACATGTCGCAGGGCGCCTCGCAGGCGATGCTCTACGCTACCGGGTTCACGCCCGACGACATGTCGCGGGCGCAGATCGGCGTCGGCTCGGTGTGGTGGACCGGCAACCCCTGCAACATCCACTTGATGGACTTGAACGACCAGTGCACCGCGTCCGTCAACAAGGCCGGGTTGAAGGGCATGCAGTTCAACTCCATCGGCGTGTCGGACGGCATCACCAACGGCACCGAGGGCATGAAGTACTCGTTGCAGTCGCGCGAGATCATCGCGGACTCGTTCGAGTCGATGATCATGGCGCAGATGTACGACGGCAGCGTGGCCATCCCGTCGTGCGACAAGAACATGCCCGGCGTGCTCATGGCCATGGGCCGCCACAACCGCCCGTCGCTCATGGTGTACGGCGGCACGATCCTCCCCGGCTCGCCCACCTGCGGCACGTCGCCCGAGATCCCCGAGAAGATCGACCTCATCAACGCGTTCCAGTCGTACGGCCAGTACTTGTCCAAGCAGATCACCAACGAGCAGCGCCTCGACGTCATCCAGCACGCGTGCCCGGGCCCCGGCGCCTGCGGCGGCATGTACACCGCCAACACCATGGCCTCCGCCTCCGAGGTCATGGGCATGACCTTGCCCTACTCGTCCTCCGCGCCCGCGGTGTCCAAGGAGAAGGCCGCGGAGTGCGCGTCCGTGGGCGACGCCGTGCGCAACTTGTTGGTGTTGGACTTGAAGCCCAAGGACATCATGACCCGCCAGGCGTTCGAGAACGCCATGACCTACATCATCGCCACCGGCGGCTCCACCAACGCGGTGTTGCACATCATCGCCATCGCGTCCTCCGTGGGCATCGAGATCACCGTGGACGACTTCCAGCGCATCTCCGACAACACCCCGTTGTTGGCCGACTTCAAGCCCTCCGGCAAGTACGTCATGGCCGACTTGCAGTACGTGGGCGGCACGCCCGCGGTCATGAAGATGTTGTTGGCCGAGGGCTTGCTCGACGGCTCGCAGATG
Source organism: [Candida] wancherniae (assembly GCA_003708715.3). Taxonomy (NCBI): domain Eukaryota; kingdom Fungi; phylum Ascomycota; class Pichiomycetes; order Serinales; family Metschnikowiaceae; genus Metschnikowia; species [Candida] wancherniae. Next base: position 55,537 of record PPOZ03000015.1, on the reverse strand, counting down.
ACCGTCACCGGCAAGACCATGAAGGAGAACTTGGAGAAGCTCCCGGGCCTCCCCGCCGGCCAGGACATCGTGCGGCCCTTGTCCAACCCGTTGAAGAAGAGCGGCCACTTGCAGATCTTGAAGGGCTCCTTGGCCCCCGGCTCGTGCGTGGCCAAGATCACCGGCAAGGAGGGCACCTACTTCAAGGGCAAGGCCCGCGTGTTTGACGAGGAGGGCGCCTTCATCACCGCCTTGGAGGCCGGCGAGATCAAGAAGGGCGAGAAGACCGTGTGCGTGATCCGCTACGAGGGCCCCAAGGGCGGCCCGGGCATGCCCGAGATGTTGAAGCCCTCCTCCGCCTTGATGGGCTACGGCTTGGGCAAGGACGTGGCCTTGATCACCGACGGCCGCTTCTCCGGCGGCTCCCACGGCTTTTTGATCGGCCACGTGGTGCCCGAGGCCGCCGTGGGCGGGCCCATTGCGTTGGTCCACGACGGCGACGAGATCATCATCGACGCGGAGAACAACAAGATCGACTTGATTGTCTCCGAGGACGAGCTCGCCGAGAGAAGAAAGGCCTGGACGGCCCCCGAGCCAAGATACAAGCGCGGTACCTTGCACAAGTTCTACAAGTTGGTGTCCGACGCCTCGAAGGGCTGTGTCACCGACGTTTGAGCTGGCCGCGCCCACCCCGAGCATAGAACGCTCCCATATCACTACATAGCATACACCCTGTCCAATGAACGGATAAGCATCACCCGTGTAGCCCCAGGCAGGGCCCACCTGGGCACATCTGGCCCATCTGGGCACACCTGGCCCATCTGGTCTAGGTCACGTGCCGCCCATCGTGAGTGCGGAGGATGCCTTTATTGCATCTCCCCATCTTCTCCCGTGCTTCCTCCCATGCATTCCACGCCCAACTCCATCAAATTGGTCTCGGGAAACTCGCACAGGGGCCTCGCCGACTTGGTCTCTGCGCGGCTCTCCATTCCCGTGGCCAAGATCGGCGCGTTCCAGTACCAGAGCCAGGAGACCGCCGTGGCCGTGGGCGAGTCCGTCAGAGACGAGGACGTCTACATTCTCCAGACCGGCTACGGCGAGCACACCATCAACGACTTTCTCATGGAGTTGCTATTCATGATAAACGCGTGCAGAACGGGCGGTGCCCGTCGCATCACCGCCGTCGTGCCCAACTTCTCGTACGCCAGACAGGACAAAAAGGACAAGTCCCGGGCCCCCATCACCGCCAAGTTGGTCGCAAACTTGTTGTACACCGCGGGCTGCAACCACGTCATCACCATGGACTTGCATGCCTCGCAGATCCAGGGCTTTTTCCGTGTTCCCGTCGACAACCTCTACGCAGAGCCCTCCACCTTGAGGTACATCGAAGAGAACCACCTAGACGACAACTTGATCATCGTGTCTCCCGACGCAGGCGGCGCCAAAAGAGTCGCCTCCATAGCGGACAAGCTCGACGTGCAGTTTGCCTTGATCCACAAAGAAAGACAAAAGGCAAACGAGGTCTCTAAAATGGTCTTGGTGGGTGACGTATCCGACAAGACCTGTATTTTGATAGACGACATCGCCGACACATGTGGTACGCTTTGCAAAGCAGCAGAGGTTTTATTGGGACATAAGGCAAAAAAAGTCGTTGCTATGGTTACACACGGAATCTTCTCTGGGTCTGCCATCGAGAAGTTGAACAGCTCAAAGTTGGACAAGATCATCTGCACAAACTCCATTCCACTCGACGACAAGTTGGCTGCATGTCCCAAATTGAGATTGATGGACATCAGCCCAACCATTGGCGAGGCCATACGGCGTCTTCACAACGGAGAGAGCGTTTCATACTTGTTTGACCACGTTCCCGAATGAGCCTCTTTGCCAGCTAGTTTGTCGAGATTAAGTACCAGGTGATTCCCACACTGAGGGCAAAAGGGTTCTCTTTAGGATCCTGCGCGTTTTCCTCAGTCACTGTGTGTTCCTCAATCTTGGCGATACGATTCACGATCCACTCTTCGCTTGAGACAGACTCCTCTTTAGACCGGAGGTCCAAGAAATAATGTGGCGCATCTATATTAAACGCAGTCCAAGGCGTGATAACCGTGTTTTCTTTTTCTGTCATGTCAGTTCTCTCAATGCGAGTGGGCAAGAAGAGCACCAAGTCCCCTGCCTGGAAGTTTCTCACAGATATCTTAGCATTCGATTGCTTGAGTGCTCGCGCAAGCTCGGTACTTTTGACCTTGTTTTCTTTGGTTAATTTCTTTGCAAATCCTTCCACGTCATTAAATCTCTTAATAATTCCATTGGGGAAAAACCTTTCTTCAGTTATTGATCTTCCGCTGTCGTTTGCGTGTAGTTGTACATTTTCTTTGAATGAAACCAACTTCAAGAACTCACTGACTTTAGAAGGACTATCGTCTTTATCCAAGACAAATTCATCACATAGAGCTATCACATGGCGGTGCTCCGCCTCGAGAGCATCCGAATGGTCGCCTTCAGGCTCCTCTTCATCTGTGAGGTTGGTTTTTGGAATTGAACCGATTCGTTGTTCAAAATCGTCCACCCACTCAAAGCCCTTGGTGAGCACATTAAGCGCAGACGTTTTTGCCGATTTAGTGTCCTCAGCAGGATCCTTTTTCGATCTCAAGCCTTTCACTCTTCGTATCCTGAACTCAGGGACTTGCGTCTCAGCATTTGGCTCGTAAACAAGAAGAAGGCCCATAGACTCAAGAACTAAGCAAAGATCTTTCACATACTCGATGTTGCTCAACAGAAGCTTGCATATGCTATGCATCAAGCTCTCGAGAGTGTTGTTGGATGTTGCTAAAAGCTCATCTGTTTTGTGCAGCTTATTCTGTGTCACCTCCATGAGATTTTCGAAGTCTTCAGTCTTTTCTTCCAAATTTGACTGGAGGTCCTTGATCTGTCTCTGTAAATCATTTCTCTCCGTACTGAACTCTGATTGCTTGGCTTGCATATTGGATAGAAGCTCTGAGTTCATTGTCTTCAGATCCTCTAATTCGGCCTTGAGTTTTTTGATTTCTTCATCTTGAGTCTTGTCGGTCTCAAGACGAGCCTCTTTGACCTCAACTGCTTTCTTTAGTTCTTCGATTTCTACCTGTAACCTGTGGTTTTCCTGCTCGAACTTCTTTTTGGCTTCATTGTGTTTATCACGCACTTCTTGTAGCTCTCTTTGATGCTGCTTCCTGAAAGCTTCAAGCTCACGCTCGTGGCGGGCACTGAGTTCCTCTACTGCTGAATCTAAACTTTCCTTAGACTCCCTAGCTTCCTTTTTAAAGTCAGAATACTGGTTCTGGGTCTCTTTGAGTCTGATTTGATATTTGTCAAGACTCTGAGCTAGCTCGGCATTGTCGAGAGTTAATCTGCGCAAAGTGGTCAGGATCTCTGCATTCTCTCTCCGGAGTCTTATGTTGTCTAGGTGCTTATCGATCGTTGTTGAAGCGTCCAACTTCTTATCGTTTGCCCCGTTATGTGCATCGAGTGATATGCTTTTGGACAGGCCACTTCTGGGCAAGAGCAGAAGAGGATTGCCAGATGAACTGTCACGAGTGTTGGCGAGCAAAAGACTCATCCGGTTTCCCGAATTGTTGCCATTGTTGCTGCTATCTCCGGGTCTCGTTGCGGACCAGCTTGTCAAGTTCTTGAATTGCTGTTGATGGAGGAGATCCTCAAGCTTTTTGATCCGATTCTTGAAACCACGTATCAAGTCTAGATCAACATCCTCTTGGTCAGCTTGTCCATCTTTCGAAGACTTTCGAGTGCGAGGGACGAAGCTCGAGGACAGCAAAGCGTAAGAACCAAGAGTGGCTACCAATTGCGTCACCTTCTTGAGTTTGTCAGTCGAGATGGCCAAGTCTTTGAAATTTTGCTCCAACAACCCCGAGAACTTGGTGTTGTTTGCAAAGTTGTGCTCTTTGACCTCACTGATATAAGAAGTAATGTCATCCCTTTCGACATGGAAGGCTCCGAGCCATCCGAAAACCAGATCATTGTCCGCACGAGGCTCTGAGTTCACTAAGGTCACATCCAAGGCTGGAACCTGGATGTTGACGCCTGCATTAGTCTGCACATGCTTGATGAACTTGCCAAACTTTTTGATCCAGAGCTTCTGGAACACCTTCTCTTGCTGGATTATCACAGAAAGCTGGTCAGAGACATTGCTCACTATGCCTCTAGCAAAGTAGTCATGCCACTCATACTGCCTCCGTTTTTCGATCAACACAAACCCAAAGAGCAACGGAAAATCGACCGTCATTGAAAGCAAATCCTCGCATTCTCGAACTTTCGATAGCAAGTGAACGTGCTCCTTATCAGAGTCTTCGCCGTGATGTTCTGGCAGCATCAAACGCTTGCATGCCTTTTTGACTTCCACAGTTTTCATTTGCTGCCTGGCAATCAGCTCGAAGATGCGAGTCGATTCTGCTGTGAGATTCTCTCGGAAAGTGTACACCACCTCAAGAAGTCGGTAGATTGCCTCCAGGGTCTCCAGAAGCTGCTCAGAAAGCTGCTTCTGCTTGTTGAAAAAGCGAGGGAGATCATCGGAAGACGCAGTCTCCATGGCCAGCAACTCCGAGGCAACGGTCCTCATGTACAGCTCAAAATCGTGCTGGAGAGGCCGCCGGGTGGCATCAAAATCCTTGAAAACCGAGGTGGACTCACTGCGCTGCCTCTCGATGATCTTGTCGACCTCCAATCTCTCCTCGTTCACCTCATTCATCATCTCAGACACTTTGTTGAAGCTGTCAACCACCAATGGCAAATTTTTGGCCGAGTACTCTGCTGCCAGGACTAGCGACTCGCGCTCCAAGAAGTTTGCGAGCTTGAAAGTGGATCCATCCCGGAGCTGGACGGTGGGAAACCCCTCTAGGGTTGCGAAATGAGTACTCCACGAACGGTTGAGCGACTTCATCGCAAGCAACTTCACGTGGTTGTACTGCAAGTCGAACTGCTTTTCGGCAGAGCGAATGAAGTTTGATGCAAACTGGAAAATTATGTTGAGGGCCTTGAAAATCACGTTTATCTGCCGCGTGAGCTTGTCGATGAGGTCAGACATCTGCCGCACGTTGCGCCCAAGATTGTTGGCCCAGGTTTCATGCTGCTTGACGGTTTGCAGGATGAGCTTTATGCTTGAGCTTTTCTCTGGTTGGATATCGGGAAAAGAGAACCTCTGCGGCTTCAAGTGAGCGTATCGGAGCTTTTCCGAGGCGCTGGAGCTGTGCTGGAAACGGTCCATCGACTTTTGGAAGAAACGCCGGTCAAATAGATACACGTCCGACACGTCGTTGATTATGGAGAAGTCGAGCTTGATGCCGAAGGACAGGAGAAGAAAAATGTCGTCTGTGGCGTTGGTGCCTTCGACCGAGAAGGACTCCGTTAGGAACTCTTTGAGCTTGGCTAGCGTGGAGAACCGCACAGGCTTCGGAATTCTCACGGAGTCGCCATCGTGGGCGTTGTAGACTATTAGGTAGTCTATCGGATTGGCCATGGCGCTGTCCGGGTGCCCTTTTGGGTAGTGTCCCCTGGTTTTGCCGCCTAAGTGTGGGCGCCTTCGTGAGGATGGGAAAATACGGATTCACGAGCTAAAAAAAAGCCAGAGCGCTCACGAAGCCGCGGGCCGCAATATGTATCGTTGTGTATGCTCGGGGCGTACCAAAAAACCAGCTGGAGCAAATCCGGGGCAAAGGGTGTGGCGTGCCCTGGTTTGCCCTGCTGTCAGGCCTAGTATGGGGTAGCGAGGTCTGCTGACACCCGTGCACCAGGCGCATGCACATACACTTTGATATATGTATTGATACTTCTACGTACGGAGAGCGGAGCACGGGCTCCAGGCCGCGGCAGGCCTAGAGCTTGGCCTTGGCTGGCAATTGCGTGGACAACACCTGCTTCAACTCGTTGGCGGCCTCCAACAAGTAGTGCTTGAGGTAGGCGGACTTCAAGCCGTAGTTCTTCTTGCTGCTGATGTGGAAGTTCAACCACTCGGCGTTGACCATGTATGCGATACCAACGCCCTCGTTGATCACCTGAGAGAAGCCCCAGGACTGGAAGTACTCGGAGGGGATCTGCGAGGTGGAGAGGTACCAGTTGGACGAGTAGCTGTAGACAGGGTCCTTGAAGATGGCAGGCACCTCCTCGCCCTCCTTCAACATCTGCAGCAACCCGAACAAGTGGCGGTCCACACCCCGTCCGTCGGCAGCGCCACCCAAGTAGGTGACGTGCTGCTTGCATGCGGCGTTGAACGCGGCGATCTTCTCCTCGTTGGAGGCGGAGGCGCTGGTGAAGGTCTCGACGAAGGCCTTGGACTCGTTGGACACGACTCTGCCGGTCTCGGTTCTTCCCTTCAAGTACTTTCTGGTGGCGGCGGACTCGTAGGTGGGGCGCACGGTGCCGGTCAACTTGTAGTAGGCCAACTGCATCAACATCTGCACGTAGGCGTCGGGCGACACCTTGAACTGCTTGATCAAGTTCTTGCCGTAGCCGAAGAACTGGAGGTTCTCGTGGTCGAGCGCGGCGATGGTGTCGGCGAACTTGGCCTTGGCGGCAGCAATGTCGGCCTTGGTCTTCTCGGCAAGGTCGAACCTCAAGAGCGTGGGCAACTCAGGCACGACGTCCTGGGGAGCCGCGGTGGAGGCGGCGATCTCCGAGAGGAAGGCCTCGGGGCTCTCCTGGAAGAGCACCTTCAAGATGGTGTTGTTCATCTGCACGGTGGGCGTGGCGTCCATTCTGGAGTGCTCGCCCAAGAAGCCGGAGGTTCCGTTCTTGGACACAAAGAACTCCAAGGGCTTGTCGAAGAACCTGTTCTGGCCGTCGCCGTGCCAGAAGTTGCGCGACTTCTCCTCCACGGTCACCGGGCTGTTGTCGTCGAGGCAGATGACGAACGACGAGGCGAAGATGGTCTCGAGCGACGCGGTGTTTCTGGGCGACTTCGACAACGTCTGGTACGCGTCCAAGTACTCGTCCCTGTTCAACGACGTGAGCGCACCCACGCCCTCGCCGCGCGGCACGGTGGGCGCCACCACCGTGGTCAAGTGGAGCAACTGCTTGTAGATGTCCGCCTTGGACAAGGGCTGGCCGTCCTTGCCGTGGTGGTACACCTTGTAGAAGTTGTTGTTGAGGATCACAACGAAGTAGCGGTGCTCGGCCGGCTCGTAGAGCTTGGTGATGTCGGAGGGCGCGGCAGGCACACGCGAGTTGTTGAACATGTAGCGGAACGCGTTCATACAGAAGGGGTTGCCCTTGATGATCTCGGGCTCCAAGTTCTCGCTCTCGACCTCGGCGGCAAACTGCGTGGTGTGGTACGCAATCAAGGCGGCCTTGTACAACTGGTTCTTGCCAATGGCGTTGTTCAAGTCCTTGTGGCCGAGGAAGTACGACACGTAGGGCGCCACGGGGTCACGGTACGACATGTACGCGTAGTCGTCCCAGAACTCGGTCAACCAGTTGTCCTTGTCGACAGCGAAATTCTCCAAGCGCTTCTGCAACTCCTCGCCCTTGCCGCCGGGGCGGGCAAACTCCTCGACAATGGCCTTGGTGGAGGCGAGCTGCTGGGGGCTGAGGAAAGGCTCCACAGACTTCAAGTACCGGGCGGTGGTCTCCGCCAACGTGGGCACCGGCAAGTGGGGGAGCTTGCTCTGGTACTTGTATAAGTCGCCCTTGACGGAAGACGACGAGAGGTTTCTGGTCATTCTGGTCACGGACTTTAGCATTTGAGAGGGCAAAACAACAAAAGGCGAATCGAGGGACGGCGTGGGTTCCGGGGGCACGCTGTTTCCTGGGGTTGGCCGGCTTTTCTTCACTGGGCGATCTACGATGTCCAGGTGGAGGAGTTCTGCGGTTGTGGGGGAGGAGGATAATCCGGGGTGTGCTCGATTTTTAAATACCGGTGAAAACGCCTGTGGGGGCGGTCCGCGGCTAAGTGCCGAGGGTCTGCGGGTGCACGGGGCACACGACGACGGCGGCCGTTGCTAGGGCCGATTTTTTTCGTCTTTCCACAAACCCGCCGCGCGCCCGCCGCGCCGCCCCAGAGCGCCGCCAGCGCCGTGTCCCCGTCCCGTGCTGGCCCGCCACGCCGCCATCCCTCCGCCGCCTCGGATCTTTCAGGTGCACGCTTGTCACATTCAGACTCACGTTGGGGCGCGCACGTGACGCCCGCTGCGGCCCGGCCCTCGCGCGTTTGTCTCAAATTTTCGGCCTCGATGAGACGCCTGCACTCGCGCGCCAACGTCTCAATCTGACATAAGCACAATACGCCTCTCGTGTCGGGCCCTGCAGCGCAATGTTGTCCCCGCTGGTGTGTTTCTCGTTGGTCCTCCTACTATGGTACGCCGTGATGCTCACCGCGGCCTTCTGCGGCTTCTACTGCATCTGCACCAAGTTCCGCGTGCCGCCGCAGCCGCTGCCGCATTCCCCAGATCTCGAGCCCGTCACAATCATCCGGCCCGTCAAGGGCATCGACCCGGAGCTCCTGTCGTGCCTCGAGCTGTCGTTTCTCCAGAACTACCCGCCCGACCGGCTCCAGATCGTCTTCTGCGTTTTTGACCAGCACGACCCGGCGCTCGCGGTGTTGCACGCATTGGCCGCCAAGCACCCACACATCGACTGCCTGATCTTGATCCTGCCGCCGCACGCCGACTACTTCGGCCCCAACCCGAAGGTCAACAACTTGGTCAAAGGCTTCATCGGCGCGAAGCACGACCTCGTGTGGATCATGGACCTGAACGTCTGGGCGTCGCCCAACATCCTCCTCAACTCGGTGGCTGCCATGACAAACAACACCAATTGCGGCACGCCGCTCGCCGCCAAGTCCCGCCGGGTCAAGTTGGTCCACCACGTGCCGCTCGCGTTGGCGTTGGACCACGAGAGCTCCGGCAAGGGCAGCTTGATGGACGAGATGTTCCTCTTCACGTCGCACCTGAAGTTCTACGTCAGCTTGAACAACCTCTCCATCGCGCCCTGCGTCAACGGCAAGTCCAACATGTACAGGCGCTCGGACTTGGACCACGCCGTGGCGCTGATCCCCCACAAGTTCTCGGGCTTTTTCTCCGACCCGCTCGTGGTGGCGGACGCACGCAGGATCTCCGCCAAGGGCCCCGGCCACTCCATGGAGTTCTTTGCCAGGTACATCGGCGAGGACAACATGATCGGCATCGCGTTGTGGGAGTACTGCTTCGGGCGCACCGCATTGACGGGCGACGTGGTGGTCCAGCCTCTCCGCTCGAGCAACCAGGCCAACTCCTTGAGCGAGTACTGGAACAGGCGCGTGCGCTGGCTCCGCGTGCGCAAGTACATGGTGCTTGCGGCCACGCTCGTCGAGCCCACCACCGAGTCGATCATCTGCGGAATCATGGGCACGCTAGCGCTCTCGCGGCTCCTCTGGGGACGCACGTTTAGCGTGCGGTTCTTTGCCTTCCACATGTTCTGCTGGCTCCTCTGCGACTACTACCAGTACAACGTGTGGGCCAGCAACGTCAGCAACACCGTGGGGCCGCTGTGGTTGCGGGAGGTTGCACGCACCAACCGGTCCAAGCTCGAGTGGCTTCTGATCTGGATCATGCGCGAGACGTTTGCGTTGCCGATCTGGATATCTGCGATGATCGGCCACGAGATAGAGTGGAGAGGAAAGCCCTTCCGCATCAAGAAGGACTTGTCCGTTGAGGAGTTGTGAACAAAAAAAAAGAGAAGAGAACATAACAATACACGACGGCACGACACGGACGCCAGTAGAAAAAAGAAAAAAAGCAGGCGGACCAGGGCAATTGGACAAACGTCTGGCGAACCCAAGATCCGAGCCTCGCATCGACACAAATTCCGAGGTCCCCGCGTTTCGCACCCTGCAGGAACCCAGTTGAAACAAGCAATTTCACCTCTATTCCTTCTCCCTCCAAAATGATCCAATTGAAGGGAAAACGTGCCTTGGTCACAGGGGGCTCCGCGGGCTTGGGCGCCTCGGTGTGCCGCCAGCTTGCCGCCGAAGGCGTCCACTTGGCGCTCAACTACGCAAACTCCAAACAAAGAGCCGAGGAATTGGCGCAATCGATCCGCGACGAGCACGGCGTGAAGGTCGAGGTTATCCAGGCGGACGTCTTTGGCGGTAGCGCCGCAGCCGAGAAATTGGTCGAGGATGCGCACGCAGCGTTGGGTGGCTTAGACATTGTGGTGTCTAACGCCGGGTGGACCAAGATCATTCCCTACGACGACTTGGACGCCCTTGACGACAACGTCTGGGACTCGTGCTTTTCGGCGAACGTCAAGTCGCACTTTTACCTCTTTCGTCGTGCCAAGCGGTTTTTTGACGAGAACGAGGAGGGCGGCACCTTCATTGTGTCCGCGTCCGTGGCCGGGCGCATGGTCTACGGCTCCAGCATTGCGTACGCCGTCAGCAAGGCCGCCTTGATCCACTTGGTCAAAATGTTGGCCAAGTCACAAGGCCCCAAGGTGCGGGTGCACGCCGTGTGCCCGGGGTTGCTTTTGACCGACTGGGGCAAGCGGTTCCTGGACGAGGCGGTGGCCAAGGCGAAGGAGTTGTCGGCGCTCAACGCGCTCCCCGACGTCGACGAAACGGCCGCCCACTTTGTGTTTCTTTGCAAGGTGGCCACCTCTTCGGGGACTATAGTTGGAGTTGACGCAGGATTATGCGTGTAGTGAGACAGGAGTAAACGCGGATCTCGGGGGTGGGGGGCCCGCATGCGTTGGCAAAGTGTGGCAGCTGGCGGAGCCGACACCGGCAAGCAGAGAAACGCCGCTAGCACTGCTCTAGGAAGCTGTAGCAACGAATATACACCGCGCTGCACTGTGGGCCGCCAGCACGCCGTGGCGCCCCATTATCATGTGTCTGCTCATATGACATAACACGCATCTCTACTTATCGTGTATGTACCCTAGCGCGCACATATCTAGCCGGGCCGGGCTCATAACAAACCAACGTCAATAATGCTGGGATGTGTGACTGCGTCAATCCTTCGCCAAACGCCCAGACATTGTCTCGCCCATACCCCTTCAGCATCCTCAATTCTGCGCCATGGTCTTCAACATACAAGACTCTTCCGAGCGGGAGGAGCTCAGCCCACAGAGCTTGCCCTACAGCGTCACCAAGCTAGAGAACGTGCCAATACAGACTGCGGACCTGAAGTTGTTGTATGCACACATATGGATACCAGAGGCGGCGTTGGACGGACAGATAAAGGTCGGCACGCTCGTGGAGTACTTGCCGTACCGCAAGAACGACTTCACGGCCATCCGTGACAGCATCAGACACCCCTACTACGCGGGGTACGGCTTTGCGCTGGTCAGAGTCGACATACGGGGCTCCGGCGACTCGGACGGCGTGCTACGCGGGGAGTATCTCGAGCAGGAGCAGCAGGACAACTTGGCGGTGTTTGACTGGATAATCCGCCAGCCGTGGTCCAACGGCAGGTTGGGCCAGTTCGGCAAGTCGTGGGGCGGCTTCAACGGCCTCCAAATCGCCGCCAAGCAGCACCCCGCCTTGAAGACCATCATCACGTTGTGTCTGACCGACGACCGGTACGCAGACGACGTGCACTACCGCGGCGGGTGCCTAATGGCGTCGGACATGTTGTGGTGGGCGAGCACGATGTTTGCCTACAACGCCCGGCCCCAGGACCCGCGGGTGCGCCCCGACTGGCGGGCCAACTGGCTAGAGCGGCTCAACGCGGAGCCCAACGTGATCGAGTGGCTCAGGCACCAGCGGCGCGACGCGTTCTGGAAGCACGGCAGCGTGTGCGAGGACTACGAGAAGATCCAGATCCCCGTGTTGGCCATCGGCGGCTGGCGCGACGGCTACACCAACGCGGTGTTTCGCATGATGAAGAACCTCCCGTCCAAGGAGTGCAAGGGCATCGTGGGGCCGTGGGTGCACGAGTTCCCGGAGGTGGCCACGCCGTCGCCCGGCATCGGGTACAACCAGATCGCGGTGTTGTGGTTCAGCGAGTACTTGACCGACAGCGAGGAGATCCAGAGCCGCGTGGCCCAGCACTTGGCGGTGCCCGCGGGCTTCGAGATGCGCAGCTTGGGCCGGGTCAACGCATACATCCAGGAGCCGTGCCTGGTGGCGCAGAGCTACGGCCACCGCGCGGGGCGGTGGGTGTCGCAGGCGGAGACGCCCGAGCGGTACTTGCATTTCGTGTTGGACGCCCGCGAGGCGTCGTTGAAGGAGTCCGTGCAGGGCTCGTGGGACTACCTCCGGTTCTCCGGCGCCATGGAGCACGGGTTGTTCCGTGGCACGTGGTGCCCGTTCGGGCAGGACGGCGACTTCCCTGCGGACCAGCGCATCGAGGACAGCAAGTGCTTGACGGTGGAGACGCCGCCGTTCGCCGCGGACGTGGAGCTCCTCGGCATCCCCACGGTCAAGCTCAAGGTGTCCAGCGACCTGCGCTTGGCCAACGTCACGGTGCGGCTCATGGACGTGCACCCCACCACGCACGAGAGCTACTTGGTGTCGTGGGGCATGGCGAACTTGACGCACGCCAACGGCACGCACGAGCACCCGCGGCCGCTCAAGCCCGACCACATCTACGACTTCAACGTGAAGTTGGACGCCATCGGGTACAAGGTGGCCGCGGGCCACCGGTTGCGGTTGGCCTTCTCCACCGCGGACTGGCCGTCGTCGTGGCCGCTGGCGAAGACGCCGGTGTTGAAGTTGTACACGGGCACGCAGCTCCGGTTGCCGCAGGTGAGGCGCCACTGCGTGGAGGTGAGCGAGTGGCCGCGGCCACAGTCGCTAGCGCCGTGCGGGCGGGAGATTTTGCGGCCGGAGCAGCGCCAGCGCCGCGTGATCTACGACTACGTCACGGGCGAGTGGACCATCGACGACTTCTCGGACGAGGGCCGGCGCGCCATCACAAGCAACGGCGCGGAGTTGGGCTCCTGGAACAAGAACGTGTGGCGCATCAAGGAGCACGACCCGCTCTCGGCGTACAACAGCTCCGAGTGGGAGCTCACGCTCGCCCGGGCCGAGGACAACTGGGCGGTGCGGCTCGCCACGCGCTCGGAGATGCGGGCAGACGCCGAGCACTTCTACGTGGTCAACGAGCTACAGGCCTACGAGGGCGACACCAAGGTGTTCGAGCGGCGGTGGGAGGACGCCATCCGGCGGGATTTCGTGTGAATGTGTGGGTATATGTGCACGGCACGACCGGCGCCGGTCCGTCTGCACGCCAGATCTGGGGCCAACGGCAATGCAGAGCAGATCGCTGGCCGCAGCCGGCGGGGCCTTATCCAGCTTGCGTGCTCTCTTCCGCCTTCCTCTTCTCCCACCCGTCAATGCTTATTTCCCAAAGTAGAATAGTCAGGGGCAGGCTTGCGCGCAGCACTAAAGCGGCACGGCTTGCGAGAGGAAGCCACACAACGGATTTTGCAAATTCCGCCGGGCGGCCCACGCCGCCGCTGTAGAGGCAGCCGCCCCGTCGCTGGGCCGTGGAGCGGGCGCGGAGCGTGGTGGAGCAACCCAGCCGTGGCGAGCCAGCCGTGGCGGGCCAGCCGTGGCGGGCCAGCCGTGGTGCGTTCACTCTGGAGACTGACGCACATGCGCAACAAGAAATTGCCTAATTAGGACCAACTCCTCGACAGGGTGCGGGCCCTTGTGCAGATAGAGTCTAATTTCCGGGGAGAATGAAAGGGTGCTTCTGAAAAAGTAAATAAAATAACAGGCTTGATATAACCAGAGAAGCCCGCTGTGCAGGCAGCGGCTGACTATTTTTAAGGAAAGTATTGTTGGGGATTTCCGCCAACTACGTCTCTTTCCGCAACCACCATGAAGCCCAAGCTGCTCCCCCGCGGGCGCATATGGTCGCTAGATCTGCAGCAGGAGATTGCGCTAAAACAAGTGTGGGCCATCTTCCTCAAGCTGTTCGGGTACGAGGTCAGCGTGACGTTCGAGGAGATCGAGAAGGGCGAGTGCTTCACCAGCTCCATCACCCGCAACCGGTCGCGGGCCAGCGCGGTGCTGAACAGCTCGACCAAGAAGGAGCCGCTCTCGGAGTCGTCGTCCAGCGAGTCGTCGTTCATGTTCCTCGACTCGCGCACGCGGATCAAGAAGGTGTTCTACCTGCTCGAGACGGGCGGGCTCGACGAGGACGGCTACAGCGACGTGTTCTCGTTCAGCGACTCGGCCACGTACGTGAGCTTGGAGAGCTACGTGCCCGAGGACTTGCACCGCAGCCTCTGGCTCACGTGCCGCAACGAGTTTGTCGACAACTTCGTGTTGAACTTCCTCCGCTTCTGCAAATACGACGTGCGCAAGACCATCAAGTGCCTCGGGCAGAACCTCGACTGGCGTATGAACCGCGCGGGCGTGGACGACTTGTTGAGCAAGGGCGACGCCCACTACTACTTCGAGGGCAACACGCCGCAGTTGACCGAGGCCTTCATGCGCAACGAGGTGTTTGTGCGGGGCCGGGCCCGCAACGGCAACCCGTTGGTGACCATCCGCGCCAAGATGCACTTCCGGGCCAACTGCCTGGACGCGGACTTCGAGCGGCTCATGCTCATGATCGCCGAGTGGACCCGCTTGCGCCTCGTGGCGCGCCGCGGCCTGGACCAGGCCCAGGTGCTCTTCGACTTGACCGACTTCTCGTTGAAGAACGCCGACCTCCACGCCATCAAGTTCGTCATCCAGATGTTCCAGAAGTGGTACCCGGAGTACGTGGAGCGCGTGTACATCCACAACGCGCCCAAGATCTTCTCCGTCACCTGGAGCGTCATCTCGCCGTGGATGGAGCCCTACCTCCGGCAGAAGATCGTCTTCACCCTGAGCTACGACCAGCTCCACAAGTACATCCCCGCCAAGCACATCCCCAAGTCGCTCGGCGGCGCCGCCAACAACGTGCCGCCGTACATCGAGCCCACGCCCTACAACTGCAACCGCAAGTTGCCCGACGACACCTTTGCCGAGCTCGTCAAGCAGCGCGACGAGTTGACCGTGCGCTTCATCGACGCCACCATCCGCTGGATCGAGGCCCGCACCCCGGAGGAGTCCAAGGCCCAGCTCCGCCTGAAGATCGCCATCTCCAAGGCCCGCGCCCAGAACTACTTCTTGCTCGACCCGTATCTCCGCACGCGCGGCGTGCCCGACCGCAACGGCGAGATCTCCGCGCTTCTGTGCTAGGGCGCTTGTGCCAGGGGCGCCTGTGCTGGGGCAGGGTTCTTAGGGAGGTACGGTTTTGGTAGGGTCTACGTCTTCAGTTCTTCTTCACTTCTCATGTACTATTCGGGCCTGCTGGGCTCTCACTTTATACGCAGTAACGAATGCTCGAACGCTCCAAATGCTCGTCGCTCCAAATGCTCGACGCTCCCGTAGCCGCCCTAGCCGCGCCATTAATTACACTGCTGTCCGCGCGCACGTGACCCGCGTCACCACCCGCACGGTCCCCCCTCGACCAATGGCAGCGGGTATCGGCTCCGATCAAACCTGCGAATTTTTCCTTCTTAGTACATCCTCGCGCACCTAGCCCGGCGGAACCGATCCCTTCTTTCTTCCAGTGACTGCTTCCAAGACCGCCAACGCCAATTATGCTCAGATCTGCCGTCAGAAATGTATGTCCCGCCTCGATCCCGCCGCACGCCCCGCTCAATGCCTGCTGCCGCTGCCGTGCTGCCCGTGCCTTTTTGCCGGCCCCTGATTTCGGAGTCCAGCGAGCTCCGAACGGAGTAGCTAATCCCGCCCAAACACGCACACACACGGCGCAGCGCAGCGCAGCCGCCCGGCGCGGCCGCTAGCGGTCGCCACCACTGCTCCGGCGCTGCTGGGCCACCTCTGGGCCCTTGTTGCATCGTCGGTGTCCCGTTGTTGGCGCCCTGTTGTCGGCATGTTATCCTCATGCGCCAGCGTCCGCCCTCCCGAACTCTACTAACCAGCAGACCCGTGCCTTCGCCACCACCGCTTCCCCCGAGTCCGTGTTGCCCAAGAAGTACGGTGGCACCTACACCGTGACCTTGATCCCCGGTGACGGTATCGGTAAGGAAATCACCGACTCCGTGCAGACCATCTTCAAGGACCAGAGAGTCCCCATCGACTGGGAGGTCGTGGAGGTGTCCGGCTTGACCGAGGACCCCAAGGGCGTCTCCGAGGCCGTCAACTCCTTGAAGAGAAACAAGGTCGGGTTGAAGGGTATCTTGTACACCCCCAACACGCCCCACGCCAAGTCATTGAACGTTGCATTGAGAAAGGAGTTGGACATCTACGCCTCCTTGGTCTTGATCAAGAACATCCCCGGCGTGAAGTCCAGATTGGACGGCATCGACTTCGCCTTGGTCAGAGAGAACACCGAGGGTGAGTACTCCGGCTTGGAGCACCAGTCGTTCCCCGGCGTGGTGGAGTCCATGAAGATCATGACCAGATTCAAGTCCGAGAGAATCGCCAAGTTTGCGTTCGACTTTGCCAAGAAGAACAACAGAAAGTTGGTCACCGCCATCCACAAAGCCAACATCATGAAGTTGGGCGACGGCTTGTTCAGAACCACCGTCAAGGACGTCGGCCAGGCGTACCCCGGCATCGAGGTCAACGACTTGATTGTCGACAACGCCTCCATGCAGGCTGTGGCCAAGCCCGAGCAGTTCGACGTGTTGGTGACGCCCAACTTGTACGGCTCCATTCTCTCCAACATCGGTGCTGCTTTGATCGGTGGCCCCGGCTTGGTTCCTGGTGCCAACTTCGGCAGAGAGTACGCCGTGTTCGAGCCAGGCTGCAGACACGTCGGCTTGGACATCAAGGGCCAGAACACCGCCAACCCCACCGCTATGATCTTGTCGGGCTCCATGTTGTTGAGACACTTGGGCTTGAACGAGCACGCAGACAAGATCTCGCGCGCCACCTATGATGTCATTGCCGACGGCAAGGTCAGAACCAAGGACATCGGTGGTAACTCGTCCACCACGGAGTTCACTGACGCCATCTTGGCCAAGTTGAACGCCTGAGTCTTTCTATCGCCAACATTATAGATAACACATGTCATTCGAAGTTGCTTGTAGACGCCGTGCACAGGCACACGGACTGGGACGGCCCTGGACTAAAAAAAACTGATTTCGCCCAGGATCGAACTGGGGACGTTCTGCGTGTTAAGCAGATGCCATAACCAACTAGACCACGAAACCGTTTGTTGCAAAATTTTCACGCTGGTTTGTGCCGTTCCTCTGAGCTCGCTCAAATCCCCTCCTGTGGGACAGGCAAAGCTGCAGCCAGCTCCTCCAGCGTTATTGATGCGCTGGGCGGGCTCTCCAACTCTACAGTCGCGGGGCGGTGGCCGTGCGGGGGCCGGAGATGGCCGGTGCGTGGGCGCGCAGCTAATTAGGCGTCCGAGTCAGCGCGAGCGGTCTCGGCACATGCGAGCCGGCGACCTGGGGCAAGAGACGAGAACATAAAAGAGAAAAAAAACAAACGAGACCAGGCGGAGGCGGCCCGGACGGCCCCTCTCCTGCGGCGCCCCGGCCGTGCTGTGTCGGGCCCTCGTTGCTTTTTTCCCCGGGAAGAGTCACTGGGCGCTCCACGCAGGAGCCTTCGCACAGCTATATAAGCCCGGCGAGCGCTCGGCAGTTGTGGGTTTCGGTTGGTTTTAACGGGCTCCGTTCATTCTTTTGTCACAGGCAAAAGTCTCACTATCTACAGAAAACGCAAGCAGCTCATGTGTGACGTGGTCTTAGGCTCCCAGTGGGGAGACGAGGGAAAAGGAAAGTTGGTGGACATCTTGTGCGACGACATCGACGTGTGCGCCCGGTGCCAGGGCGGCAACAACGCCGGGCACACGATCGTGGTGGGCAAGACCAAGTACGACTTCCACATGCTCCCCTCCGGGTTGGTGAACCCCAAGTGCTTGAACTTGGTCGGGTCGGGCGTGGTGATCCACGTGCCGTCGCTCTTTGAGGAGTTGGAGAACTTGGAGAAGAAGGGCTTGCAGTGCCGGGACCGGTTGTTCATCTCGTCCCGGGCGCACTTGGTGTTCGACTTCCACCAGCGCACGGACAAGTTGAAGGAGGCGGAGCTCTCGAGCTCCAAGAAGTCCATCGGCACCACCGGCAAGGGCATCGGCCCCACGTACTCCACCAAGGCGTCGCGCTCGGGCATCCGCGTGCACCACTTGGTGTCGCAGGAGCCGGAGGCGTGGGACGAGTTCAAGACGCGGTACGCGCGGCTCGTGGAGTCGCGGTACAAGCGGTACGGCGAGTTCGAGTACGACGCGGAGGCGGAGTTGGCGCGCTACGAGAAGTACCGCGAGACGTTGCGCCCGTTCGTGGTGGACTCGGTGGACTTCATGCACCGCGCCATCGCGGAGCACAAGAAGATCTTGGTGGAGGGCGCCAACGCGTTGATGTTGGACTTGGACTTCGGCACGTACCCCTACGTCACGTCGTCGGCCACCGGCATCGGCGGCGTGTTGACCGGGTTGGGCATCCCGCCGCGCGCCATCCGCAACGTGTACGGCGTGGTCAAGGCGTACACCACGCGCGTGGGCGAGGGGCCGTTCCCCTCCGAGCAGCTCAACGAGGTGGGCGAGACGTTGCAGGACGTGGGCGCGGAGTACGGCGTGACGACCGGGCGCAAGCGCCGCTGCGGCTGGTTGGACTTGGTGGTGTTGAAGTACTCCAACGCCATCAACGGCTACACGCACTTGAACGTCACCAAGTTGGACGTGTTGGACTCGTTCAAGGAGATCAAGGTGGCCGTGGCCTACCGCTACAAGGGCCAGAAGTTGTCGTCGTTCCCGGAGGACTTGAACGTGTTGGCCAAGGTGGACGTGGAGTACGTCACGTTGCCGGGCTGGCAGCAGGACATCTCCGGCATCACCGCGTGGGCCGACTTGCCGGAGAACGCCAAGAAGTACTTGGCCTACATCGAGGACTTCTTGGGCGTGCCCGTGAAGTGGGTGGGCGTGGGTCCTGCGCGCGCGTCCATGTTGGAGAAGCGTGATTAGAGTAGACGTGATAGATTCTTTCCGAGCGTGCTGTATTCTGGTATTCTGATATTCTGTTGATGTCCTCTGATATCTCCTGTCTGTTTTTCTGTTTTTCTGTTGTGTCCTCTTTTTGTTCTGTGCATTCTGTTCACTGTGATTTTCTGCGCTCTGTTCTCTGTTCTGTTCGCGTTACCATGGCCAAACCACGCAAAGTCGGCTTCCACAAGAGCACCAAGACCGCCAGCGCAGACGCCGTGTCGCTGCCGTGGCAGTCCGCCCTCGGCGCCGTGCTCGTGGCCGCCAACATCGCCACCCGCCTCTACTGCGCCCTCCACATGATCATCGCCGACTGCGACGAGACCTTCAACTACTGGGAGCCGTTGAACTTGCTCTTCCGCGGCTTCGGCAAGCAGACCTGGGAGTACTCGCCCGCGTACGCCATCCGCTCCTACGCGTACCTCGTGCCCTACTACGCGGCGACGTGGCCGATGCGGGACTGGGCCCACTTGACGCTGGCGCGCTGGCCCGCCTACTACTACTTCTACTTCATCCGCATCGTGGCCTTGTGCGGCTTCACGGCGTTCGCCGAGCTCCGGCTCGGGGCCGCCGTGCGCCGCCACTTCGGCGTGTTCGCCGCCAACTGGTACCTCTTGTTCACCACGTTTGCGCCCGGCATGTCGCACGCCAGCGTGGCGCTTCTCCCGTCGTCGTTCGCCATGGGCTGGGTCGCCTGGGGCAGTGCGTCCGCGTTGGCCGCGCTCACGGTTGCAAACACCCTGGCCGTGGTGCGCCCGTCCGTGCACGCCATCCTCTGCTTCTTGGTGGCGGGCTTGTTTGGCTGGCCGTTCGCGTTGGTGTTCGGCGTGCCCTTCGGCCTCTTCACCTTGCGCGCCCGCTACCAGACGGCGCCGCTCGTGCGCATCGTGGTGGCGTGCTGCGTGCTCTTGGCGCTGCTCGTGGCCGTGCTCATTGCGGTGGACTCGTACTACTACGACCGCCCGCTCCTCTTTGTGCCGGTGAACATCGTGCTCTACAACGTGTTTGCGCGCGAGGGCGAGGGCCCCGAGATCTTCGGCACCGAGCCGTTCTCCTACTACGTCAAGAACTTGCTCCTCAACTTCAACGTGGTGTTTGTGCTCGCGTACGTGGGCGCGGCCGCGAGCTTCTTCATCCCGCGCAACAGGCTCCGCTCCGTGCTCGGCGTGTCTGTGCCCGTGCTCGTGTGGTCGTTTGTGTTCGCCCGCCAGCCCCACAAGGAGGAGCGCTTCTTGTACCCGATGTACCCGTTGCTCTCCTTGGCCGCGGCCATCTTCACGTCCGAGGCGTTTGCGCTCGCCAAGAGCCTCGCGCCGCGCAGGTGGATGGTGCGCCTCGCGCTGCTCTTGTCGATGGCCACGTACGTGGTGGTCTGCGTGTTGCGGATCCTCAGCTTGGTCGTCAACTACAGCGCGCCGCTCACCACGGCCACGGCGCTCCACCAGGACGCGCTCTCGCAGAAGCCCGGCGACCTCAAGAACGTGTGCGTGGGCCGCGAGTGGTACCACTTCCCCACTTCGTTCTTCCTCCCGGACAATCACCGGTTGCGGTTCACGCGGAGCGGCTTCGACGGGCTTCTCCCCGGAGACTTCGCCGAGAACGTGCCGTTGCAGAGCGCAACGTCCGCGTACCCCAAGGGCATGAACTCCAAGAACATCTTCGCGCCCGACAAGGTGGTGCCGTTCGCGCAATGCGACTACTTCATCGACAACACGCTCCCCGTGGACGCCGCGGCGGGCGAGACACAGGTGGTGTGGTCGCAGGACGGCGCGTTGCAGGTGGACCGGCGCTGGGAGGTGCTCGCGTGCGAGAAGATCATCCGCCCGGACGGAGCGCAGCGCGGGGTGGGCCGGATCTTGTACGTGCCGGAGTTTGCCCGGGGGGTGGTGCCGTACGAGGTGGAGACGATGGACTACTGCGTGCTCAAGCGCAAGTGAGGCTCGTGAAACGACGTGGATTCTAAGCATGTATATCAGCGGGGCTGCTCGCAAGCACACCAACCAAACTCTATTTGTAGGGCAAGGGTTCTACAACTCGTCGTCGAAGAACTCCTCGAGCGTTTTCTTTGACTTGCAGAAGCCGTCCTGGGCCTTGTGCATGGCGTCCTCTATCAATCCAATCCAGAACTCATCGTCCTGGGCACTGCCCTCCTGGGCGCTGCCCGCGTGCGCACTGCCCGTCTTGGCGGTGGTTTTGAAATCGTCGAAATTGTTCCTGTGGCCGTAGTTCTGGATGCGCTCGCACTGCTCGGCGATGGCGGTCAAGCCCAACGCCGCGGCGGAGCCCTTCAAGTAGTGGCCGAGCGACGACAACTTTTCTAGGTCCTTCTTGCGCACGTTCTCGTCGATCTCGCGGAACGTGTCCCTGAACTGGTCCACGAACGTCTGGAACAAGCCCTTGGAGAAGCCCTCCTCGTCCTCGTCCATGGCGACGAGCTCCGAGAACACGGGCCAGTCCACGAGGCCGCTCTCTTGTAGTGTTTTGCTCTTGGCGTCCAGCATACGGTCTGCCACGTGTTGTTTTGCCAGCGGCGTGCTGCTCGGCGGCGCGGTCTCCTGGAAGCGAGTGGCGGTGTCGGAGGCCCGGGCGGATGGGGTTGGCTCAGACACAGAAAGGCACCCTGGGGCGTGCTGGCGGTGCTTGGCGACACAAAATTTTCCGGCGCTTTTTGAAGAAATGGCCCACAAGCTCCGGGTGGCAGGCTCGGCGTGGACAGGCTCAGCGGGTGGCGGTTGCGCTGGGAAAAGCTCGGCGGTGCTGGTCGGCAAAAGCAGGCGTGCTGGAAGTGGCCGAAAGTTTTTTGCCTGGTCAGCGGTGCTAACCCTTTCTCTCCAGAGGAATGATGTAACCGTCACGTGCCGCCATCTCCGCATGCAAACTGCTCCAGCAGCACATTGTTTCAATCTGGCGGCTGTGTGCAGCGCCCGCGCCACGGGCCGTTCCAGTCGCCGGATCGTGGCCGCTGCCAGCCTGCGGCTCGCCTCCTGGCGGTTGCGGCGGTGGCCGTGCTGGGCCGGGCTGGGGCCGGAGCACGCGCGGGGCGGATTCTAGATCTCCGCGCGGCCAGTGCGAGCCGCTCGCGGGTGCCGCTCGCGAGTGGGGCCAGGGCCCTGGAGCTGCAAAGGACTGGATAGAGCCGTGGATACGGCGCGGACTAAGGCGAGTCGGCGCGGACTAGGCGAGTCGGCGCAGAAGCGGATGCAAGAAAGATGGAGGTGAGACAGTCAGTGTGAGCCACGGGGCTGTCTGTCTGCGTCCGCGGCCACACTGTCCTGTCGCTGTCCTGTCGCTGTCGCTGACTGTCTGCTGTCGCTCGTGTCTCCTGCCTACGGAGTTTTGCTTGCTGTCTTGCTATACTCTATTTCGGTATACGGACTTTAGCTTCTAGTCTGTGTTCTCTATTTGTTCTCCTCTGTATTCCGGTTCTATTTCTGTTCTTTCTATTTTTCTTTTTTTTTTTTTGTCATTTCCTCGGTGTTTTCTCCATTTTCTGTCTACCGTCTCCGACTCCATTGCTGTCGTATCTACGCATCGTCTACCGTCTGTTTACGATCTTGCTATATGCACCGTCCAATGTATTGCGTCTATCTCTGCCGTATAGTTTGCGTAGCACATTTATCTGTCCGAACTCCGATCATCTCTTCATCTGTCGTCGGTCCATCTGTCGTCGGTCTATCTGTCTCTGTCAGTCAATCTCTCTGTCAGTCAATCTCTCTGTCAGTCAATCGCCTCACCGTCTCTCTGTCTACGTCTCTGCTTCTGTCAGCCTCGTCTCTGCTTCTCTATCTCGTCTCTGCTTCTGTATCATCTATTCTATGGTCTACTGAGCTCGTACAAGTCGCCGAGCTTGTCCGCGTAGTAGGTGGGCGCGTCCGCGCCCAAGCCCTCCACCAGCTCCTTGGTCTCGATGCCCGTGAGCACAAGCAACGTGTCCAAGCCGCCGTCGCGGCCAAAGCGCATGTCCGTGTTCAAGCGGTCGCCGATCATCAAGCCCTTGTGCGGCGCGGCCCGCAACCCCGGGAGGTCCGCCTTGATGGACTCCATCATCGACTGGTTGGGCTTGCCGCACACCGCGTCCGGCCGCCGCCCGCTGGCAAAAGCCACCGTCTCCACAATGGAGCCCGCGCCAATGAGGAGCTTGCCCTTCATCGGGAACGTCGAGTCCACGTTCGTGGCCACGAACGGGATGCTCTTGTTGTCCTTCAAGAGGTACTGCAACGTGAGCGAGAGCTTCAAGTAGTTGAGGTTCATGGTCAAGCCCGCCACCACCGCGCCCACGTCGTCGTCCAAGCGCACGAGCCGCTCGTTGTCCGGGTCGAAGCGCACGCCCTGCGCCACGAGCTCCGGGTCCGTGCCGCCCACCGTCTGGTAGCCGAGCTCGTGCAACTCCGCCTCGATGCCCGCCTCGCCCAACACCCACACCTTCTTGTGCTTGGGGAGCTGGAGGATCTTCTCCACGTACACCGCCGACGCGTACGACGACCCAAACACCTCGCGCTTGGACACGCTGTCCATGCCGAGCTTGGCGAACTTGGCCAAGTAGTCCGTGCGCGACTTGGTGGAGTTGTTGGTGACGAAGATGATGGTCTTGTTGCGCTCCTTCAAGAGCCGGAGCGTCTCCACCACCGACGGCAACAAGTGGTCCCCGAGCCAGATCACCCCGTCGCAGTCAAACAAGAAGTACTCGTACTTGTCGATCACCGCCTGCGCCTGCTCCCTGCTGCTGATCTTCTCCGACATTGGTGCGTTGGTGCCTGTTGCTTGCGCGCCCGAGAGTGTGCCCATTATACGCAGAGAACCACTCGCTGCGCTACGCCGAGAGCAAATGCTTCTTATATTGTGTGCATCTGCCATGCTTACGTACATAAAACTCCGCCCGGACAAGCTCAGTCGCCGCCGGACAAGCTCAATCTCCGCTCAATCTCTGCCATGCCACCTCTACCGTGCACGCTCAATCTCTGCATACCTCTGCATCCACTCTGCCATGCTCGGCCGGAGCACCCTCCGCTTACGGGCCGTCCGGCTTGGGGCCCGCGGTGTACCGTGGGAACCTGACCTTGGACTTGTCGTTGTAGATGGGCTCCTCGAACTTGGCCCTGGTCTCGGGCGACATGGTCTCCGCAACCAACTCCTGTCTCTTCAACTCGGCAAAGTACCGCCTGGCGACGTTGCGGTCCTGCTCCGCACGCAACAACGGCTCGAGGTAGAACCGCGCCCAGCGCTTCTCCCGCGTGAGCTCTCTCTGTTCGTCGACTCCCTTGTAGTATCTGTAGAAGCCAAACGCCATGATGCCGGTGATGCCCCAGAAGTACACTGCGGGCCTGAACCCCCTGGCGGGGAGATTTCTCTTCCACTGGATCGGCTCGTATCCACCCACGGGCGGAATATCTTGCATGCTGGATGTTCTGTTGACCGGGACGATGGGTTGTAGGTTGGTTTTCGATACTTTTTTATTGGTTGTCGCACTGGTGTGCGGAGGTGCAGACCAAACCAAACCAAACCCACTGCGCGCTGCACGCACCTGCTTACTGCTCTGCTCGCTATTCTTTTGTCTGCTGGCTATGTAGTTACTTGATGTCGAAGACCGGCTTCAATTTCTTGATTAAAAGCCAGTCGTCTCTGGATACTGTGTCGCGGAACGCTGGGTCCTTTAACGTGTCGATGGACTTTCTCGACAACAAGGAGTACAAGTTGTCGGTCTCGTCCACGTGACGGCCCCACGTAGGCTGGGCAGAGCTTGGGTTCTCCAATCTCATGGCAACACCCGCAGCCGTCTGTCCCTTCTTCACGATGTCCGACGACTTGTGGTTGACCTCGAGCGACACAACCTTACCCAACACAATCACGTTGGGCGTGTTGGTGGTGGGGTCCCTCCGCACAGCACAGATGGGCGTGCCGACACGCACAGCGCCCTCCACAACATCCACTCCGATGATCATGGGGTTACGCTTGTTGATGATCTGGATCGTCTTCAACACACATGGCAACACAGCGTACTCCATGAAGTCCTTTCTGCGCTGCTCAAGCAACTTGGCTTGGTATGCAGTGAATGCGTCGAACAAGTGGTAGATGATGTCCGCGTTGAAGATCTTGACGTTCTGCTCGTTGGCGTACTGCTCGGCCTCCTTGTCGATCTTGACGTCGAAACACAACATCACTGCCAACTCCGGTGCCTTCTCCAACATAGCCGTTGCCTTCATCACATCTCTCTTGTAGACAGGTCCCAAACCAATGGACATCACGGGGATCTTCATGTCTTTCAAGAAGTCCAACAATGCCTCCAAGGATCCCAACGTAGATGCTTGCACAACAACACCCTTGCCCGAGGTATCCACGGAGTCCAACAATCCTGTCAAGTCGTCCATGACCTCTTCCATGAGCTCTTCCTCGTCGTCGTCCTCTCCCACCACGAGCAAACGGGATCCAGCAACAGCCTTCTCCAAGTCGTTGGCGGCGATCTTGACACCCAAGGCGGCCTTGACCTCCTTGTGGTGCACGTACTCCGACTTGATACGCAACTCACGGGATGGAGGGGGCGTAAGAAGTGCTCTGATGTTGGTGGCGATGGGCCCGTTCAAGCCACAGAGCACGACTCTGTCGCCTTCCTTCAACCGACCGTTGGACAACACAACATCGATGGTGTAACCGAAACCCTCCACGACCTTGACTTCCAAGATGGTGGCCTCCACCTTGGACAAGTACATCAACTGCTTGGACATTCTCTTCTGCGTGAGCTCGAGCAACAACCACAACAAGTCGGGCACACCCTCGCCGGTCACGGCCGAGGTGGGCACAATGGACACGTACTTGGCCATGTTCTTGTTCTGGAAGTACAACTCGGAGTTCAAACCCTGCTCGGACAAAGCGAGCTTGATCTGCTCGAATCTGTTGAAGAACTCGCTCTGCACCGCCTTGGACTGTCTGGCAAACGAGTCACGGAACGAGTTGTTAGGGATCGTCTCCCAGTCGTACAACCTGTCGATCTTGTTCAACGCGACGATGAAAGGCGCCTTTCTGTCCCTCAACAATCTGATGGACTCGAGCGTCTGCTGCTCCAAGCCGTGCATGATGTCGATGACCAAGATGGCGATGTTACACAAGGAGGAACCACGGGATCTCAAGTTGGTGAACGACTCGTGACCTGGGGTGTCGATGATCAACAAACCGGGAACCTCAAAGACTTGCTTCTCGTACTGAGCCATGCTGGCGGTCTTCTGCTTGATGGCGTCCACAGGGAAGTACGTGGCACCGATCTGCTGCGTGATACCTCCGGCCTCGCCGCCCTGCACGTTGGTCTGACGGATCTTGTCCAACAACTTGGTCTTACCAGTGTCGACGTGACCCAAGATACAGCAGATGGGCGAGCGCATTTCCTTCTCCTCCGCAGCCTGCTTGGCAGCGGCATTGGCGCCGGCCTCGAGGGCTGCGTTCGTCTTTTCCTGCTTCTTTCTGGCGGCCTCTTTCTCGCGGGCGACTCTGGCCTCCTCTTCCCTGGCTCTTTGCTCGGCAGCAGCGGCGGCAGCGGCCTCCTCGGCGGCCTTCTTGGCGGCCTCGGCGTCCTCTTGCTCGTCGGCCTCGGGCGTGGCCTCGTCGTCGTCGTCCTCGTTCAAGGCGTTTTCCCAGTCGTCGGCGACGTCCTCGGCGGCCAAGTTCTCCCAGTCGTCGAGCTGCTCCTCCTCCTCCTCGGCGGCCTCCTTCTGGGGCGCGGCGGGCTGGACCTTCTTCTCGTGCTGCTGGAACGTCTTGGGCTTCGTGGACTTCTTCTTGCCGTACACGATGCGCTTGGGCTTGGCCTCGGCCGCGTCGGGCTTGTCGTCCTTGTCCTTCTTCTCCAACGCGGCGATGGTCACGTCGCTGGACTGCAACAACAACTCACGGCGGCGCTCCTGCAAGCGCTTCTCCTCCTTCTGCTTCTTGGTGAGGAGCTTGCCCTCGGCCTTCAACTTCTCCTTCTTCAACCGCTCGCGCTCCTTCTTGGCCTCGCGCGCGGCCGCGAGCCGGGCCTCCTCCTCCTCGGCGGCCTTCTCCTCGTCGAGCCGGCGCTGCTCCTCCTCTTCCTCCAAGCGGCGCTGCTCCTCCTCCTTCTGCTTCTTCAACTCCAACTGGCGCTTCAACGCAGAGAGCCCGGCGGGCGCCTTCTTGCCCTTCTTGGCCGGTGCGGCCTTGGGCGCGGCCTCCGGCTGCGGCGACGGCTCCGCGGACTCGCTGGCGGCCTTCTTCTCGGACGCGGCGGCCGCGTTCTTCTTGTTGGCCTCCTTGATCTGCTCCTTCTTGGCGGCCTGCTCGGCCTTCTTCTTGGCCGCGGCCTCCTTCTTGGCGGCCTTCTCGGCCTCCTTCTTCAACTTCTCCTTCTCCTTTTTGCTCAAGATCCGCGGCCCGTCCTTCTTCTCCTGCTCCTCCTGCTCCTTGGCCTGCTTCTTCTTCTTGGAGGACCGGATGGAGCTCAAGAAGTCGTCCTGCGGCGCCTCCTCTGCGGCCTCCGCCTCCGGCGTGTCCTCGGCGGGCTGCACGCCGAACTCCTCGGCGGGCTGTTGCTCGTAGATGTCGTCGTCGTCCCAGTCGCCGGCGCTGGCACCCTTCTTAGATTTTTTCGCCATGTTTCCTATAGTGCAACGATGGCCTTTTTTTGCACTCAGATCCAGGAAGATTTTTTGAGCTTTGGCGCGCGCACGTCCGGCCGGGCTGGCCTGGGGCCCAGGGCACGCAAAGAGACGGGGGCAAAACGGCGCCTGGCCCGGGGCCTGGCGGCCAGCGCGGCCGCCGGCGGCGCCGCCCCGTGGGCCGCTTTTCGTAGAATTTCCGTGGCGGGGCCCATCGCAGGGCTGGAGCAACGGCGCCTGTCTGCCGGACTCTGCGTAGACGGAAATTTTCATCGCTACGACTACTCCTCCAGCACGCCAACATGACCACGGTTGAAAAAATCAAGGCCATCGAGGATGAGATGGCCAAGACGCAGAAGAACAAGGCCACGTCGTTCCACTTGGGGCAGCTCAAGGCCAAGCTAGCGAAGTTGCGGCGCGAGCTCTTGTCCGACAGCACGTCGGGCGGCGGCGGCGGCGGCGCAGGCTTCGACGTGGCGCGGACCGGTGTGGCCACGATCGGGTTCGTGGGGTTCCCGTCCGTGGGCAAGTCCACGCTCTTGTCCAAGCTCACGGGCACGCACTCGGAGGCGGCCGCGTACGAGTTCACCACGTTGACCACGGTGCCCGGCGTGATCAAGTACAAGGGCGCCAAGATCCAGATGTTGGACCTCCCGGGCATCATCGAGGGCGCCAAGGACGGCAAGGGCCGAGGCAAGCAGGTGATCGCGGTGGCGCGGTCGGTGAACCTCTTGTTCTTGGTGCTCGACGTGAACAAGCCGTTGCACCACAAGCAGATCATCGAGAAGGAGCTCGAGGGCGTGGGCATCCGCATCAACAAGGAGCCGCCCAACATCGTCATCCACAAGAAGGAGCGCGGCGGCATCAACATCACCACCACGTCGCCGTTGACGCACCTCGACGACGGCGAGATCAAGGCGGTGATGTCCGAGTACAAGATCAACAGCGCCAACATCGCGTTCCGCTGCGACGCCACCGTCGACGACTTGATCGACGCCATCGAGGCCAAGTCGCGCCGCTACATCCCCGCCATCTACGTGCTCAACAAGATCGACTCCTTCTCCATCCAGGAGCTCGACCTCCTCTACAAGATCCCCAACGCCATCCCCATCTCCTCGGGCCAGGGGTGGAACTTGGACGACTTGTTGGAGTTGATGTGGGACCGCTTGAAGTTGGTGCGTGTCTACACGAAGCCCAAGGGCAAGCTCCCCGACTTCCGCGAGCCCGTGGTGTTGCGCAACGGCCGCTCGCTGGTGGAGGACTTCTGCAACTCCATCCACAAGTCCTTGGTCGACGACTTCCGCAACGCCGTGGTCTACGGCACCTCCGTCAAGCACCAGCCGCAGATCGTGGGCTTGAGCCACGTTTTGCAGGACGAGGACGTGATCACCATCTTGAAGAAGTAGCTGTACATTAGGCTCTGCCACCATACCAATCCACACAACTCACAGAACCGGCTTCCTCCGCGTAACGGTCCTACAAGGTCTACAATTCTCTAATTTTTGCATTTCTCCAATTTTCTACTTTCTCTAATTTTCTGCATTTCTCTAATTTTCTGCAATCCACAATCCTCTCAGCCATCCCGGGACTTCTTGTGCTCGGGCCCGCAACCGTGCCTCCGTCACGTGACTTTTTTTGCGTGTGAGCTTTGTTTGACCATCGCTCTCAAACAACACCAACAGCCGTCCGACGAACAAAGCCGTTTCGCCGCCTGACGTGTTCTTCCGAAACCACTCCGCATCGCCAGGAAGTGCACAAGCCTCATCCACCGAAACAAACGTGGCCATGTTGATCAACGACCAGGTCGCATCCACCTTGAGCAGCTTGCTCCAAGGTTTAATGTCGACGGAAAACTCCGTGCGTTCCGCCGCCGAGAAGGTGCTCGACTCCGAGTGGAGGAGCAAGGACAGGGTCGGCGCGTTGTTGTTGTTTCTCGCCGGGAGCGCTGTCGAGGGCCCGGACGAGATGACGCAGTCTTTTGCAGCGGTTCTTTTCAGGCGAACTGCCATCAGATCGCCGCAGGAGATCAGCACCATCGGCGACAGGACCATCGGCGTGGTGGACGAGCTGATCAGAAGAGAGATCCGGCCCATTCTCCTCAAGGGCTTCGTCTCCAGCCAGCAGTCGCAGGTGAGAAGAAAGATCGCCGACGCCATCGCCGAGATGGCCAAGGAGGACGCGTCGCCGCCCGGCTCGTGGCCCCAGCTCGTGCCGTCGATCTTGCAGGCGTCGCAGAACCCCGACGCGTCGGTGCGTGAGTCCGCGTTCCGTGTGCTCGCCGCGTCGCCCGAGATCATCGACAAGAGCATGGTCAACGACATCTTGGCCGTGTTCAACCACGGCTTTTCCGACGACGACGACGACGTGCGGATCAGCGCGTGCTCTGCATTTGTGTCCTTTTTCAAGGAGCTTCCGAAGAACATCTGGTTGTCCTTGACGCCCTTGTTGCCCAACCTCCTCAGCACGCTCCCCCGCTTTTTGCAGAACGGGCACGACGAGGCCTTGGCCAACGTGTTGCAATCCTTGATCGACCTCGTGGAGCTCGCCCCCAAGATGTTCCGCGACATGTTCCCCACCATCATAGAGTTCTGCTCCACCGTGGCCAAGAACACAGACCTCGACTCCGTCACCCGCTTGGCCGCCTTGGAGCTCTTGACCACCTTCTCCGAGGTCTCCCCCGTCATGTGCAAGCAGACCCCGGTGTACACGTCCACCATGGTCTTGATCAACCTCTCGATGTTGACCGAGGTCAGCATCGACGACGACGAGGCCGCCGAGTGGAACAACGAGGACAACAGCGACGACTACGAGGACGAGCCGCAGTACGACGCCGCCAGACAGTCGTTGGACAGAGTCGCGTTGAAGTTGGGCGGCCAGGCGCTTGCCGGGCCCTTGTTCCAGTACTTGCCCGGCATGACCCAGTCGTCCAACTGGAGGGAGTGCTTTGCCGCTTTGATGGCCTTGTCGTCCGCGGCCGAGGGCTGCGCCGACGTGTTGATGACCGAGATCCCCAAGCTTTTGGACATGGTCTTGCCCACCTTGGACCACTCCCACCTGAGGGTCCAATACGCGTGCTGCAATGCTCTCGGACAGATGTCCACCGACTTCGCGGACGCCATCCAGAGAATCGCCGGCGACAGGATCTTGCCTGCGCTCATTTCCAAGCTCACCAGCAAGTCTGTGCCAAGAGTGCAGGCGCACGCGGCTGCTGCGTTGGTGAACTTCTCCGAGGCCGCTCCCAAGGAGGTCTTGGAGCCATACTTGGACGACTTGTTGAACAACCTCTTGGGCTTGCTCCAGTCGCCAAAGCGGTACGTGCAAGAGCAGGTCTTGACCACCATTGCCATAATAGCCGACGCGGCCGAAAAGAAGTTCATCAAGTACCACGACACGTTGCTCCCCATGCTCATCGACTTCTTGAAGTCGGACTTGGGCCCCGAAAACCGCCTCTTGACGGCAAAGTGCATTGAGTGCGCGACCTTGATTGCGGTTGCCGTTGGCAAGGACAACTTCTCGAGTCACACCCAGGAGTTGATCAACATCATGGGCGAACTCCAGAAGACCGTGGGCGACGTCGACGACCCCGTCAAGCAGTACTTGGACCAGGGCTGGGGCAGGCTCTGCGGCATAATTGGCGACGACTTTGTCAAGTACTTGCCCACGATATTGCCTTCGTTGATGGCAACGGCCAAGGCTGCGCAGGACATCTCGTTGCTCGAGGAGGACGAGGCCGAGGAGTTCAACAACAACGACGAGTGGGACGTCATCAGCTTGTCGGGCAAGCTCATTGCCGTGCACGTTGCTGCGCTTGATGACAAGGCGGCCTCCATGGACTTGTTGCGCATCTACGCAACCAAGTTGAAGGGCAGCTTCTTCCCCTGGGTCAACGAGATTGTCCAGGACATCTCGCTTCCCGCGCTTGACTTTTACCTCCACGACGGAGTGAGAGCATCTGCTGCGTTGACCTTGTCTGCATTGTTGAAGAGCACCATCGACGCCACGTCGAAGAACTCTGTCGAGACATTGACGATCTGGTCGCAAATCTGCGCCAAGTTGGTCAACATGCTCGCCAACGACCCGGTGCCGGAGTTGCTTGTTGCATATTACACGTCGCTCATTGACTGCATCAACGCATTGGACGCAAACTCGCTCTCGCAGGAGCAGTTGCAGTCCATTGCTGGAGCGATCGGCACGAACTTGACCGACATTTACGAGCGCATCAAACAGAGAGAGAACGAGAACGACGAGTTCAGAGAGGAGGTTGACGACGAGGAGGAGGAGTTCACCGACGAGGAGCTTCTCGACGAGACTAACAAGGCCATCACCGCGGTGTTCAGAAACGCAAAGGCCAACTTCTTGGGCCCGTTCGACAACAACTTGTCGACGCTTGCGTCCACGTTCATCGGCGACGAGAACACCAACATCAAGCTCTGCGGGTTGTGCATCATCTGCGACGTGTTGGAGTTCTGCGGCGCGGCGTTCGACCAGACCAAGTACCTAGAGTACATCATCTCGGACTGCTTGAGGTCGCCGCACGCCAGCATCCGCCAGGCCGCCGGGTACGCCATCGGCACCGCCGCCCAGCACGGCGGCGCTGCGTACATGCAGTTGTGCGTGAACGCGTTGCCCACGCTCTTTGAGATCGCCACCATCCCGGACGCCAGGGCGGACGAGAACATCAGCGCCACGGAGAACTGCATCGCAGCCATCCCCAAGATCTGCGGGAACTACAGCGGCTCGATCACGAACCTCGACAAGGTCTTGCACCAGTGGGTGACGTTGTTGCCCATCGTGCAAGACGAGGACGCGGCCGCGTACTCCTACAGCTTTCTTGCGGACTTGATCCACAACCAGCATTCTGCGGTGACGCAGCAGGTTCCGCACGTGGTGGAGTCGGTGTTCCAGGCCCTCGCCAACCGCTCGTTGTCCGGCGCCACGGCAGAGAAGATCGTGCCCGAGGTGCGCGCCCTCCTCAGCTCCATGCCGCAGGACAGGGCCATCAGCTTGGTCCAGAACTACTCCAGCTCCAGCGCCATCGCAAAGTACTTCGGGTGAGGCGGCCACGCCAGGCCTCTGGCTGTCGAGAGCAATATTTAATAGAAGTTCATAATTGCATTGTTTTTTGTATGCCAGCCGTCGCGGGCACACTCCGGTCGAAACGCGCACCCACCCGTCCTGCACTCGCTCGCCAGATCAAGTCCCACTCTCCCACCGTAGCGACCAGCCGCCAGATCCATGTCCGAATCGAGCAGCTCGTCGAGGTCGAGCTTGCGGGCTCTGGGCGTGAAGAACTCGCCCATGAACACAATCGAGAGCAGCGTCACGCGCTTGCTCGTGTCGACAAAACACCTTCTCGAGAGCTTGACGCAGTGGGCCCGGCAGGAGGCCGACGACAAGTTCGTTTCCGATGCGTACGTCAAGCTCGGCAACGACTTCCGCGCCGCGGTCCGCGCCTTCACCAACGCCGGCGTCGACATCTCCGACTTGGGCGACGTGCCGCGGGCGCTCCGCATAGTGCTCGAGTCCGCCTTGAGCGAGGCGCCCACCCAGCAAAACTTGGACCGCTTCCTCCCCAACATAAGGAACATCATCGTCAACCTCCTCCTGAGCTTGAAGGTGAAGCAGAGCAAGGCCAAGGAGATTGCGTTGATCAACTCCAGCTCCACACACAAGCACGAGCCGTCGCCGCGGCCCGCCAGCGCCACGCCGGCCGAGGACAAGGACGCGCTGGCGCAGCCGCAGCCGCAACCACAGCCGCCGACGCCGAGGAAGTCGCGGCTCCTCTCCGAGCAGCAGCTCAAGCAGCTAGCGTCCGAGGACGAGGGCGGGCGGCTGGAGCACCGCTTGGCCAACGCCAGCGCCGGCTCCAACGAGGCCTTGGCCAAGTTGCAGAAGGGCAACGTCATTCTGCGCCGCGCGTCCAAGCGCTTCAGCGCGTACCAGTTTGCGAAGCTCACCAACCTCAACAACCAGCTGGTGCCCCGGGTGTCCGCGGAGCTAGTGGCGGCGCACCAGCCCGACCTCCCCGAGACGAAGACGAAGGCTGAGACGCAGCCTCCCCGCGAACAGCCCGAGAAGGAGGACGCCTCCACTTTCATCTACTTGCGCATAGACGACCTGACCAAGAAGGTCGAGGTCAAGTTGCCCGTCTCCTTGGCGTCCTTGCGGCTCCTCTTTGTCGAGACGTTCGCCTACTCGCCGCACACCACGTCGTTTCCCGAGATCTACTTGCTAGATACCCAGAGCAACGTGTCCTTCGAGTTGGAGGAGCACAGGGTGGAGGCAGAGGTGAAGAAGGGCAGCCTCTTGTTCTTGAGGCACCAGGAAGCAAAGGACAATGCCTTGAGGGACCAAGAAGCAAAGGACGCCTCCTTGAAGAACCTCGAGACCCGGCTCGACGACATGAGCCTCAAGCTTGACGACGCGGTCGCGACGCTCACCTCGAAAGTGCTTGCTGCCATCGAGTCGAAGCTGGTTGCGCCAGCGCCTGAGCCTGCGCAGGTCCAGGCCCCACCGCCGGACCACACCAAAAACGCGTCCTTTGTGAAGGCCTTGACAGGCTTGAAGGAGGAGGTGGATGCAATCAAGCGACTCCAGGACTCCAGGGCTCTGTCCGTCAAGGGCTTCACGGAGGACATTCTGAAGAAGGTGCTTTCGCTCAAGGAGGCCTGCCTCAAGGAAAGCTCCCCCACGTCCAACCGGTCGTTCATGGAAGAGAGCTACTCGAAGCTCTCCGAGGACTCGGACTCGCTCCTCACCAGGGTGGACGATTTGCAGGATATGATGGAGGCCCTCAGGAAGGATGTGGCCCAGAGAGGCGTGAGATTGGGACCCAAACAGTTGAAGATCACGCAGAAGGAAATCAAGGAGGCCCGCCAGCTATTGTCGAGCCTCACGGAATACATCAACGACGGCAAGCCCACCTGGAAGAAGATCTGGGAGTCGGAGCTTGACAAGGTTTGCGAGGAGCAGCAGTTCTTCAATCTTCAGGACGATTTGACCCGCGACCTAGATGACGATATCAAGAAGATCGAGGAGACATTCGATCTCATCGAGCGCTGCAGCGTGGAGCAAGGCAAAAAGACACCAAAGAGAAACATCTTTGCGCCCAAGATCGTGCTTCCCGAGCCCGGCGAGACACTCCATGACCTCAGAGATGCCATGCTCAATGAGGTTGCCACTTTGGTGCCTGATCATGAGTCCAGGTTGGACGCGATTGCCAGGGCCGAGAAGATACGAGAGAAGGAGCGTCAGCAGCCGGAGTTGAACCAATTCCAGGAAGAGCTAGGGGACTTTGTTGACGAGAAGAAGTTGAAGAAATCTGGAGGTATCGAGGAGCTCGAGAAAAGACGCCAACTACAAGACATCGAGAACTTGAAGAGCTCTATGCGGCCCCCAGTATAATGATATTATGCAAATAAGTAATGTTTCATGTTCGCCGTAGAAATCCCACGCCGTGCCATAAGATCTTCCGATGTAGACCACACACTGTCAAAAAGCCTTGCGTGAAGACCGTTGTCGGTGGAACCGCACCTTTCCAACATGAGGTTGAAAAGCTGGAGCACGAATACCTCAAACTTCTCCATTTGCTCGGGCAGGCGCTGGCCCTCTTTGAGTTGGACAATTGCACACTCGATGTTGGGTATCAAGATTTGCAAGATGTTGTTGCAGACGACATCAAACGTCAGGGAGGTCAAGTCGAGCAGCGACTTGGCCAACTTCTGGTCGAACCTCCAGCGAAGGTGGTCTAGGGCTAACTCAAAGGACCTGCAAGCCTTGCTTGGTAGCTTGATGCTCTTGGGCTCGAGTTTGCTGATGTTCAAGTTCCTAAGGTTGATTTCTAGCCCGAGGAACAGAGCAGTGTAGTCTGTCTCGGAGTTTGCAGACATCCACCGTATCTTTTCACGGTTGAGGAACGCACCATAGGTCTGTGCTTCCGGCGACGATACTAGCGTGAGTACAGTTTCGCAGGCGGCCTGGCTCTCCGAAACATACAAGAAGTCGTCGGCAAGTCTAAAAAGCTTGCCCTTCAGCCGGGAGGGCAAATTGGGCTCGACCAAGTCGTTGATGAGGAAGTCGTAAACAATGTCGGTTAGCGTTCCCAGCAAAGGGAAGCCTTGGAACACGCCCTCGACTCGCTTGAAGGTCTGGCGGCCGAAATTCAGGATCTCGATTGTGCAGTCGAGGACCTGGCTTCGGACGAGATCGGCAATCTCGCTCTTGGTGAACTTGCAAGTGCGTGGGACGTCCGTTAGCACCGCGCCCTTTTTACCCGTGGGCCGATGGCGGAAGATGTCGATGTGTTGTATGTCCGAGGAGTCCTTCACCAAGGACTTCATGCGTTTTCTGCGGCTCCCGGCGCTGCCCACGAGATATTTCTTCACGGTGTACTCCTCGGAGACTGGGTCCCTGGAGAAGAGCTTGTCTATGCAAAACATGATCTTTGCCTGGTTCAAGTTGTCGAAGCAGTGCTTGATGTCGAACTGCACGGCGTGGAGCGGCCCGCCGCCTCCCCTCTGGCGCTTGTACGACGCGATCTTCTCGAAGACGTGGTTCACGGAAGTGCAGTGCGAGTCAAGCGCAAACGAGCCCGCAAAGTACTTCTGCAACTGGACCCGGAGGATCTCCCGCACGGGGCGGATCACGTTGTAGTCGTAGGCGACGTGCGCCTTGTAGCGGAGCTGCCTGCTGTGGGGGTCCTGCGTGCGTTGCCCGTAGTAGGCCTTCAGCGGCACGCACAACGGCCGGAAGTCTGCCTTCTTGGGGAGCAAGCGCAACACGCCGAAGCTGAAGGCCAGCGCGGGCGCCCGGCCCGCGGACGCCGGGCAGGCGGCGCTCACGAGGTGTTTCTCGGCGTACGCCCGCAACCACGGCCGCGACATCGCGTCCCAGCACCGGTGGTCGAAGAAGAGGTTCTCCGGGGCGCCCGCGGTCCCGGCGCCCGGGTTCTCGGTGACGTACCAGAACGCGGACACCACGCTGGGCACGTACTTCGCAAGGAACCAGGCGAGGAACCCGTCCAACATCTTCTTGCGCAGGGCGTAGTCCTGGCGCGATGTGAGCCGCGGCGTCTTGCCCAACCACTCGATCGTGGTGAGCTTGAGCCTGCCGGCGACGTCCCGCAAGTCCACGGCGGCGCGGCGCGGCGTCTGTAGCATGCGGACGATGCAGCCCGTGACGTGGGCCCTGTTGGCGGCGCACCCGAACACGGACAGCGGGAAGATGCGCCAGATGACCGTGAGCACGAAGCGGAGCACGTCGCGGAGCGCCGTGGCGTTGTCGAGCACGCCGCCGGACAACGGGCGGACCGGCACCACGCTCCGCCACACCGCCGGGTACGGGAGCCGGGCCTCGTTCGCGCGGGCGGCGTCCATCTGGCGCACCAACGGGCGGAACCGCTTGGGGAGGTTGCACCGGCCGTCGCCGTAGCCGTACATGCGCCGCACCACCGCGGCCGGGTCGATGCGGAGCAGTTTGGGCGCGGGCCCGCGCCGCTGCCGGTAGAACATGGCCGACTTGCGCAACGGCGGCGGCGGCACCCTGCTGGCGGGCCGCGGCTCGGCGCTCAACGCCACGGCGGCGCCGCCGTCCTGGGCCACGCTCTGCACCGCGAGCACCAACTGCGCAAAGCGCCGCCGGCCGACGCGCACGCAGAGCTTCTCCCACATCGTGCCCTTCAAGTAGTTGCTGCGGAGGTCGCCGACGCCGCGGGCGGCCCGCGGGAGGCTGTGCGCCGGGCCGTGCCGGTCGAGCATGTCCACCAAGCAGTCCACGAACTCCGGGTACGACACGTGGTCGAGGCCGTGGCTCCAGGGCACCGCACCCGGGCCCGACACGCGGACGGTGGTGTGCGTGAGGAAGCGCACAAACTGCTCGTGCCAGGGGTCGAGCTCGTGGCGCTGCGCGACCGCCGGGCCCAAGTGCTCGAGCAAGGACTGCTCGGACATGGACTGCGCGGACATGGATCGCGTGGTGGTGTTGACCAGGCCTGGCCAAGTTGGTGATGCGCGCCGCGATGCGATGATGCGCCGCACCGCAACAACATGGACGTGGACTTGCAAACCGCCACGATCGGCGGCTGCTTGAGGCAGATCCGCCGCTCCAACACGCCGCGGGACCGCAGCTACACGCCGGCCACCGTGGAGGCGTGGGTGTGCCGCATCGCGCCGCAGCGCACCAAGGACGTGCTCCGGGTGGTGGAGAAGCACATCCGGCCGATGGAGACGTCGCCGCTCGTGCACGTCAAGCGCTTCAGGAAGGTGGAGGAGCACGGGCGCACGGTGCTCTGGGCTCTCGTGGCCGCGGCGGACGTGGTGGGCCGGGCGCAGTTGCTCGAGCTCCTCCGGCCGCTCGCGGGCTTCTCCGACGCCGACCTCTGGCTCGCCCGCGTGCCCGCGGAGGCGCCGCCCACCAAGGAGCTCTCGCTCGCGTGGAGCGCCGCGTACTGGCCGCTCGCCTGGAAGGGCAACCCGAACCACCAGGACCTCCTCGCCGCGGACTTCGACCTCGCGCAGGAGGCCGCGTTGGTGCGGCGCTTGGTGGACCACGCCCGCGGGCCGGGGCTCGCGGTGGCCACGATGGTGGCGGAGAAGAACGCCCAGGGCGGCATCGACGTGCTCCACTTGTCGCGGGACACGCGGCACCGCCACGTGCTACAGCACAGCGTGATGAACGCCATCGCCACGGAGGCCGACGTCGAATTGAAGAGGCGGCACGCCGGCGCCGCCGCCCCGAAGTACTTGTGCCACAACCTCCTTGTATATACCACGCACGAGCCGTGCGCCATGTGTGCCATGGCGCTCGTGCACTCGCGCATCGGCCGCCTCGTGTACCTCCGGCCCCACCCGCGCGGCGCCCTCGACTCCAGCCTCTACATCGGCGACCGCAGAGACTTGAACTGGACCTTTGACATCTGGCGCTGGACCGGGCCTCACGACGCGCCCTCCTTGGCCGACGACGTGGCGCCGTAGCCCAACACACCCACGCACCGCGCGGCGTGCTCGCCCAACTGCCGCTCGGCCTCCAACTGCCGCTCCTCCGCCGTGTCGGCTGCCTTGCCTGTGTCGGCTGTCTTGCCTGTGTCTTCAGATTCGCCCCCTAGGCGGCCCGTGCTGCGCTCGAGCTGCTCGAGCTGCTCGTCGATCCGCGCCTGGACCACCGCGCCGTGCGCCTCGCCCGCGCGGACCGCCGCCGCCATCTGGCCAAGCAACTCCTCCACGGCGTCGAGCCCCGCCAGCGCGCTCGGCCGCAGCCGGCGGTCCGCCTCGAGCCGCTCGGGCACCGTCTCCACCGCCCGCAACGCGGCCCTGTGCTGCCGCGCGACTAGGCCGTACAACTGCGCCGCCACGTCCGCCGGCAACAGCCCCGCAAACTCGGCCACAAAGCGCTCGCGGGTGCACACGTGCTCGAAGTCGGCGTCCGCAAAGAAGCTCTCGAGTATCCGGTCGCTCTCCATGTGTGCTCAAGTGGACCCAGTGCGCATCAAGTGGACCAAGTGCAGCAAGCGCACCATACCAAGTCGTGGTGCGCGCGCGGCCGTGCGAACTACTCGCGCAAGTGTGTATAGCCGGCGAAGTTTTTTACTTGTTTACCATGTCGTTATCGTACCAGAACCAGTGGTTGACGCCGCAGGCGTTGAGCACGGGGCTCACGCCCCGCTTGAGCAAGGACCCGGACTGCGCCCTCATCGTCACCAACGTGCCGCAGGAGAGGTCGGCCAAGAGAAACGCGCAGCAGATAAACTACGCCGAGTTCGACCTCGCCAACGACGACCTCGACTACGAGGAGGAGACGCCCGCGGCCAACCCGCTCGCCACCGCAAACACGCACAACCAGTCTGCTGCGCAGAAGCGCTTGTTGCGGCCGGCCCGGCTCATCCGCGGCGACGACGTGATCGACATCGACGCCATGGCGCCCGAGCCCGCGTCGCGGGCCACGCTGGACCTCTTGATCCCCATCAAGTTGAACATAGAGTACAACGGCGGCACGTCCAAGCTCGTGGACTTCTTCATGTGGAACATCGGCGAGTCGCTCGTGACGCCCGAGAGCTTTGCGACGCTACTTTGCATGGAGCTCGAGCTTCCGCACTCGCTCCACCTGGAGATCGTGGACTCCGTCAACAAGCAGATCGACGAGTACAGCTACGTGAGCACGTTGCAGTTGCCCGCGGGCTCCGAGTTCCACGTCATCGTGGACTTGTCCGTGAACTTGCACAAGAAGTTGTACGAGGACAAGTTCGAGTGGGACCTCAAGCAGACCGACGTGACGCCCGAGGAGTTCGCCGAGATCGTCGTGGCCGACATGGGGCTCAGCTTGGAGTTCAAGCCCGCCATCGCCCACAGCTTGCACGAGTTGACCACCAGGCTAAAAAAGGAGATCGTCGACGGCACCTACAACCACGAGCTCCACAAGTACCAGCAGCAGGCCGGCCTCATTTTCGAGAAGAACATCCGCATCCGCACCGACAGCAGCATCCACAACGGCAACGCGGTGTGGGAGCCGTTCATCGAGATCTTGAGTCCGTGGGAGATCGAGAAGCGCGAGATCGAGCGCGAGCGCAACTCGCGGAGACTCAAGCGGGAGAACATGCGCCGCGAGGTCGACGACTACAACGGCTTCAAGAGACGCGCCACCACCAGACGCCGGGTGGACGAGCTAGACTGGAGGATATAGAGAACTTTGACTGCCTGCTTGCTCCGTAGCTGCCATGTGCAGGACCCGTATTTACTTGGTGAGCCTCACGTCTCGCCTCCACCAACAACATGCCAGACAACGAGTCTTCCCAGGCTCGGCCCAGCCCGCCGGCGGGCGAGCCCCAGGACGCTGCCGTCGACCCGGCCACGCACGTGAGCGAGGACGAGCCCTCCGAGGTCCTGGACGGCGGCTCCGCCCACGACGTGCCCCCGAACATGGAGAACTCCGGCCCGGAACTCAGCAACAAGCGGATCATCTTGCAGAGGTTCACCATCTACAACTCCTCCACCACGATGTACATCGTCGGGAGCAACGCCAAGGAGAGCTTGTTCCGGATCATCGAGATCTCGCCCGAGAAGAGCGACGACGCGGAGCTCACGATCCTCGAGGACAAGAGCTACTTCTACACGCGCAAGGACATGGCCGAGTTGCTAGCGGGCCTCAACGAGTCCATAGAGGGCGGCATCCACAAGATAGCCCACGCGTACGGGCTCCTCGGCTTCATCAGGTTCACCAAGGGCTTCTACCTCTCGGTGGTCACCAAGTGCAGCCAGGTGGCCATCTTGGGCGGGCACTTCATCTACCACGTCGACGAGACCAAGTTGATACCGCTTGATTTCGTTTACAAGCGCCCGGGAAAGTACAGTGACGAGGAGAAGCTCTTGTCGATCTTCAAGTACCTCGACTTGGGCAAGACCTTCTACTTCAGCTACACCTACGACATCACCAACTCTCTACAGACGAACTTCTTGCTGCAGAAGAGAGAGGTGTTCAAGGCGTTTGACTCCCAGGAAGCCCGCGCCCCGAGCGAGGCGCAGCGCAACGAGAGGTTTGTGTGGAACAACTTGCTTCTACAGCCGGTGTTGAATCAGCAGGAAGTCGCCACGTACGAGTGGTTCCAGCCCATCATCCACGGCTTTGTGGACCAAGCCAATGTGTCGATCTACGGCCGCAAGATCTACATCACGATAATCGCCAGGCGGTCGCATCATTTTGCGGGCGCAAGATTCCTCAAGAGGGGAGTCAACGACGGCGGCAACGTCGCCAATGAGGTCGAGACCGAGCAGATTGTCTCCGACATGCTCACCTCCTCGTTCCACGACCCGAAATACGGCTTCTACGGCAACCCCAGGTACACCAGTTTTACTCAGCATCGCGGGTCGATCCCATTATACTGGACGCAAGACTTGAACCGTCTTCCAAAGCCGCCTATTGAAATCAATTTGTCCGACCCGTTCTACCAAAGCTCCGCGTTGCACTTCAACAACTTGTTTCTGAGGTACGGCCTGCCCATCGTGATCTTGAACTTGATCAAGACAAAAGAGAAGCAGCCTCGAGAGCTGAAGCTCAACAATCATTTTGAGAACTGCATCAAGTACTTGAACCAGTTCTTGCCTGACAACCAGCGGCTCCAGTACCACTCGTTCGACATGTCGAAGTACTCAAAGAAAAACCTTGATGTCATCACCCCGATCCAGAAGATCGCCAGAAACGCGATTGAACAGACGGGCTACTTCCACAACGGGAAAGACTATCAGTCGACAAAAATCCAGAGGGGGATTGTCCGGACAAACTGCATTGACTGTCTCGATCGCACCAATGCTGCCCAGTTCATCATTTGTAAGGAAGCTCTTTCCCACCAGCTCCGTGGATTGGGCCTTATTTCTTCCTCGACGGACTTGGACTACGACTCTGACCTCATCAACATCCTCACCGAAATGTTCCATGACCATGGAGACACCATTGCTGTGCAATACGGAGGCTCAAATCTTGTCAATACCATGGACTCTTACAGGAGAATCAACCAATGGTCCTCGCATACTAGAGATATGCTCAATAGCATCAAGAGAATCTACTCAAACTCCTTTATGGACCTGATCAGACAAGAGTCGATCAATTTGTTCTTGGGGAATTATATCTATGACCCTTCCAAGTTGAGGTTGTGGGAGTTGCAGAATGACTATCACCTCCACAACAATTACAACAACCGTTTTCTCAAGGACAAGCCCAGCTACATGCATTGGTATAATGGGAAGCTTCTTAAAAAGGCGGACTCGCCGATTGAGGACGAAGTCGCTGACCTGGAAGATGTCAAGAGGTTGGAGACCATTGCGGAAAGTTCGGACAATTGGTTCAGTGAGTGCTACGGGCAGAGACGGTTCGAGTCCTTTGCTGATTTGTTCCAGTACAACATGAACTCGAACGTGAGGTACTTTCCCTCCAACGTGAGCTCTACCCACAAGAATTTCGACTACAGTCCATTCGAAAGCAGAAAGCCTGTGTTCAAGAAAAAAGTGAAAAGCTCCTCTTTTGTTGATTCCCCTGACTCTATGTCAGAGCTGGAAGAAAAGGCGCCTGACGCACACTCCAAGGGCTCGCAGCCAGCATACAACACACATGGCCGTCATTCCAAGGAGAATGACGCTAAACCGCTGCGTGAGACTGAAAGACCGGCTTCCGCGTTGGTTTCCGCGCGTCTGGACCGCCAGAAGCATGCTCCACTCAATGACCCTGTAGATGACTATCATGAGCCCGAGGTATCTGCGGCAAACTTGCAGATATACCAGAAGTATCTCGAGCAGTCACATGTGCCTAGCGACTCATTTTTCCTT
This sequence comes from [Candida] wancherniae, assembly GCA_003708715.3. Taxonomy (NCBI): domain Eukaryota; kingdom Fungi; phylum Ascomycota; class Pichiomycetes; order Serinales; family Metschnikowiaceae; genus Metschnikowia; species [Candida] wancherniae. The sequence continues at coordinate 12,694 of PPOZ03000015.1, read as the reverse complement.
GATGTTACACAGTTCAGAACGCTGCATGTTGACGCAGACTTGTATCAAAGGCTCACGAACGACCTAAGGACTAGCGGGATCTTTGTCGTGTCTCAGTCACTAAAGCCTTCGGATTTGGAGCTATACATGCACCACGTGGAGGAGTTGTCAATTTGACAGGCATCTTGTTTAAACTATTTCCGTACACTAATTTTGTCGTTAAGTAGACTTTTAATCCCAAAACAATGAAGAATTTTTCATAGCTCACCAAGTATTGGAAGTCGCCATTTAAGACCCTCTCTGTCATACTCGCAGTCGACGTCCTCTGTGCGGTCGGGGTCGAATTCGCCGAACCTGTTGACGAACTGCTCGCGCTGATACTTGGTGTTGAACTTGAAGTACCGTTGGTTGAAGGTATTTTTGAAGAAAAAGTCGGCGTATGCTAGTAGTTGCTGGTCGGAGTTTGTGAATTTCAACTCGTTGTCAAACTCGTAGTCCACGGTGTAGTCCACCGGGACATCGTCCACGTTTCCGGACCCATACTCTGCAGATTTCTCGTAGCTGTCGTTATCGCCGTTTTGGACATGGTTCAATGCCTTGTACAAGTTCTTGAGAGGGAGATTAATGAAGAACTTGTAGTTTGTGTCCTGGCATGAGTAGAAGAGCAAGTCGTAGTCATTGAAGATCATGGACGGCTGCGAAATGTCAATGAAGTATATGCTGAAACCTGATTTGAGAAAGAGCCCGATCTCCTCCATGGTGATCTGGATCTTATATAGCTGCTGGTGGTGATGCGATGACGGGCCCTCGGTAGGCTTGGGCGGCGCGGGAATCTCAAATTCCGCTATTCGTAGGAAGCAGAACTTCTTGCGGGGCAAGATTTCCTTGATGTTGGTAGGCGGGTAGAACGTCTGCGACACGTCCTCCCCCTCGTGGTTCCGGTACTTGATCTCGAACTTGGTTGTCCCTAGGCCGCTGCCGTGCTTGACAACCAAGCCGAGGTTGAGGTTGTATTTGCCGGGCGCAAGCCAGATGGACTTGCAGTACGACAAGAGATACGTCCTGTTGATCTCCACGTAGTGGTTGAAGACGTAGTTGGTGGGCTCATCGATCTTGTAGTCGGAGTACTCGGCAAATAGGCGCTTGTTCTTGAAGATGGAGTACACGTACCTCCAAGAGTCTTTGATGAACTGTGCGGACACGATTTCCTCCTCGGTGGCCGATTCGTGCGAGGCAAAGACGTCCTTCAACCCGAGCCGCGACGAGATGATCCTCCGTGGGGTCGCTCGGAACGTGTCGAGCGATTTGATGTATGTTCTTAGCCAAGGGTACACCTTAGCAATGATGGAGAGCACGTCGTCGCCAAACGTGCGGAGGAGCTTGTCCAAAAAGAGGTCGTTGTACAACAAGTAGAAATGCGAATTGGCGTACTTCAACGAGCTCGTGGGACATAGCCTGAGAAGCCAGACCTGGATCTCGACCGGCAACTCATTCAACATGTTATGCTAGAAAAGCTGGGGTCGATCTTATCGTTCTCACCTACAGTGCGGGGGTCGTGCGCGTGCTGTTTTGCGTTGTGGCTCGAGAGACACAAGACATCTAGATAAGCAAAAAAGAATATGACGCTGTATAAACCCCAAAGGGGAGTGGAAGGGTAGATGCAGCACAAGACGCCTGCTTCCGGTTGTTTTGAGGGCCTGGCGTGGTGTGGGACCTGCACGCGCTGCTCACAGGGCCCCAGCGGCGGACTCTGCCCACATACGAGGCATCAGTCCTGGCTGCTTGACTCGATGGTGGGGCCAGGTCGGCCATGTAATTGTTGGCTTAGCGTTCCGGGTGTAGACTTTTCCCGGGCTTCTCGCCGATGGACGATTCACCGCGGCTTCACCGAGGCACCGAGCTTCACCAAGGTTTCACCAGGGCGTTCGGTGGAGCGCGTTGCAGCGTCCGCAATCACTTCAAAACGTTCAGCGCCAAGCCATTGACCTTCTGGTCGAACATGGAGCACTTGATGGGCATGTCCAAGGAATAAAACGGGTTCTTCATGACGTAGTCGCAGTAGAACAAATAGAACTCTTTGAACGCGTCGCTGGCGGCTCGGAATTGTTTCTTGTGGGCGCTTGGGGCGGCGTCGGTGCTTAGCTGGGCTGTGTGTGTCGCGCCGGTTGGGCTGGTGACAATGATGAACTTCAATCCTGTCAAAGTCTGGAACACATATAGACTGAAGAGCTCTGTGTCGACGTGCTGGAGACCCAGCGTGTTTGTGTTTGGAGACCTTGCCTTGCCGCTTGTGAGGATCGAGTTGTTAACGAAGGATTGTTCTTCCCCCGAGGAGCGGGATGTCTGAGGACGTAGTCTTGCGGCAATAGCGTGTACTCCATGCAACGTGCCTGCCATAACGAGATAGTCATTTGCCGAGAGTTTGGCTAGACCCGGGTTGAGGTCGTTCTGGTAGATCAAGCCTCCTGCCTTGTTGAGGATTAGTAGGCTGTAGATCTTCATACTTTGATCAGTAGAGTGTGTGCTGAGATTGTTACTTCGAGTTCAGGCGCGAAAAAGGTTGGCGCGCAAAAAAGTAGCTTCCCCACCAGGAGTCGAACCTGGAATCTTCTGGTTCCAACAGAAGTGGTTACTTTCGTAGCCAGACGCCTTGACCATTGGGCCATGAGGAACGAAGCTGACTTATTAAGTTTTTTTACATTGGTGAGGCGAGCGAAAGCAGACTCCAGACCTGCGACCGGAAGAGAGCTCCTACACTTGCGGCCGCATCTCAGTATGAAATGGTTGATTTGGTCAAAATTTAGTGTTTCTGGTGGTTTTTGTTTCCATTCCAGACCGGCTGGACATTCCAGCTTATCTCTGAGATTGCAGTATAACTACTTATAAATCATCACCTACAGGAATTCAGCTAGACAATGGTAATAATCACAAAGATGCATGATTTCGCATATTAGTGTAATTTTCCCTTGGCCTTCACGATCATATTTCTTTTGTTTAATTGACCGAAGAGTCTCGGTGGGTTGAGCAGCCATAAACGAAACAAAATTATCTAAACGGAACAAAATAAAACGTCAAAAATGAAACCACTAATGGGGCTAGCTCCTTTTCCACAGACTAAAGCACATCATCACATATGACAGAGACACTGAGTATCAAAAACATGACTAGCATCACAATGCTTGGTTTCGGTCTCGTGCTGTTAGCTTTCATCTTGTTTGTGACTTCAACGTATAAAGTTGAGCCAAAGCAAATAAACGTTTGGTTGCCATGTAATACATAGCTTGTCGTGCTGTTATCGCAACTTACAGTTACAGTTGCAGTCTCCATTTTTGTTGAGTATGTTCGGCAAGACGTCAACTCGTGAGTGACCACAGTTGAGTGAACGGCTCGACACTCAGCGCGCGGCTCCGTGCAGGAAGACATCGCTGATAACAGTGACACTCAAACCGTCGCGGAGAGGTGTGCCATCTATTGTATCGATAGCTCGGAAATCGCACAAAGAGTCAAGGGAAAAATTAAATTCGTTTAAACAGACAGCACAATAATGGGTTGGAAAATAAAAAAAAAGCAGAGTGGAAGCCAAAGCGGAAGCCCAAGTGCGACGCAGACATGATGCGACTTTAAAGAGACAATCTCGTGCATATATCCTGTGCAATGTACTGTAGAACAAGCCGAAGGGCGTCTTCAATTGGGAGGCTACGTACGAATGCTAGATAGGAATGAAAAAAATATTATTTTTTATAATAAATTGCGAAAGAAAAATAGAAAAAAATGATTTATGGGTAGATGGAACAGAAGATAATATATACGAAGAAACAGAAATAATAAAATATGAATCCCAAAAAGAAGTAAATAAAAAAATAGAAAAAGTAAAAGATTACGAATACTTTCCGCTATATTTTGAAATAACAAAAGAAAAAATAAAAATGAAAAGTATATATACAGGAATAGAAAGATTTAGAACAATGAATAATTTTATAGAAGTAGCACTGACTATATATTTATATAAATATTCAGGAACTTGGTTAGGAAATGAACTAACTGAATGTGAAGCAAACTTAGAAAATTCTCTAGCAATACCAGTATATACAGATGAAATTACAGAAGAAGAAGCATATAGAAGAGAAATGATAGAAACAAATTCAGAATGTATGAGATTTTTTATATATAAAACAAAAATAAAAACATTAGCAATGGATATAAATTTTAGTTATGAATTGAATAGTGTGGATGAATGTATACAATTTATAAAGAAAGTCGAAAATGCAGATTCAAGTGAAGAAGTAAAAGCTGGAGATGAAGAAATGAATAAACTTATAAAATCTTTAAAAGAAGATACAGAAAGGATAAGTGTTGGGCACTGAAAAAAATAATGCCGTTAAAAATGACTTAAGTAAAAAATCATCTAAAAATAAAACAAAGAACTAAATAAATGTTTGCTGGGATTTTGAGTTGTTCGCATCTGCAGGCACCATTTTCGCAAGTCTCTCAATATAGAAAATAAAAATAAATAGTATGCTAAGCAAAGATTGCAAATGTAGACAAGTAGTACAGAGTGGAGGAACAAAAACAAAAAACAAAAAACAGAGAGACAACAGTAGTAGAGAGTCGTTTGGAGAGAAGGTTTCAAAAACAAAAAGATTGCAGCACCACAATTTCACACATGGTCTCCCACTGTATTACTCACTGTGGCTCTAAGTGGCTTGACTAACGTTGATCGGACGGGAAACAGTATTTTCCACTTGATATGGCCGCAACCGAAAGTTACTTTTGGCAGCGTGATATATGCAACCTGGGGGGACCTGCGGTGCAATCCGCACCCAAAAGGTTGTAGAGTGTTTTCGGACAGGTGTTTTCTTGTAGAGTGTTCTACCACGGCTCCTACGGCTCCTACGGCTACTGCTGTGGGCATGGCTACGTCTACGGCCACAGCAGCCTACGGAGAGAGGAGGGTGGGCAGACCCTGGTAACAGAGGAAGAGAAAATTGGAAGGAAACGGAGAGTGGAGAGAAGAGTGAAAAGGAGACTGAAAGGGAGACTGACGAGAGCTGACGGGAAGTGTGTGGAGTGGGTGTTGTGTGGACTGGGGAATTTGAAAAAAATATGGAAACAGATGGTATCGAGGGAAAAGCAAAGCATTTATAGACTGTGTTCAAAGACAACGCGAGACGAAAAACGCGAGAAAGAATGAACGCGAGACTACAAGACGCATTGGGAATTTTACACGCGTATTGTAGAGATATCTGGGGAGAACAATGGGGGACGGTGTAAACGAGAAGAAAGGTGGAAGAGGGAAAGCAGCAGGCAAAGAGAGGTGTAAAAGAGAGAGATCAAATGGTGGCAACGAGAGACGCTTTTTTTTCTTTTTTTTTGCTTTGTGAGCGGATGTTCCTATTGGCTCTGCCATCACTTTGCACAGCTCGTTTTTTTACTACGATTCTGTATGTGGTTTTTGTATTCATTGTTTTTCTTGTTTTTGTATTCATTGTCTCTCTTGTTTTTGTGAGTGTTGGTGTGCGAAATAGCGACTACTAGGTAAGTTACAGAGAAGTTTTTGGTAATCGAGAGAAAGAGGAGCTTTCGTTCTTGAATCTTGTTCGTTGGCGAGTAAATCATTTAGATGACACAAAAAGAGGATGTAGGCAAGTTTTTGGTGAAATAGGACGAAGTTCCGATTTTTCGTGGCGAAAAGTAAAGAATCATATTTTGTCGCGCTTCCTATGTAAATTTAGTATACCAGAAATGTGAGGTGGATTTCAGGAGAAAAAAGAGAGGTTCTCAAACAAACATTGCCGAAAAACCAAATACAAGGAATGCAGATAGAATTCAGATGGCATAAATGTATTTTCTTTTTCGTTTTTGATGGTTTTGTTTGTTCTGGAGCAGTGGTGGTTTTTGGTGCAGGGTTGAGGTGATGGCTGCGAAAGCAAGATGTGCACAAACGGAGGGGAAGAGTAGAGATATGGGTGCAAAAATTACAAAGAGTGTCGCAAAGACAGATTTTGTGAGGGAAAAAAAGCGGTGGGCGCGGTGCAAACGGTGCAAACGGTGCGAACGGTGCGATGGAGTGGCCGCGCACAAAGAGCCAAACAAATAAAAAAAAAAGTAGAGTATGAGCAAAAGTGCGACGCAGACTTTTTGTGAATTCGATGAGATGTTTGTGTCACCGTCGGCTTTGTGCGACGTACACAAAAACGAGCAGGGGGCGTTTGTAACCGGGAGGTTATACATGTGGACGAGAGTCTACAACAGCACAAAAGAAAAAAGAAAGAAAGCAGCCGAAGCCTTCGGGCGGAAGCTGTGGACCGAATTTTTCTTTTGTGATAAATAATGGCCACTGTGGGCAACGGCGAACCTGGCATGGGCCAGCCGCCGCTCCCGCAAAGGTACCAAAATACCAATCAGTCTTATGCCGATCAACCGTCGGGGTAAGCAAGGAAGGCTTTCGGTGGACTACTAGGCAATGCCAAATAGTTTATACCAAAGACTCACCGGGGGAATCTCAGGACCCCCTCCAACTTTCTGGAGGCCGTTTTCTTTGAAAGCAGGTCGACAGGGAGGAAGAGAAAAACACTGTGGACTACAAAAAGCAAATCAAACAAATAACACAATAACCAAAAGTTATCTGGTTGATCCTGCCAGTAGTCATATGCTTGTCTCAAAGATTAAGCCATGCATGTCTAAGTATAAGCGATTATACAGTGAAACTGCGAATGGCTCATTAAATCAGTTATCGTTTATTTGATAGTACCTTGCTTAATTGGCATACGCCTGGCAATTCTAGAGCTAATACATGCATCCAAGCCCAACCTCTGGAAGGGCTGTATTTATTAGATAAAAAATCAACATTTTAGATGATTCATAATAACTTGTCGAATCGCATGGCCTCGTGCTGGCGATGGTTCATTCAAATTTCTGCCCTATCAACTTTCGATGGTAGGATAGAGGCCTACCATGGTTTCAACGGGTAACGGGGAATAAGGGTTCGGTTCCGGAGAGGGAGCCTGAGAAACGGCTACCACATCCAAGGAAGGCAGCAGGCGCGCAAATTACCCAATCCCGACACGGGGAGGTAGTGACAATAAATAACGATGCAGGGCCCTTTCGGGTCTTGTAATTGGAATGAGTACAATGTAAATACCTTAACGAGGAACAATTGGAGGGCAAGTCTGGTGCCAGCAGCCGCGGTAATTCCAGCTCCAAGAGCGTATATTAAAGTTGTTGCAGTTAAAAAGCTCGTAGTTGAACCTTGGGGAGGTTGCGCCGGTCCGCCGTTTGGCGAGCACTGGAGGCGGCTTCCCTTTCCTCCATCTTTTCTCTTCGGAGTGAAGATGGACTATTACTTTGAGTAAATGAGAGTGTTCAAAGCAGGCGCACGCTTGAATCTGTTAGCATGGAATAATAGAATAGGACGCATGGTTCTATTTTGTTGGTTTCTAGGACCATCGTAATGATTAATAGGGACGGTCGGGGGCATCAGTATTCAGTTGTCAGAGGTGAAATTCTTAGATTTTCTGAAGACTAACTACTGCGAAAGCATTTGCCAAGGACGTTTTCATTAATCAAGAACGAAAGTTAGGGGATCGAAGATGATCAGATACCGTCGTAGTCTTAACCATAAACTATGCCGACTAGGGATCGGGTGGAGTTCATTCAGTGACGCACTCGGCACCTTACGAGAAATCAAAGTTTTTGGGTTCTGGGGGGAGTATGGT
>PPOZ03000014.1:0-294837 GCA_003708715.3 [Candida] wancherniae | reverse complement strand
GGCGGCGGCGGCCTGGGGCCGGTGGCTCGCGGCCGGCCCCCAGCCGCTGCGGGCGCCCGTCTCTGGGTGTCTGGCGCGTGCCCCGGGCTTGTTTGGATTTGTTCCGCTTTCGACTCCTGGGCACGTGACCGATCAGGGCCCGCGCACACCAGCCCATCCAGCCGGCGATCCTCACGCTGCTCCGTCCCAGCCATGGAGAACCCCACGCTGAAGCGCCACATGGCGCTCCCCCTCACGCCCCAGAGCTCGAACCCCGAGGCCGCGCAGTTGGCGACCTTGGGCATGCGCATCAGGAAGGCCGTCTCGGACGGCTACTCCACCAACCCCGCCCACTCGTACAACTCCGAGTACTTCCTGCGCCCCAGCACCGACGGCGCCGTGCCGCCGTCCTTCCAGAGGGTGCCGCTCCCAGACTCCATGAGCCAGCCGCCCGCGTTGACCAGCGCAGGCTCCACGTTCCAGTCCGGCCTGAACGTGTCGGAGTGGGGCGCCAGCTTGGCGACCCCCGTACACACGTTGCCGTTCCAGAACGGCGTCAAGAGGAGGCTCGACGACGACGACCTCAGCCGCCAGGAGGCGCTCCGCGGGAAGGCGGTGCCGACGTACGAGGAGTTCTGCCAGAGCGACGGGCAGCTACGCTTCAACGAGGACTTCTAGGCGCCGGGCAGCCACGTTCACTTCTGCCGCCGGCCACGTTCACTTCTCCCAGCCGGCCACAATCGCTGCCGCCGGCCAGCACCACTCGATTGTTTTACTTGTTTAGCGTGAATAGTAATGTAAGCGCGGATCTACATCGGCCCCGCCCGCCCCGCGGGCCCTTTTTCTCGGGCCCTTTTTCTCCGGCCCTTTTTCTGGGCCGCTTTTTCGGCCTCTCTCTGGTTTCGGCCCTCTCGGCGTCGCCCCGGCCGCTCCGGCCGTTGGATCTACTCTTGTATGCTCCTTCTCTGCCGGTCGGGCTTGGCCGCGTCACGTACCTTCTTCGCGCAAAGCCTCATCGTAAAATCCCTCTGGATCCACGACCTAACTCCGGACACCACCACGACTCTTCGGCTCGCCACGGCCTCGGCGCATCTCCCCCTCAAAAGCCGTCTTTGCTTGCCGTTTTCTGTCCCCAGTCCCGCTCCCTCCGCATCGGCCCACCATGGTCGCCTCGCACCAGCTACGAGGCTTCCTCTTCACCTTGCTGAGGCCGTTCGTCAACCTCTTGCCCAAGCAGCGCACGCTACTAGCGGTGCGGCTCGGGTCCAACTTCCTCCTGTTGTGCGTCTTCATCGTCATCATGGCGCTCCTGGCGTACCCCACCAAGTTTTTCATAGCCCGTCTCAACTGTGAGCATGTGGACGTCGCCATGGGCCTCTACAAGTCGTTGCGGACGTCCTTGACGCACTCCGCGCTGAAGGGCGGCGCCCAGAACCCGCTCCCCATCGACCTGGGCCTCTCCGACTCCGAGATCAACATCTTGTCGTCGTACGCGCAGAGCCAGGTCTCCAACGCCCCGCAGTACTTCATCTTGGGCCTCTCCGAGTGGTGCTCCGTCGACTACACCACCGACTTCAGCACCTGGCCGCTCAACTACGGCACCCAGACCGTGACCTGCCTGCGGTACAACGACTTCAGCCTCTACAACTACCGCGCGCTCCTCCTGTCCAACCAGCTCCAGGTCATCTTGGCCTACGCCTACGAGAACTCCAACTCCCAAAACGCCGCCTACAGGAAGCGCACCGCCCAGCGCACCACCCGCTACCACGTGTTGCGCAAGGTCTACGTCGCGCAGGTGGTCTTGCAGGCCCTCTTGCTTGTGTGTGTCTTGCTCGTGTACGGCAACAGGGGCACCGCGCGGGACTTGTCGCGGCTCCCGAAGCTCACCATGAACTTGGTGGCCGTGCTCTATCTCGTTTCGGGCTTTCTCATGATCGGCGTCTACTCCGTCATGACCAACGACGTGCTACAGTTCCGCAGAGAGATCAAGACGGGCCTTTCGGACTACGGCATCACCATGAAGGTCGGCAGGCTTTACTTTGCGCTCAACTGGCTCGCCTTCTCCTCCTGCTGCTTGGCCATGCTCTCGTGGGTCATTCCGTTGTGGTGCGCCAACCCTCCGGAAGGCGACTACGACGAAGAGCACTACCGGGCCGGCGGAAGGCCCGCCACCTCCAGGTCGCACGAGAGCTTCGGTGCAAGGCCCGGACAGTTGGGAGGGCCCACTCACAGCACCACCACCAGCTTGTCGCGGCTCTTTGACGAAAACGACACCGCCGCGAACCCGTTCGCTGACGCGGCCAACGACACCTCCAGCATCTTGGAGGATAGCATCTTGGACTCGGAGGCTCCCGCCCTGAGCTCCAAGCGAGTCCGGACAGAGCTCGAGCTCCGGAAGCTCGGCGAGAAGTTGTCCAAGAACGTCTCCGTGAGAAGATTCGCTCCGCGCCGCACAAGCTCGCTGAAGTTGGTGCTCGCGCCTCGCTCCGAGACACACGACTTGCTCTACAACTCCAACCCGTTTGCAGACCACCAATACCCGCAGGCGTTTGCGAAGCCAATGTCCGAGGAGGCCTTGTCTCGCGCAGCATCCTTGACGTACAACAACGCCGCTCCTTCCAGAACACGGATTCTCCTGCAGGGCAGCACCTCCGAGTTCAGGTCAAAGCCTCTGTTGCTGTATCCATCTTTGGGGGAAAGGAACGAAGAGGACGTTGCAGACAATGGCTCGCTTCTCGACGAGCACGAGATCGAGTTTTTGCGGAGCAATCGCTTCACCAACTAGTTCGCAGCCATTTTGCATTTGTGCACGGTGCGCCTCCTCAGTTCTCCAGCTTGGCAAACAATTGCACAGCAGTTTCCTGTCGCTCTGCCTACGATATTGGTGGATTGGCGTCTTCTGTCTCGTTCACCGTCTCATCGGTAGTTTCTTGTCTCGCTCTTTTGGATTGTGTATCCAATGCTAACGAGTGACAAAGATGTCTTCTCCAACGATAAACTCATTGCAGACGCACGGCCTTCGAGGCAGAACCACAAACTAAAGTGTTGCTTGTTGTTCTGGACCTTGACCACTCTCTCGACCCTGATATGCTTGTTGGCTGGTGTCACCAGATCGTCGTTGGTGATTCCTCACCTACACATGCACCTAGAGAAATCCGACAATGCCACCTGGGTCAGTTACTTGGACGAGGTGCTTCAGGTCATATCGCACTACGCCACAGACTTGAAGGGGTACCCCATGAGCGCGTTTGATCTGGGTTACGACTTTGTGTCCAACAATGCCTACACATTTGACTACACCACCTGGTGCCGCAACAACCCGTCGACTGTGTCGACATCGTGCTATAAAGGCATTGGCATGGATGTGGTTTCCGGCTTGGTGACTGACTTGGGAGTCCAGGTCGGGGTTGCTGGCCGGATGGACGATCCATCGACGTTTGGAAGCAACCTAACGATGACTTTCCGCTCAACTGTTCAGGAAATGGACGCCGTCTACCTCGAAGCGAAGTACCAGAAGACACCAGGGTCGTTGGACATGGACAAGTTGTCCCTTGTGCACAAGGTAGCGTTATCGATGAGGTTGGGCGAGGTCGTTTGCACCATCAAGTTTGTGCAGACTGGGCTCTTCCTGTTGACGTTGGCTCTAGTCATCTATACCATTGTTTGTGCGTTGCACCGCAAGCACCGCTGGGTGAAGGCGGGCGTCACTGTGCTCTTGGCATTGTGCGTTATTTGCACGTTCTCCATCTATGCGGTGGAGACAGTCTATCACAAGAAGCTCAATGCGGCTTCGCGTGCCTACGGGATCGTGTTCACCGTCGGCCTAGGATCAACCATTTTGATTATAGAGGTTCTCCTGGGGATATTGCTAGGCGCATTATATTTATTTGACTGAATAAATATCCATAGTGTCTTATTTAGCTCCGTAGACCTTCTTGAAGGCGTTCTCGAAGTCGGCGATGATGTCGTCGATGTGCTCGGTGCCCACAGAGAGTCTGATCAAGTCCTTGGTCACACCGGACGACTTCTTCTCGGCGTCGGTCAACTGCTGGTGGGTGGTGTAGTAGGGCGCAATGACCAAGGTCTTGGAGTCGCCGACGTTGGCCAAGTTCAAGGCGAGCTCCAAGCTGTCAACGAACTTGGCGGCAGCCTCCTGGAAGGGGTCGTCGACCTTCTCGGGCAAGTCCTTGACGCCAAAGCTCAAGATGCCGCCGAAGTTCTTGTCGCTGTTGAAGTACTTGCGGGCCAAGTCGTGCGAGGGGTGGGAGGACAAGCCCAAGTAGGACACCCAGGCGACGTGCTCGGACTTCTCCAAGTGCTGGGCGAGCTTGAGCGCGTTGTACGACTGTCTCTCGACGCGCAAGGACAAGGTCTCCAAGCCCTGGAGCAAGAGGAAGGCGCCGAACGGGTTCAAGGCGGGCCCCAAGTCCCTGAGCAACTCGATTCTAAGGTGGCCGATGTAGGTCTGGTTGCCCAAGGCGTCGTTCAACACCAAGCCGTGGTAGCCCTCGGACGGCTGCGAAAACTGCGGGAACTTGTCCGGGTACTCCTTCCAGGGGAAGTTGCCGGAGTCCACGATGGCGCCGGCAATGGTGGTGCCGTGGCCGCCGATCCACTTGGTGGCGGAGTGCACCACGATGTCCGCGCCGTGCTTGATGGGGTTGACGAGGAAGCCGCCCGCGCCGAAGGTGTTGTCCACCACCACGGGCACGCCGTGGTCGTGGGCGATCTTGACGATCTTCTCGAAGTCCGGCACGTTGTACTGTGGGTTGCCCACGGACTCGAGGTACACGGCCTTGGTCTTGGCGTCGATCAACTTGGCAAAGTCCGCGGGCGTGTCGCCGTCCACAAAGCGGGTCTCGATGCCCAAGCGCTTGAACGCCACCTTGAACTGGTTGTACGTGCCGCCGTACAAGAAGGACGTGGAGATGATGTTGTCGCCGGCGTGCGCCAAGCCGCCAATGGCCAAGAACTGCGCCGCCTGGCCCGACGACACCGCCAACGCGCCCACGCCGCCCTCCAACGCGGCCAACCGCTGCTCGAACACGTCGTTGGTGGGGTTCATGATCCGCGAGTAGATGAAACCGGGCGTCTCCAACCCGAACAACTGCGCGCCGTGCTTGGAGTCGTCAAACACGTACGAGCTTGTGGCGTAGATGGGGGTGGTGCTGGGGTTGTGGGGCTTGCCGGCGGTGTAGCCGGCGTGCAACTGGAGCGTGTCGAAGTGGGGCATGACGGGGAATAAAGCGGTGAGCGGGAAGTTGCGGGAAGAAATACGGAGGGAAAGAGGGGCGCAACGGTCGCAGCGGTTGTGTCCCGCCACACATCGGGGCCCACCCACACAAAATCCGGGGTACGCTAGCCCACGTGATAGGAGCGCTGGGCTCGTAAATGGTGCGGCTACTTGCAGAACTCCGGCGGGGAGCCGGATAAGAGAAAAGGGAAGAGAAAAGAAAAAGAAGATAGGAGAGCAGAAAAAAGAGAGAAGAAAAGAAGAGAGGAGAAAAAAGAGATCGAATAAAAAAGATCGAAAAAGATATCGGGATCGAAGAAAAGGCCAGAGACAAGTAATGTAAAAAGGTGGAGACGCGTAGCGAGGAGGCAGAGGGGTTTGGCAAAGAAAAGCTCAGGGCCAAATGCCAGCAGAGGGCCGCCTCTTGAATGCCCAGCAGAGGGCCGCCGCAGGTCTGGCTCCACTTTCCGCAGCTTCCCTGACATATTTTGCACTTTCCTCTATTCACGTTCGTACACGTTCTCGTCTGTTTTGTTCGCGGTCGCGCGTCTGATCCACCACCACCATGACCACCCAGTGCGCCGGCATCACCAAAAAAGGCTCCCGCTGCCTCAAGGTCGTGGCCTCCGGCAAGTACTGCCACCACCACCTCCCGCAGAGCCCGCCGGCCCCCGCGGCCGCCTGCAAAAAACACTCGCATCACACCCACGGCTCCAAGCCGTCCCCCACAAACAGAAAGTCCGGCGCCTGGGACTCCGCCCCCGCCACGTTCAAGCACGGGCTACATACGGCGCCGCTCAAGTACCACTACACCAAGCCCGCGCCCGCGCGCTGCACCAGCCCCTCCAAGCCCGCGGACGGCTCGCCCAAGTTCCGCAACCTGCCCATCGTCGAGCTCGCCATGCGCCCGGGCTTCATCTACGTCTACACGCTCCAGGCGTTCCTCTCGCGGCACGGCGACGGCGGCTGGGTCAAGACCAGGAACATGCTCGACCGCCCCAACTCCAAGGACAAGTGGGTGGACCTCAACATGCGCAAGCTGAAGTTGATGTTGGTCAAGGTGGGCATGACCACCAAGACGCCCGCGTTCCGCATTCTGCAGTGGGAGGCCAAGTGCAACCACAAGTTGGCGTGCTTGTACCCGGGCTCGCACCAGGACTTGGCCCAGAGCGGCCTCTTGACCAAGTTCAAGTCGCTCTCGTTGTCCAAGAAAAAGACGCCCGTCGCCCAGCGGTACCCGGCGTTCGAGGAGTCGCTCAAGGGCTTCTTCGTGCCGCGCAACGTGCTCCACTGCGAGAAGGAGATCCACAGGGCGCTCGAGTCCAAGTACGGCCGCGGCGAGATCTACTGCACCGGGTGCGTGGACCACGCGCCCAAGACCCCGCCTCCCAAGCACTCGTTCCTCTCGCTCTTCTCCCACAAGGACAAGGACGCGCCCCACGAGTACAACGTGCACAACGAGTGGTTCCCGGTGCCGCGGAAGCGCATGGACGACGTCTACTCCACCATCAACGCCATCTGCATGAACTACGTTCCTTGAATAGACCTTCCTACATCAGTCTCTCTTGTCGTCTACTTGAGTCTCTTAGTATGTCGTCAACTTAGTAATACAAATCTAACACTGAAACTTTTGGGCGCATTTCTGCTCAAGTGTTCATGTAGGTGGAGGGGTCCACGCCCTCCTCCGGGAACTCGGTGATCTTGACGTCGAACCTCGACTGGATCTTCTCCAACACCTCCTTGTCCTCGTCGGAGGAGACAAACGAGACGGCCAAGCCCTTGGTTCCGAATCTGCCGGCTCTGCCCACTCTGTGCAAGTACTGGTCGGCCTCGCTGGGCAAGTCGTAGTTGATGGCCAAGTTGATCCGCTCGATATCAATGCCTCTGCCGAAGACGTCGGTGGACACACAGATACGCTTGTTGAACTCCTTGAAGGACTTGTACCGGGCGATTCTCTCCTCCTGCTTCAAGCCCGAGTGCACGGCGATGGAGGGGAAGTTGCAGGCGCACAACAACTTGTTCAACTCGTTGGCCCTGTGGGTGGACTTGACGAAGATGATCACCTGGTTGAACTCCAACGAGTCCAACAAGTCCGACAACTTCTTGTTCTTCTCCTCCTCCTTCAAGTTGATGTAGTACTGCTGCAAGCCGTGCAACGTCAACTTGGCCTCGTCGTCCACGTAGATCTCCAAGGGCGACTGCATGAACTTCTTGCAGATGGGGCGGATCTCCTGCGACAACGTGGCCGAGAACATCATCACCTGCTTCTGGTGGGGGGTGGCTCTGAAGATGTCCTGCACGTCTCTTCTCATGTCCAAGGACTCCAACACCTTGTCACACTCGTCGATCACGAACGACTTGATGTTGTTCAAGCGGATGCCCTTCTCCTCCACGAGCGCGTGCAATCTGCCGGGCGTGGCCACGACAATGTGGGGGCACGTCTCCTTGTTCTTCAACTTCTCCAAGTCCTTGGCGATGGGGGTGCCTCCGTAGAACACGTCGGTCTTCACGTCGGGCAGGTACTTGGAGAAACGCGCGTACTCGTTGCGGATCTGGTAGGCCAACTCTCTGGTGTGGCAGATGACCAACGTGGAGATCTCGCCGGGCACGGGGTCCAACTGCTGCAACGTGGACAACACGAAAACAGCGGTCTTACCCAAACCGGACTTGGCCTGGCACAAGACGTCAGTGCCCAAGATGGACTGGGGGATACAAACCTGCTGGACTAAAATGGTTAGTGGGTGAATGAGATTAGCTAGCTGTGACCTGGACGGATGCAGTGTCGTGAAGAGTGGTGCAAGAAACAATGGTGCAAGAATCGTGCAAGAAGTGAATATGCAGATGATGCTAACGATGCAAATGATGAAGTAATGAAACAATGCAAATGGTGCAAAGTGCAATAGTGCAAACGTTGCACTGGGGCGGCGGTTCTGTGCTTGTGGCACAGTCAGCACCGCATAGCTCCGTGCCCAGAGTCCGGCCGGCGGCTCAAAATGGCAATTGGGTGTCGTGGCTGGGAATTTGCATGGGCCGTCCACGGCGCCAACAGCTAGCTCGCTAAAGTATACGAACCTTCGGAGGGATGCTCGAAACCACAGTCACCAATGGCCCGCAACAACTCGGGCTTCAAGAGAAAGTCTCTGAAGCCCGTGGCGTGGATTCCAACGTAGGACCCTTTTTTGTCTGCGTCCTTGTTGTTGGCAGAGTCGTCTGCCTGCGTGGTGGATGGCTGGACGGCGATCTCCTCGGAGTCGGAGTAGTCCAACAATTCTTCCTGGCCCTCGTGTGACATTGCGGTGGTTGGCTGGCTGGTTAAGCGTGGGTGTGCTAGTGGAGACGAGTGCGAACTCGTTGACTTTTATCCATTTTTTTCGCTGGGCCGCGTACTGGTTCCACGCACTGCACGCGGTTGCTCGCCTGCACACACGGTCACGTGCTTGACGGGCTTCGTCTGGGCCCTTTGGATCGCCGGCGGAGGGAGGAGGGGGCGGGGATGTGGGGCGGAGGAGCCGAGTCAGCGTGGTGGCTGCTGCTGCCCGCGTGAGCGCCGTTGGCGGGCCCAGCTCTGCGGGAGGACCAGCCCGCACGTGACCGCACCCGTCTCGCCGCCTGCCCAGGCCGTGGTCTCGTTCAAGAGGCCCGGGGCACGGCAATTGAGCGTTTCTACGGCTATAGACTCGCCGACCGCTTCAGTGCGCATTCTTGTTGCGGTTCTGGCCGGGGGAAGGGACCCCAATACCGTTGGTGCACGGGTCTTTTCCACCTAGTCCATCACCGCAAGTCTCCAGATTTGCCAGCAGCAGACATGAGACAAGTTTTCGTCCGCAGCCTCAGCCGGTCGCTCCGGCCCTCGCTCCGCCTCGCCGCGGTCAACGCAGTCCGCGCATCGCCCATCAGGGCCCCAGCTGCGTCCGCGGCCGTGAGGTTTGCCTCCAACAGCACTGCGCAGCAAGCCGAGATCGACGAGACGGTGAGCAAAATCAACAGCAACCCGGAGATCCGCGAGCTCATAGGCAAGTTCCAGCTGTTGCTCGTGGAGAAGGGCCTCAACCCGCTGAAGCCGCCGTCCATCATGGAGATGATGCGTCTCTTTGCGGACAAGGAAGTGAGGGACTTGACCGGGCAGTTGAAGGAGAAGTTCGACGAGGTGGGCATCCGGATCTCGCCCGAGCAGATCAGCGAGTTCATGAAGTCGTTGAAGAAGTAAATAAGCACTACAACTTAAAATATACATAGACAATCTCACCGGTGTAGGATGCTGACTCCAACAGCGATGTACTAGCAGCGATGTACTAGAGAACGATTCTTTATTGAAGACCTTTCTTTATTTGAAAAGGTCTCTTTATAAGAGACGTTTCTTCTACTAGAGGCGTTTCATACTGGAGAACATTTGTTCATTAGAGAAGTGTATCCTACTTGGTAAACGAGGCAGAGATGACGGCGGCCTCCTCCACGGCGCGGGCGATGGCGCCTCTCACGCCGGCGTCCTCCAACTTCAACAAGCCGCCGATGGTGGTGCCGCCGGGCGTGCACACCTTGCTCTTCAACACGGCCGGGTGCTCGCCGGTCTCGGCAACCATCTTGGCGGTGCCCTCCATGACCTTGGCGGCCGCGGTGCGGGCCACGTCGTGCTGGAGGCCCATTCTCACGCCGCCGTCGTACAAGGCCTCCATCATGAGGAGACAGAACGCGGGGCCGGAGCCCACGAGCGCGGTGCACGCGTCCATGTTCTTCTCGGGCACCTCCATGGCGGTGCCGAGGGTGTCGGCGAGCTTCAACACCACGTCGCGCTGCTGGGCGTCGGCGCCGGCAGAAAAGGCCACGGTGGCCATGCCGCAGCCGTAGCGGGCGGGGGTGTTGGTCATGATCCGCGCCACGTTCGGCGTGTAGATGCTCAACTGGTCGATGGTGGTGCCGGCCAACAACGAGAGGAGCAACGGCTCGTGCGACAACGAGTCCTTGATCTCGTTGTGGATGAGCTTGTACTGGTACGGCTTGCAGGCCAAGATGATGATGTCGGCCTGGGCGGCGGCGCTGACCCGGGCGTCCCGGGTGCTGTGGAACTCCACGAAATCCTGGGGAAACGCTTTTTTCAAGCTGGCCACCTCGCTCTCGGCGCCCACGCACAAGTGGATCTTGCCGGGGGCGGGCAGCACGCTCGAGTTGAGGATGGCGGACGTGAAGGCCGAGCCCATCACGCCGGCGCCCATCACCACCAAGGTGAAGTTTTCTTTGATAGCCATTGCTGCGGTGCCAGCTGAGAATCGAGCAGGCTTTTAAGTGCGCGGGCGCATCGTCGCTCGCTGCAGCCTGCCGTATTGGGACGCGGGGCATGCCTGGGCGGCGGGGCCCACCTGGAGCGGAACGCCTAGCCTGGAATGGTCCCTGGCCCACGACACCGGGGTCCTCGCTCGTGTGCCTGTAGCTACGGGGTGTGCTAACGGGATGTGCTGCCGTCGCTACGAGTTGCCGTTGAGCCGGCCGATGCGGGCCGATGCCGCTGGAGGCCGTTCCTGCGTTTTTGGTGTTTCTGCCGTTTCTGCCGCTGCTCTAGCGCTCTGCACGAGCTGGCGTCCCTCTTGCCCTTCCCGCCGGCTCCAAGAAACGCATCTGGGACCGGCCCCAGGGATTGGTCCCGGCTCCGCGAGCGCTGACGTCGGCTTTCCTGCGGCCTGCGCGCGCGGCGGCACTGGTGCTGCTCCGCTAGATTACTTGCGTGGGACTCGCCAGACGCAAGCCAAGCCGAATTTCAGTGCGTACCACCGGTGTTCTTCAGAGCGAGCCATTTCCACCTCGGTCCTGCCCTGCCTCGCCCGCCCACAACCCGCCTGCGGCCAGAACACATTCGTGGCCAGAGCCCACTCGCCGCACCCGCCGCTCACCTCTGCCGCACATCGCCCGTCTCGCAGTACGTCACCCTGCCACTGCGCTACGGCTGAGCTCACGAAACGCCGAGCAGACAACAAAACTCGGGCAGTTTTCAATTTTGCCAGACCCACTCTCACGGACAGGCTGCAGCCGCCTGCCTAGCTGCCGCGAAATGCCCTTTGACAAGTCGCTTCTCACTCCGTGCCCCGTCTTGCGGCCCTCGCCGCAGGAGTTCGACGACCCGATCCGCTACCTCTCCACCGACCACGTCAAGGAGCTCGGCAGCCGGTACGGCATCGTCAAGGTCGTGCCGCCAGACTCGTGGAAGCCGCCGTTCTCCATCTCCGCGGCCTTCCGCTTCCACACCCGCGTGCAGAAGCTCAGCGACTTGGGCATCACCGCCCGCAGCCGCAAGTTCTTCATCGACAACCTCAACAGGTACTTGCGCATGTCAGGCCTGCCGCCCGTGGGCCTGTCGGTCGTGTGCTGCGGCCAGAAGGTCCATCTCTACGACCTCTACCTTGCCGTCAGCAAGATGTTCCCGGGCGCAACGGCCGCGAGCCTCGCGGGCGCCTCCGCCGAGGACGTGGCGCAGCTCAACCGGCTCTTCGGCCTCCCGGACGACGCCGTGCACTTGCTCGCGGTGTACCGCGCCAGCGTGTTGTCGTACGCCACCTACTTGTCGTCCAACGGCGACCACTTCGACTTCCCCGAGGGCGACCCCGACGACGCCGACAGCTGTGTGATCTGCGGCAAGAACCACTCGCCCACCACGACCTTGCTATGCGACAACTGCGACGACCTGTACCACATGCGCTGCTTGCAGCCGCCGCTCGACGAGGTGCCCAAGGGCTTGTGGTACTGCGAGAAGTGCCTCGTCGGCACCGGCGAGTACGGCTTCGAGGAGAACCCGGACATCCGCTACTCGCTCCACGAGTTCATCCAGCATTGCCACGAGTTCGAGAGGGACTTTTTCGCCAGGCACGGCGCCGGCCAGAGCAGGTTGGGTCTCGACGACATCGAGCAGATCTTCTGGAGCTTGATTGAGGAGCAGAACTCCCACATCAAGGTCAAGTACGGCGCAGACATCCACAACCTGGCCCCCGGCGAGGTCTCCGGCTTCCCGACCCTCGAGTACCCGCCGTGGCCGCATGGCCCTGGCGCCACCTCCGTCTCCACCCACGAGTTCTACGCAAAGCACCCCTGGAACCTCACGCGGCTCCCGTTCGCCAAGGGCTCGCTCCTAAACCACATTGACGAGGAGATCTCCGGCATGACCGTTCCCTGGATCTACGTGGGGTCTCTCTTGTCTACCTTCTGCTGGCACGTCGAGGACCACTACACGCTATCGGCTAACTATTGCCATTTCGGCTCCACCAAGAAGTGGTACGGAATCCCAAGCTCGTACGCGGACCAGTTCGAGAGCCACATGAAGACGCTAGCGCCGGATCTTTTCCAGCGGCAGCCGGACCTCCTCCACCAGTTGGTGACGCTCTTGTCGCCGGCCAAGCTTGCACGAATGGGGATCCCGTGTGTGTATGCAGACCAGAACCCCAATGAGTTTGTGGTGACCTTCCCTCGGGTGTACCACGCGGGCTTCAACAGCGGGTTCAACTTCAATGAGGCCGTCAACTTCACCATGGACTCGTGGTTAGATTTTGGCGAGCGCTCTATCCAAGACTACAAGCTCATCAAGAAGGAGAACGTTTTTGACCACTCCAGGCTCTTGGAGAGAATCCTTGAGAGCTTCTCCAACGAGCCTGTGGAAAATTGGGCCCACCGCAAGGAGCTTGTGGGAAAGTGCATCCGCGGCTTTGAGTCCTTTTTGCAGAAGCAAATGGAGCTCGTGCGCAAGTTGACGAGCGAGAGGCTACAAAAGGTATCCATAGCGCCAGAGGTGCCCAAGGCCAAGGACCAGCGTGAGTCCAGGTCCCAGGCGTCCAAAATGAGCATGCGGTCCAAAGCAAACAAAGATGACGACGACAATCTATGTGACATCTGCAGAGTGGCGATTTCGTACCAGTACTGCGACGTCAACAACCGCAACCACCGGTTCGGGAAGTGGTACAACGGGAGACCCAAGAAGCGCGCTGCAGTCATGACTGTCAGCAACTTGTTGACGCCTGAGGCCTCTCCTTGCATGACATTGGAAGTTAAAGACGACTGGGGAAGGGTGCATCAGATCGCGGAGTCCGAGAGTGCGAGCGCTTTGCAAAGTTTACAGGACGGCGAACAAGAGCACAAGCCAACCTCCAGCGATCAATTCAAGGCGCTCATAGAGCAGGCAAAGCGAAAGACCGAAGACGAGCAAGACGCTACTGCCGCGAAGAGAAGAAGGTCGTCGAGGCGTGTTGAGGTCAAGAAGGAGCTGCCCACGGTTGAGGTCAAGGAGGATCCTAGCGGGTCCAGCAGCATGAGCAAGATGAAGAAAGTGCAGTACAGCTCCTTGCTCCACCAGCTCAACCAGTTTGACAACGTCAAGTTGTGCTTGGAGTGCACGTCGCAGATGTGCGGGGAGCACGGAGAGAAGGTGCCCAAGGGCTCCCAGCTCCTGTTCCGGCGCGAGTTCAGTGGCATGGAGGCGGTCTTGGATGCTGCGAAGAAGAAATACCGTGATCTCGTGGCCGAGTCTTGAGATTCAATAAATGTGTTATGGTAGAGCGGGCTTTCGCACCCAGTGCGAACTGCGCCGGTGGCTGCGAAATGTAAGCAAGGACCAAGTAGTTTGCACCCTGGCGTGCTCCTGCGGATGTTTGTCTCTGCCAAAAGACTATCCGTCATTGTGACTGAGCTGACTTGTCTTTCTTTTGTAATTTAAGTTGCATTTATTTTTTGTGCATGTTTACAGTTTTGCGTGCCTTCCGCTTGTTACCAGCTAATTGAGAAAGTAGCACAACCCTGCAATACCAGAATGCAAACGTGGCACAAATACGTAAACTTCCACTTGACCACAGAAACACACTCAATTGTCTCGAGCATCTACATGACAAGGGGAGGGCCAGCGGAGTAGCAAAAAGCAGCTGCCAGCACGTCAACACATAGTTGCCTAAAAGAGACAGAAGCGCCTCGCTGTCTCCGGCCCGGAAGGCTACAAGAGCGGCGCCACTACAAAACAGAGCATTGAGGCAAAGCGATGAAACAAGACAAGCCAAACAACTAAAGGACATAAAACGAAATTTCCAAAGGAAATTAAATACTGCCCCAGCTGGCCCACTTGCCCGCCTCAGTCGCAGCCCACGCGCACAGTGCGCAAATCCCTCGCCCCGGAAGCGGGTAACCCAACAGCGCCCAATGATATTGGTGTTCGCACCGGACCCCCCAGCCCGCGCGTTCATTGGTCGAGGGCGTCTCTGTGACTTCCGCCGACCGGCATGGTGGTGCGCGGACGGTCCACGGAGCGAAAACCTTATAACTCTCGGTGGTGCTACACCTTTTTCTCCCAGAGTTCAACAGTGAAACATCATCAGTTTCTAAAAAAAACGATGGTTCTTCCCAGATTGTTTAACACTGCTTCGCGCGGTGTCTTCACCGCTGCCAAGCGCAACGTCTTGTTCAACAGAGGCTTGGCCACTGCCGCTGCCACCAACGGTAAGGTTAGGTATGTATTTTTCACTTGATCCGGGGCCCGGCCCCGTCTCCCCCGGGGGAATTGACCCGTGCCCGAGGGCAATTGGCCCACGCCCCGGCGCAACGCCCTGCTCACGGCCCGCAAAATCCGATTGCGGCCGATGTTGCTCGCCGGCGGCCGTTGCCACGTTGCGCCCACTTTTCGATTGCGCCATACTAACATTGCCAGAGCTGTGATTGGTGCCGTTGTTGACGTCCACTTCGAGGACGGTAACTTGCCTGCCATCTACAACGCCTTGACCTTGAAGAACGGCGAGAACAACTTGGTTTTGGAGGTCGCCCAGCACTTGGGTGAGAACACCGTCAGAACCATTGCTATGGACGGTACCGAGGGTTTGGTCAGAGGCGCCGCTGTCACCGACACCGGTGCTCCTATCTCCGTGCCTGTCGGCCGTGAGACCTTGGGACGTATCATCAACGTCATTGGTGAGCCAATCGACGAGAGAGGCCCCATCAACACCAAGAAGAGAAACCCTATCCACACCGACCCCCCTGCGTTCGTGGAGCAGTCCACCTCCGCCGAGGTCTTGGAGACCGGTATCAAGGTTGTCGACTTGTTGGCCCCTTACGCCAGAGGTGGTAAGATTGGTTTGTTCGGCGGTGCCGGTGTCGGTAAGACCGTGTTCATCCAGGAGTTGATCAACAACATCGCCAAGGCCCACGGTGGTTTCTCTGTCTTCACCGGTGTCGGCGAGAGAACCAGAGAGGGTAACGACTTGTACCGTGAAATGCAGGAGACCGGTGTCATCAACTTCGACGGTGACTCCAAGGTCGCCTTGGTGTTCGGTCAGATGAACGAGCCCCCAGGAGCCAGAGCTAGAGTTGCTTTGACCGGTTTGACCATCGCTGAGTACTTCAGAGATGAGGAGGGTCAGGACGTGTTGTTGTTCGTCGACAACATTTTCAGATTCACCCAGGCCGGTTCGGAGGTGTCTGCCTTGTTGGGTCGTATTCCATCTGCCGTCGGTTACCAGCCAACCTTGTCCACCGATATGGGTGCTTTGCAAGAAAGAATTACCACCACCAAGAAGGGTTCCGTCACCTCTGTGCAAGCCGTGTACGTGCCTGCTGATGACTTGACTGACCCTGCTCCAGCCACCACCTTCGCTCACTTGGACGCCAAGACTGTGTTGTCCAGAGGTATCTCTGAGTTGGGTATCTACCCAGCTGTCGACCCATTGGACTCCAACTCCAGATTGTTGGACGCCTCTGTGGTTGGCCAAGAGCACTACGATGTTGCCACCAACGTCCAGCAGACCTTGCAGGCCTACAAGTCGTTGCAGGATATCATTGCCATCTTGGGTATGGATGAGTTGTCCGAGGCCGACAAGTTGACCGTCGAGAGAGCCAGAAAGATCCAGAAGTTCTTGTCGCAGCCTTTCGCCGTCGCTGAGGTCTTCACTGGTATCCCAGGTGAATTGGTCAGATTGGAGGACACCGTCAGATCCTTCAAGGAGGTGTTGGACGGCAAGTACGACCACTTGCCCGAGAACGCCTTCTACATGGTTGGTGGTATCGAGGCTGCTGTCGCCAAGGCTGAAAAATTGGCTGCTGAATCCAAATAAGCAGGCCGTTGCATAAATGACTGAATGCTTGCAGTACGAGATGCTTAGCTGTGTTTACAAGAACCAAAACATTCAATCACGTTGACCTAGATATTCAGCGAAATAAAAGAGCTCAGAAGACACGTTGTAGACTCCGCTACGCCAACACCTTCTTCTTCTTCTTGGGCTTCGCCACCTTGCTGGAGTACGCCCGCCACAGCTTGACCCGCTCGTCCCTGTCCTGCTCCCACCGCGTTTCCCAGGACCTGCGCTGCTCGCGGTCCTTCATGGCCGACTTGGCCTCCGCCTGCCTCTGGAGCTCTTGGCGCTGGAGGAACGACTTCTCCACGTCTCGGTTCTTTTCGTGGTTGTGGAGCACCTCGGCGACCTTGCTGCGGATCTCCGCGTTGGGCTTGGCGCTGAAGTCGGGCAACGGCGCCACGCCCAAGCCCTTGGCCACTTCCTTGTAGATGTCTAGTAGGTTCTGCTGCTCCCTGTGCTTGGCCGCGTCCTGCTCGTCGCTCGCCTCGCTTGGCTCTGCGGCCGCGAGCACCAAATGCGACTTCTTGAGCCGGTCAAACGCCTCCGGTGCCCGCTCGTGCTTGACCTTGTCCGGGTGGATCAAGAGCGACTTCTTGCGGAACACCCTGGTCAACTTGGCACTCCAGTCCTCCGAGGCTACGTGCGGAACGAGCCCCAACACCGCAAAGTGGTCTTGCGGGCAGCACTCGAGGATGCGTACCACCTCCTCTTCACGCGCCACCTCGCTCTCCTTGGCTCGTAGAACGTTCTCTATGCTTGACATGGTGTGGTCGGGTCCGGCGAGATGGAGATGAGAGAGATCTGGGGCCGCGATTCGCACTCTCGCTACCACCACCTACATGATCAGAAAGATGGCCTGGAAACCACGGTACTTCGACATTGGCGTCAACTTTTCTGACAGCATGTTCCAGGGCCGCTACCACGGCTCCACGGACCCGAAGCACCCGCCGGACGTGGCGCGTGTCATTGCTCGAGCCCGGCTCTTCGGCGTGCACAAGATGCTCATCACCGCGTCCTCGGTGGAAGAAAGCCGCTCCCACTTGGACCTAGTGGCGTCCCACGGGCCAGGCTTGGCGTCCACCGTGGGCGTCCATCCGTGCAGCGTGGCACGCGAGTTCTACGACGGGTTGGAAAACGACACACCGCTGGCACGGGCCGACGACAAGTTGCAGCTGTTGAAGCACATCGCGCTCGACGGCCATGCCCGCGGATTGGTCCGGGCGTTCGGCGAAATCGGCCTCGACTACGACCGCTTGCATTTCTCGACCAAGCAGCAGCAGAAGACCATGTTCCAGCAGCAATTGCAGGTGTACGCGCAGGTGAAGCACTTGGAGTTGCCGTTGTTTCTCCACATGCGCGCAGCTTGCACCGACTTTGTCGACATCATCCAGCCGTTCTTGGCGGACGGCTCCATTGCACCGGGAAACGGCGTGGTGCACTCATTCACGGGCTCTGAAGAAGAGCTCGCCAAAGTCTTGGCGCTTGGCTTTTACGTGAGCGTCAACGGATGCTCGCTAAAGACCCAGGAGAATCTAGACGTTGCCAAACTCATCCCCAAAGACAGGTTGTTGATCGAAACAGACGCCCCGTGGTGCGAGATCCGCAAGAGCCACGCCTGCCACGAGCTATTGACCCCGTACCCAAACTTGTTTTACCCGGAAGTGGCACCCCAGCCCGCATCGGACCCCGAGACCAGCCCGAAAGCGACCGCACCACAACCCAAAAAGGCGCAGGCTTCTAAGATGGACACATTCCTCCCATTCCCCAGTGTGAAGAAGGAGAACGTCACCAAGCACATGGCACAGGCCCAAAAAACCCTCGAAAACTCGCTTGGGGCTTCCTCGCTGGAGGTAGGCGAGCTCGCCTATCCGTTGGTCAAGTCCCGCAACGAGCCGGTGCAAGTGGGGCACGTCGCTGAGGTCATGGCCAAGCTCTACGGATTGAAGTCCGAGCTGGAGATACAGGAGTTCGTAGACTTGGTCTATGAGAATTCTTGCAAACTATTTCACATGTAATATATAGTACAGGTATGTCATTATCATAAGTTTCTCCGGCTGCGGCGGTACCTCGGGGCGGGTTCCGCTTCCGGCTTCGATCCCGTGTGGGATCGTGTTTGCCTAGTTGTCACGGGTGCCGACGTACGATTTGCCCTCAATGGAATCCTTCGGTCGTCCTCGGAGTCGATATCTCCTGCAATAGCGTCAGACGAGTCTTCCTCCTCTTGATCCTCAACATCGATATCGTCATCGTCACCGTCTTCCACTGGGGGTTCGTCTTCTTCGTCTTCATCGTTTTCATCGTCATCATCATGGTCCTCATCGTCATCTTCCTCTTCCTCTTCCTCTTCTTCGTCTTCTAGTTCCATCTCTTCATCCTCTCCTCCATATAACTCGCTGTTATCTGCAATTGCATCATTGACTGAGTCATCCTCAAGATACCCTTCAAATTCCGCATCGACCAGTTCATCCCCTTGATCAACAAGCTTAATGTTCTCTGCAGCCACCGCAGGTCTCGAGAAATTAGTGTTTTCGGAATCGGGACGGTAGACAGAAAAGTCCTGGCGATCAGCACCGCCGTCAAAGGCACTCGACAACTGTTTGAACTCCTCGATTGCTTCCTCTTCGAATGTGTATGGATTGTCGACGTCGTCCTTTAAGAACTCTGTTATCATGGAGATGCTGTTGCTAACGGGACCATTCGGTGCACCACCTGGTGCACCATTCGACGTCGCCTTCCAGGTAGCAGGAAGCTGTGCCAAAGCAGGGGCAGAGTTTATGCCACCCGATGGTCCATATATAAGTGGTTTCCAAAGAAGAAGTTCTGGGTTTAGCTTGACGTACCCACGAGATTCCCATTTCGATATCGTGGCGTCAATGAGATCTAGATTAATTGATATCGCGTAGCCGCTCCCATCCTTCCTCTCAAGTAGCCCTTCTAGCTGCTCGAGACCAAGAGCCACATCAGATGGCTTCATTCCCGTGAGTTTCGAGATCGTTTCCAACGAGAGAGCACCCACAGCAGTATCTGCACTGAGGTACTTGCGGTATAGGTCCCGGAGGGTGTATGCTACTGTCAACTTCCAGTAGCTTCTATAACTGACCAACCCCAAGTCACTCAATGGTTTCTCTGGAGTGCCGAACTTGAATTCTCTGCGAGATAGAAGGTAGCTGAAGTCTATCATCCAGCTGCCGTAGCCTTTGCGCTGGTATATTGGCAACGTCAAAATGCACGACACGTTATAATCAGAATTATTCAACTTCTCTTTGGAAAAGTAGCCCACAAAGTGGTAAGTGGAGGGATCCAGCTCATCGATCTCCGTGAGGATGTAGAACACAAATGGTTCCACGTCGTAGTACAAGGTTTTGGAGTTTAAAAACAACTTGGCTAGAAGACACAAGTTCTGACAGTACTCGACATTGAGACGGCCATCAACCTCCCATACAGCTATGCGAGCGGCCGGGTCACGATAAATCTCGATGCCAGGAGGGTGCTTTTGGCCAAGGTTGCATGCTTTAAGCTGGTGCCTCTGATGGGCCATGGGAGAGCACATGTACTTCAAGCAAAACTCGCAGATGTACAAAATCTTGTTGCGCGAGTACTCCTCTGGGTACGGGGACGAGTACCAAGTGTCAATGAGGTATTCTCGAAACTGAAGCTTCTCGATCTGTGATCTCAGATAGTAGTAAGAAGCGCTTTGCGGGACTGGAGTCGCAGACGCGGAGAGTTCGTCATCGGATCCCGCAAGAAGCTCTGCCTGGACGTTGGCCCGCTCGCGCTCGCCTCGAGCTTTTGTTTCGTCAAACTTGCGCCTGTCCGCGGCAGTTGGGTCTGTGTTATTAATTATGCAATCGGGGAAAGGAAGCGCTCCATGGTAGGGCAATTCACTTCCGCCGTTTAGGCCAGGGAGCGGGAGGGGGTCACTGGATGCAATATCAGAGATGAGCCGCAGGTTTCTGTTGTGTTCAATAGCGACTTTTCGAATCAGCAGGCCCCTCTCAGCCGGCAGCTCCACCCACAGGGCGCGGTTGACATTGGGGCTTCTGCGGGGGCGTGTAGGATAAAGCGGCAGCGCAGATCGGGAGCTCGGCAGCTGCAGGCCCAATCTTTTGACAGAGAGCGGCACCGGCGGCGAGACGCCGAGCAAGCGCTTGGCCAAGCGGTTCCGCACGTTGAAACGAATGTGCACAACGAGCAGCGTCTCGCTCTGCTCAAGGATCCGGGCCATGTACATGCGTGGGCGGCCCTTTCTGGCCTGTTTTGCCGGTGGCAGTTGCTGTTTCGAAACCAGAGCCCGACTCGCACCCGGAGGAGCGAGCCGCAAGGATGGATGCTCCAGAACGCCGTTCGGAAGCCGTTCTTCTAGGCCGCGGACCGGCCTAACGCGGCGCACCTCGGGATCGCGGGATTCCTCTGACGCTCGGCTCTGTCGGAGGCGCCCTACGGGCATTTCCTCGTAGAGCTTGTTGTTGGTGATCTCTAGGGCCTTGAGGAGTTTGCTCTGCAGCATGGTGGAGGCAAATGTCCACGACGGCAACGTGAAGCGCCAAGGGCGAGTATGAGATCGCCTTGGACCGTCTGTGTCAATACAGCGGACTTGTCAACGGGTGATTGCGTGTGGACGTGAGGGCCAGGCGCGGCGCTGACAACTTGGGGACCAGCGCTTTTTTTTCCTTCCTTCTTTCGCTGGTGTACTGGAAAGCCCTTTCAAACACTGCTGTACAACTCCAAGCGGTACATGCGCTGCCGATTCCGTCCTCGCTGTTTCTTCGGCGCTTGTTCGTGGCCCTGTTATTCTAGATGGAAATACGCGTATTTGGACGGCACATAGCGCTGGCCCGACGGGTGACTGAGGCGCTCGCGGATGCGATCAGGCTCGCTACGGTGCTTCGGTAAAACGTATAAAATTATAGGAATTATGCTGGTTCTCTGCCATTGCTTCTCTATGGGCGTATAAAAAAATCAAGAAAAGAAAAGAAGGATAACCCGGCCCAGAGCAAATAACACATCATACTCATCATTAAAATTACAGTAGGCAATGCAACATGGATGCTTGCAGAACTCCGGCGCAGCTCCACTAGGCGGAGCGCTTGGCGCCCTTGCCGCTGTCATTGTCGTCCTCGATGGCGTCGTCGTCGACCTCCTCGATATGCTTCTGGTGCACCGAGGCGTCCTCGCTGTCGTCGCTATCGCGGCCCTCGCCTTCGTCCTCCTCCACGCTGCCGGCGTTCATGCCAAACGAAGCGAGCAACGACTGCGCAGACGACGTGTCTAAGTAAATGACGCCATTCTCGTTGGTGATCACGTTGCTGGACAACAACTTCTGCAACGACACCGCACCGTCGTGGCCGTCGCTGTCGCCACGGCCCTCGTCGGCGTCGTCGTCATGGCGGCCTACTCCGCCGCGGGGACCAAACATGGAAAAGCCATTGGCGCCTCTCGACAGAGATTCGTTGTTTCCCTGCTGGCCAATGTCGTAGTACTCGCCGAAAATCTCCTTGTACAAGTCGTTGTACTCCTGGGAAATGGGCCCGTAGGTCACCTCCACGTAGGCGTTGGCGTCATCCTCTTTGCCGCGGATGGCCTCCACCTGCTTCTTCTGCAACTCCACGCGCTCGATGATCTTGTCGTACCACTCGTCCAACGTCTCGTTCTTCTCGTAGTCCAACAATGCCACAATCAAGATCGACATGTTGTCGCACCCGATGCCCGAGCCGTCCGAGGTGGGCGCGCAGCACAACTCCATGATCTCCTCGCAGATCTGCGTGAACAGCTTGCGCTCGTAGATGCCTCTTCTGACGCACTCCACGCAGTTCTGCGACGACAAGCAGTCCCAGATACCGTCGCACGCCAAGATCACAAACTCGTCCTTCGAGTAGTCGAGCTTGTGCGTGATCACGTCGGGGTAGCAGGTGACTATCTGCTCCTCTGCCGGCAAGTCCTTGTTCTTCTTGAATATGAAGTCACCGATACCACGCGATAACGCCAAGTTGCCGTTGACACGGCCCACGTCGACATATCCGCCGCCGGCCGTGATACGTGCCTTCTCGCCCTCGTTGTAGGGCTTGTGGTCGTACGACAACGCCTTGGCAAAACCGTTGGTCGACAACACGGTACGCGAGTCGCCCGCGTTACCGCAGTAGATCGAGTCGAGCGTGATGATCACAGACGTGGCTGCACAGCCGCTCTCGTCACTGCGGGTGTCGTAGTCCTGCAAGATGGCCTGGTCACACAGCAAGAAGCCGTCTCTCAACGCGTTGACGTAGTCCTTCCTCTTGAACGCGGGGGTATCCGCAATCAACTCGTGCAAGCGCAAGCCGGTGAAGATGGCCGACTTCTCGCCACCGTGGCCGTCATAGACGCCGAAGAAGGCCACGGGGTCCTTGGACGGGTCGTCTTTGTGCAAGTTCAAGATCGTGGCGTGTGCGTCCTCCATGTTGATTCTCCATCCTTGCATGCACGACAAGCCGTACAGCAAGTGCTTGTCGGCACCAACCTCGGAATGCTTCTCCGTTTCGGGCTGCGAGAGGATCTGTCCCATGGTGTGTTGTTTCTGTTTTTGCTATGTGTGGTGTAAACCTTTGTGGCGGTACAATCGAGCGCTCCGGGACAGGGTCCAGAACGAGCTGTCAAAGGGCCGCAAAATGGGACCAAGCTTCTTGCTTTGTCGCTTGAGCACCTTGTGGTCAGACACGGGATGCGCAGGACAGAAAAGAGGCCTGCTTTTTCGTGTGCCTTGTGTGTGGGCGAAAACTAGAGCGGAGACCAGTCGGCTCGTCAGTGGGGAAGACAGGTTCGGCTTCCGGGAAGTTCGAGGGCTGGACAAAAAAAGGCTTTGTTGGAAAACCACAGGCGGCAGCTATCGGTGCTAATAGTTGTCGACAAGTACCCCAAAAAACACTGATGAACTCTCGTTGATACGCCCAAAAGTGCTTTTTTCTGCCTTTTTTTTTCTGGTGAGCTACCATGGAGGTGCCAGGCTCTCGGTCATGTGACCCAAGGCGATTTAATTCGCGGTGACTGTTTGCCGCCTTGTTGCCGCTGTGGACACAGGCCGCCCGGGGATTTACGCTTAGTACAATTCCACGGTTTATTTTTCTTAATATATATGCCTTGTTGGGTCGTGATAATCATTAGTGCATAAAAAGCATAAAAGCCGCGTTCAAAACACGATCCCCTGTTCGGAGGCAGCAACCCGCCACATGCACCGGGTCGACCGAGAAGCTCGCGTCGCGCACAGCAGCCTCACTCACTAGTGTATGCTCGGCATCTTAAAACGTAGTCATGCCTTCAGCTGTACACTATCGATAGCAATAGAGCTTCTCTACGACATCGTGCTGGATCCTAGCAAGGCAACCTTAAACAATTGGCTCATTTTCTTGGACCCCAAATCCCACTTCCCTTCTGCAGGTCAAAACCTCCCGACAAGTTCAAGGAGCCGAGTTTGCTGTTCAAAGGATCGTTGATAGTGCTGTCCTCACCAGTCACATTGGACTGCAAGGATGCAATGTTTCCCGAAACATGATTTTGATGCCCGAAGGGCGTGAAACGATTGTTTAAGTCGTGTCCCTGCTGAGGGGGGTTGGACTGTGCAAGAAAGTAGTGTCCAGGTTGTTGGTAAAGGTTAGTCTGGTTCAGAGGTGTTGGCGAGCCGGTCACCGAGCTGCTTGGGAAAGAGGAGTGCAACGAGGGAGAAGACCTCACGTCGACAAACGACCGGTTATTGGATGATCTCAATAGCGCTGCGGCACTGGACGCCGGAGTTCCGATTTGGCCCTGCTGTTGTGACACTCCACTTGCGTTGGATCCAAAAGCGCCATAGTTCTGGTACTTGCTTTGCTGCGAGCCGGCACCATTCTTTTGCAGCTGGGAGTTGGAATGCTGGTACTGGGAATATTGCTGCTGCACAGGGGTGGAGCTCTGTGGCCTGGATCTCGACAATGGCAAGGCCGACTGGGACTGTGACCGCAAAAGCTCGGGTGCTTGCACGCCAGCGCCTTGCACACTGTTTGGATAGAGCAATGTGGGCATTTGGTTCAAGTTCATCATGGAGGAGGAATGCAGCGAAAGGCCGTTTTGCATCACGGTTTGCAGGTTGGACTGCGAGCTGCCGCTGATGGAAGGCATCTGCACCCCGATGTTCGACGAGTTGGGCACCAACGTAGAGGACTGATGATGGTTTAGGTGAGTGTTGTAGGTGGCACTCTGCTGCTGGCGCTGCTGGAAGCTTTGCTGGCCGGGCTTCCTGCGGATGATGATGAGCCCGTTGTCAAAGAGCTCCATCAAGTTCAAGTACGAGCACATGGAGGAGAGCACTTTTCTCTGGCTTATCGGCAAAGAAGCCGAGAAGGCCAACTCGAAGATGAGCTTCGAGCTGTCGTCTCTGTAGGTGAGCAACTGCGAGTACAATTCGAGCACAGCCGTGTCGTTGAAGTTGAGGTCGGCAGGCGGGGGCAGGAAGGTTGAGCTCTGCGACGGATATTGCACAAAGAGGCGCTCGGTCTGGGTGGGGTAGTTCTGGCCGTTGACGCTCAAGTTCTTGGTGGCCGCGGTGGTGGAGGTGGCGGAGATCAACGACGCCAAGGATGCATTAGAGGCGGAGCGGTGCTGCTCCTCCAACTGGCCGCGCTTCTCGCGCTTCTCTCTCTCGATGCGCTCGCGCTCCTGGGCAGGCAACATCTTCTTGTACTCCACGCGCAAGGTGCGGCCGCCGATCTCGCGGCCGTTCAACTGGTTGACCACCATGGACGTCTCGGACGTGGACGTGAAGTTGGCAAAGGCCAAGCCGCGGAAGACGCCGTTGTCGAAGTGGTAGTTGAATGCGTAGGGCAACGGCAAGCCGAGCTTGGTCATGACGTCCAACAACTGCTCCTTCTTGATCGCGAACGGGATGTTCTTGATGACGATGGCGGTGGGGATCAACTCGTCGTCGTCCTCGTCGTCGTCCGCGGCGATGGAGTTGTTGACGCTGGACGACGTGTAGTTCACGGCGATCTCCGGGTTGGGCGGGTGGTCCTGGGGCTTTGCGGACGCTATGAGGGGCGACTCCTTCTTGCCAGGACGGTCACCTGCGTCCAACGACGCCACGTTTAGGGACTGCTGCTGCTTCTGCTGCTCGACCCAGGGGCCCACGTCGGTGGCCAAGGATGCAGTAGTGGGCGGCACCATTCCGGAGTTGCTTGATTCGTTCAGCGATGCCGGGAAGATTCTGTTTGTGGACGAGCCTCGCTGCGCCGTGCTGGGGCCGGGGGCCTGCGACGCGGCCGGGTTGTAGGTGGAGGAGTCGTAGCCCGAGGCAGACGACAACGACGAGAGGGACGGCCTGCGCTGGATGACGGACTCCAAGTGGTTTGGAGTGGATGACAATGCACGGAAATCCATGGGAATGGCGAGAAAAACAACAGCCAGGGACTCGGTAACTTTGCGTGTTCCGTTCGATTCGAGAGGGCTTTATGTCTGTCGGATGCTCGCGACAAAGGGGCCTCGTGCTTCACGCCAGCTTCGAACGAGCGGGGTTTCCGTTTGGAACCGAGAGCCGCCTGGTACGGGCGAACAGGACTCGAGATACAAAAAGGAGCGCAGGAGGTGACTCTGCGGCGGCGTGCGACAATCAAGCGGGCACTGATAGTCGGGCTCAGATGGAGACTGGAAATAGCACGCTGGGGAAACCACGGACGGGTGCTCGTGCCAATTCAGAAGTTACCGGAGAATGAACACTGGTGAGGTTCAGGCAGATCTCGGTGCGTTGCGGCATGGTGCGAAAATGTTGTAGAAAATGTCGCGGGCCAGGGAAGCACGGAGAACGATAACTAAAACAAGGGCACAGCAGCGCCTGGCAAAAAAAAAAGAGAAACAGAGACCAGAGAGGGCGGCGGAAGATACGAGTACTGTTACGGCGGCAGCAGACGCTGGAAAAAGCAACGGGCCGCAACGCGGGCCCGACGTGGCGTTCCGAAACGGTGGCCTAATTTCTGAGACAATAAGGCCCGAGCCCAGTGGGCAGCCCTCGGGCCGTGCTTCACGTGACACGACAATCTCAACTGCAATGGAGGTTATTCTCACCATACCGAGAACAATCGCGGCAGCGCAGCGGGCCGCCGCGGCGCCGGGGCACAAACGCGTTGCGCAAAGGGGCACGGGCCAATTGGGGCCCGCCAGTCACGACGGAGCCAGCGGGGCCAACGCCGAGGCAACTCAGGAAACTAAGCACCACGGCGAGCAGGGGCCGCTGGCTCGCGCCGCCACAACGGCGCGCACACCATCAAGCGCAGCGCGGACGGCTGGGCCCACGTGACGCGCGCCCCGTGACCGAAGATCGCGGCGTCTTCACCGTCAACTCCACCGTGTAACTTTTCATCCATCCCAACAAATGGTATGTGTCCTGCCCGAGCGCTACCCCGAAGTGTACTAACCCGCAGTCGACTGCTGCCCCTGGTGGTTTGAGAAGTGCTGTCAAGAGAAGAAACGCCGCCGACAAGAAGGCCAAGGACGCCTCGCAGGCGCCCGTGTCGACCAGGGCCGCAGGCGCCGGCGGCTCGTCCGCAACCATGTTGAAGTTGTTCACGGACGAGGCCCAGGGCTTGCGCGTGGACCCCTTGGTTGTGTTGTTCTTGGCTGTTGGCTTCATTTTCTCCGTGATCATCATGCACGTCTTCGCCAAGATCACTGGCAGATTCACCTCTTGATTTAGCTTGCGAATAAACGACTCCGGTACTTACCTGTATTTATAATGCTGCTTCTATATACATCACATGTCTGCTAGCAAAGCGCTTGCGGCGCGGCCCACCTGGCTCACGTCCACCGTGTGCTTCGCGGCTGCGCCGGGCTCCGTGGCCCACGCAACGGCACCGTCGTTGATGCTCTCCTGCGCCTGCTTCCACGCGGAGCCGTTCACGATCCCCCGCACCTCGATCTCGACCTGTGGGTAGTTCTTCCCTGCAATCACCACCAACGGGATGCCAAACATGTTGGAGTCGCGGATCTTCTTGCCCATGCGGACCTTGTCCCTGTCGTCGACACACGCCTCGACGCCGGCGGCCTGGAGCCTCAGCAAAACGTCGCGCTCCACGCTGTCGTCGCCCGTGGTGTTCACCACCGTCGCGTGCCAGGGCGCGATGCACGCGGGCCACCGCAAGCCGTGCTCGTCGCGGTTGATCTCGGCCACGGCAGCGATGATGCGGCTGATGCCGATGCCGTAGCAGCCCATCATCACGGGCTGCTTCTGGAGCTTGCCGCCCTCCTGCGGCACGTCCACCGCGAAGTCAAACGCCTTCGAGTACTTGTCGCCTAAGAAGAAGGTGTGGCCCACCTCGATGGCCCTGTCCTTGCGCAAGCTGCCGTCCTCGCAGTCGAAGCAGATCTCGCCCTCCTCGGCCTCCACGAGCGGCACGTCCGTGAGCGTGGTGATGAGCGAGCGGTTGATGAACCGGATGGGAAAGTCCGGGAAGTTGGAGCGCGAGTCGAGCCGCAGGTCCATGACCCGCACGATCTTCTTCGACACAAGCGCGTCCTCGTCGCGGAACAAGTCCAACGTCTGCTCCTGCGATAGCTCGCCCGACAAGTCGATGTCGGGCACCTCGTCCCGCAAGAAGCCGGGCTGGTACACGCGCGAGCTGGGGTAGTATGCGCACACGAGCGTGCTGCGGTCCGCGGTGGTGTGGTACGCCACCGACACCTCGGACTGCAGCTCCGGCAGCTCGGGAAACGACTTGGTCTTCTCCACGTTCAGCGTGGTGCCACAGCCCGTGCACGTGAACAACGTGTCCTCGCCCGAGCTGTGCACGTAGTGCCACTCGTGCGACAACGAGCCGCCAATCTCGCCCGTGTCGGCGACCGCCTGGACGTACGGCACGCCGAGGTGCTGGAACACGCGCCGGTACACCGCCACCATCTTCTCGTAGGAGCGCATGGCGGCCTCGGGCGAGACGTCGAACGAGTATGCGTCCTTCATGACAAACTCCTTGCCGCGAAGCAACCCGCTGCGCGGCCGCTTCTCGTCGCGGTACTTGTTGTTGATCTGGTAGTATAGGAGCGGCAACGCCTTGTACGAGGTCACCTGCTCCTTGACGAGCGCGGTGATCTCCTCCTCGCAGGTGGGCGCTAGGCAGAACTCCGCCTGCGAGGCGTCCTTCAACTTGAACACCTCAGTCCCGGCCCAGCGGCCGGTCTTCTTCCAGAGCGCCGCGGACGACACGTTGGAGAGCTTCACCTGCTCCACGCCGGCGCTCTGCATGTGCGCGTGCACGATGTTCTGGAGCTTGTCGAGAACCGCCGTGCCCATCGGCGCCCAGTGCACGAGCCCGGGCTTGGGGTAGTGGACGAAGCCCAACCGCGTGAGCACCTCGTGGGTCGGGAACTTCGGGAGCGCCTTGCTGTCTAGTAGCTCGCTACCCACATGGTAGATCCGCGGGAGGCTCCTGCTGAGCGGTCTGGTGGACATGCCTGGTCTGGTCTGTGCGAAGTGCGAGCGCGATAGATCAAAATGGGCACACATCACCAACACAGTATCAAAATGGCACGGGCGCTGCGGGCCTACGGGTCTACGCGTGCCCACGGGTCTACGCCGGTTGTCTCACGTTATGTATTGAAGCACTGATAACGCGTTTACTTGTTCGAGGTCAAGTCTTGTCCGTAACGCTTCAAGTTGGTAAATGCACTTTCGAAGTCCTTCTTAGCCTGCTGCAAGTGGTCCTCCTCGGCCTTTCCCCAAGAGCCAGCCTTGTTCTTGGCCTTCTGTGTCCAGTCGTCCAAGTTCTGCTTGGCTGTCTCGTACTCTCTGGTGGCGGTCTTCTTGGCGGCCTCGTACTCCTCGAGCGCCTTCTTCTTGGCGGCCTCGTAGTTGTCCGACAAGGCGCGCTTCAGGTCGTCGACAGTGGCCTTGAACTCGTTCTGTCCGTCCTGCACGGCCTTCTTGGCCTCGTCGGCCTTGGCGGATCCCCAGCTGACCCAGGAGTTCTTCTCAGCCTCGGCTTGAGCCTTCAACTCTTCCTTCTTTCTGTCGGCCTCAGACTTCTTGTCCTTGCCCCAGCTGACCCACGAGCTCTTCTCGGCTTCAGCCTGAGCCCTCAACTCGTCCTTCTTTTGTTCAGCCTCGGACTTCTTGTCCTTGCCCCAGCTGACCCAGGAGCTCTTCTCAGCCTCGGCCTGAGCCTTCAACTCGTCTTTCTTTTGTTCAGCCTCGGACTTCTTGTCCTTGCCCCAGCTGACCCAAGAGCTCTTCTCGGCCTCGGCCTGGGCCTTCAATTCTTCCTTCTTTCTCTCGGCCTCGGACTTCTTGTCCTTGCCCCAGCTGACCCAAGAACTCTTCTCGGCCTCGGCCTGGGCCTTCAACTCGTCCTTCTTCTGCTCGGCCTCGGACTTCTTGTCCTTGCCCCAGCTGACCCACGAGCTCTTCTCAGCCTCGGCCTGGGCCTTCAACTCGTCCTTTTTCCTCTCGGCCTCGGACTTCTTGTCTTGGCCCCAGCTGACCCAAGAGTTCTTCTCGGCCTCAGCCTTGGCGCTCAATTCGTCCTTCTTCTTCTCGGCGTCGGACTTCTTGCCCGACCACCAGGAAGACCACGACTGCTCCTGGGCGGCCAAGTCCTTCTTGATCTGCTGCTGTCTCAGCGAGGTGGCGGAGGCCAACTCCTTCAACTTCTCGTCCTTGGTCTGGCCGATGGAGTTGACCAACTCGATGTACTTGGCAGCCAAGCGGTTGCCCAATGGCTTGCTGTTGATGTCCTCGAGCTCGGCACGCACGTCCTTCTGGTAGCTGTCCAACTTCTGCGACCACTTGTTGTACACCTCGCTGTCCTTGACGGTGGACACGGCGTTGTCGGCCTGGTTGCGCACGTCGGCCACCAGCCCATTGAGGGTCTTCTTCGCCTGTGCGCCGAGGTTCTTGGCGTCGTCGCCCAACTTGTTGAGGTCCTCCTTCACCTCGGGCGAGGGCACGGCCAGGGAAATACCCAAGGGCTGTCCTTTTTTGTCACGGGGGAAGATGGGGTCGACGTTCTGGTCGTAGAGGTAGAGGCCACCGCCAACGACGGCCAATCCCAAAAACACTCTCCTAGACATGATCACGGGGTTCGATAACGTAAGACGACAGGGGGGTAAACGTCCTTAGACAGGGGTGGCAATTGAGTCTTATTTCCTTGAAAAAAGAAATTCCGAAAACTAGTTCGAGTGACGGTTCACAATGCCGAAAATAAGGAACAAAAATGGGCCCCGGAGCAAATGGCAATTTCTTTCTATATATACTCTTGTGCGGCGTGCGTCCTTGGCTTGCTAATTTTTATGTGGCCGGGCTCGCAGCAACAGCCAAATCCTGGGGTAAATGGCCCGCACAAGGGCCCGCCGCCGCAATTGCCCGGGCAGAGGGCCGAAACTACATCACGGTGTGGGATCAGCCCGAAACACCAGCCACGTGTCGAGGATCTGGCGGCACATGCCAAGGTTCTTACTGATCGTAGCTCCTCAGGGAGGACGCCCGCGTTCGCTCTTATGCGCTTTTCCGGACGAGGCAGGATACTCGACCCACAAAATGTTGCTGTGGTTACGAGCCCTGCACACAGCGGTTCCGCGGCTGGCAA
Source organism: [Candida] wancherniae (assembly GCA_003708715.3). NCBI lineage: Eukaryota > Fungi > Ascomycota > Pichiomycetes > Serinales > Metschnikowiaceae > Metschnikowia > [Candida] wancherniae. Next base: position 263,977 of record PPOZ03000014.1, on the reverse strand, counting down.
TTGTCCCGGTCCCGAGCGGCCGCAAACTGCCGTCGGAGGCGCCCTCCAGCCCTCAGGGCCCGCCCGCACGCCCGCCAGGCCCACGCCGATCGCCGCTGCCGCCGGCTCAATTCCGTGTGGTAGGCGGTGCCGCATGCTATGTGCAGGACCCCACACCCTTCTCTGGTGTTCGCAAACGTCTCTCACGTGATTGTCCCCGCCACTGCGGGCCCCACCGCGCGCTCCGTATTCCATCATAGCGTGACTTTAGAGGTAGCGAGCGCGTCCTGCAGACAGGCGGGCAAGTGACTTTGATGGAGTCACGTTGCAATGACAATTCACCGGGCTCTGGTTGCAGCTTTCCGGGAGCTGGCGGTGTGGTTTGCACGGCCACGGCGGGGCGTCTCGGGGCTGTTGCAGGACGGTTTCAGGGCGGTTTCAGGCTTTTCCCGGCTCCTGTTCTTTTTTCTGTCCCGTGGCCCCTGCTTGTTTTGCGGCCTGTTATCGTGACTACTTTTCGCTCATCGATGCACGTTTCCATCGAGGCTTTTCCGATAACACTTGGTCCGCTGCGCCTTACTCCGGACAGCACAAAAAATATTAAAAGTAGAAATAGGAAATAGGTAGGCCGTCCGGATAGAAAGAGCAGCGGCGCCGCCGTAGAGATTTTTCCGGGAGCTTGGCCGGCGTAGCTGGCTCCGGCGTATTTTTCACTCGCTTAGCATCGGAACTGCACACCTGACCTGGGCGGGATTTCAACTTTGGTCACAGATTCATCTTCCCGGGGTCCTTGCGCCGTTTTCTCTGCAAACAACACCACAAAAACAAGCCCGTTTTCCGTTTCTCTCCCCGGGACCCTCTCCGCAAGCCTGGCCTCGACTCGAAAATACTCCTTTAAAATATTCCTTCCCCGTTTGCGTGCTTTCCTGGGCACGAGATCACGCAGATTCGTCGGTGAGCGGATTTCCACACAGCAGGCCTCCCTCGCCTCCTATTCAGCAACTCCGCCGTTCACTACTCTTGCATCCCACCGAGCCTGGCTGCCCCATGTACCAGTATGCTGCTAGCACGCCCATCGCTTTTTCTGACGTTGTCGGTTTCCAAGCACAGCACGGCCCCCAACGGCGCCTCGTACAGCAGCACGCACAGCTCGGCATCTGAATACGACAGCTCCGACATCTCAGAGGACGAGGCCGACGACTACTTCGACCGCGCGGACTCGGACAGCGGAAAGGCCGCGTCGTCGCCGCCCTCCGAGCCCGTCAATAGGCGCAGCACGTCAGCAGAAAACATTCCCAAGAACCAACAACACCCCGGATCCTGCGCCGCGGACGCCAGCAACGGCAAGCCGTCCAAAGACCTTCGAAACAACGAGGCCGGACTCATCAACGGGCAGGACCCAAGCAAAAACATCTTCTTCATCCTGAACTCGCCCTCGTCGCCCAAGCTCGACCAGCAGGGCGAGCCAGACCAAAGCGTGGCGCAGGTGCTCGAGCGCAAAGACTCGCTCTTCCACGTCAACGGCGCGTTCGACTTCCAGCCACGCAGCCACGCGGCGAGCGTCTCGTCGAACGACTTGTCGGAGGACAGCGACTTCCAGAAGCACGAGGTGTCGCTCATCAACGACTTGGCCGACAACCCTCTAGTGGACACAAAGTCCACGCGGAGCGGCCGCAGCATGCGGTCGACCGAGGAAAACGACAGCGAGTGGATGTCGCTCTCGTCGGACGGCGAGGCCACGGGCGACTCGCCCACGCTGCAGCCCATCTCGTTTGCCAAGCGAATGCCCATTCCCCAGCCGCAGGTCACCGCCGCGTCGCCCGTGGACTCGCTGAAAGGCTCGCCCTCGTCATTGCGCCCGCGCTCGCTTCTCTCCGGCTTGCTCATCAGCGGCATGACGGATCCGCTGTTGCGCTCGCCGTCCTCCACCAAGAGTGCGCAGATGGCACCGCGGCCGCCCAAGCCTGTGTTGAAACGGTCGTCCACCACCGGCGTGATCACCGTCGACAATACCGGCGCGCCGAAGACGTTGCACCGGGCGTCGCTTTTGTACTCCAAGCGCTACTCTTCCTTCACCGACGTCAACAAGAGCGTACACTCGCATCGGTCGCCGGTTCTCTACATCGCAGAGGAGGACTCCATCTTGGAAACCAAGCAGGACGATGACAAAAGCAACGAGAACCTAATAGCCAAGCAGACGTCCAGCGTCGAGCTCACCAACTACATAGCCATGGCCGACAGCTTTGGACGTCCTCAAGCCGCGCACGCGCATAGAACACTGGGCGACGAGAGGCGCCCGGAGGGCGCGGACGCGACTCTCTCCAGCAGTTTGAACAAATATTACTCTGCCAGCAATGGCACCGGCGGCATGTCCTTGAAAGGCATGCTTTCCAAGAGCTCGAGAAACCTCTCGTCGCTCTTTGGCCAGGGCATCTCGGGGCTACGGTTGCAGGGCCAGAACAGATCGTTCGAGACGCTCAAGCTGCTCCACGCGCACAGCACGTCCACCGCGCAGAAGCACCTGCCTTCGCTCCAGCCGATGGCGCTGCTGTTCGCCGAGCACCTCTCGCTGCGCGTGCCCCTCACGCCTACCGCCAGCGACGCAACAATAACCACGGTGAGGAATGTCAAGGTGGAGCCCAAGACAATCAAGGACTTCACGCCGTCTGTGGAGATGAGCGAGTCGCTCAAGGACTCTCTCATGATCGACCACAAGCTCGGCAAAGCCCCGTTGCCGGACCGTGTGATCAGCGACACCGCGCTTCTTGCGGGCTTAGACAATACCATATACCTGCAAGACTCCAACGACTACCACTCCAAGGGCTGGTGAGCACGGCTCGAATGCTAGCGGTTTATATATACGTACATGTGGAAGATTTCACCTAATAGATCAAATTTTTGAGTATCTGTATCGGTCTGCGCGCATCGTCTCACCCGATGACATCGCAGCTGCAAACGCAGATCGCCATCGCTCATTAACGCAACCGCCTGTGCAAATACCAACCCGCCCATAAACAAGTAGAGCCTGCTCATGAAGACCTGCTACTACGAGCTTCTCGGCGTGGAGGCCACCGCGTCCGACACAGAGCTCAAGAAGGCGTTCCGCAAGAAGGCGCTCCAGCTACATCCGGACAAAAACCCACATGACGTGGAGGGCGCAAACGCCCGGTTCTCGCTCGTGCGGGCGGCGTACGAGGTGCTCTCGGACCCCCAGGAGCGCTCGTGGTACGACGCCCACAAGGCCCTGATCTTGCGTGAGGACGACGAGTACTCGTTCTCGCCCGACGATGCGCAGAGCATGATCATCCCCAGCATTTCGACGGCAGAGCTCCTACGATACTTCAACCTGTCGTTGTACTCCCGTGTGGACGACTCCCTAGCGGGATTCTACAGTGTGGCGGGCCGGCTCTTCGAGAGGCTCGCGGCGGAGGAGGTGCAGCACGCCAAGTACCAGCAGATGGAGGAGTACGCCAAGTACATGGACGATGCGCCCAATGCCAACGCTGTGGACGAGAGCTTGCTCAAGTACGCCCGCTTCGGCAACTCGCACCTGGACTACTTGACGGGCGTGCGCGTGTTTTACGCGTCGTGGAGCAACTTCCTGACCGTCAAGAGCTTCAACTGGATGGACGAATACCGGTACTCGGCCGCGCCAGACCGGCGCACGCGGCGGCTCATGGAGAAGGAGAACAAGCGCGTCCGGGACGCGGCCCGCAAAGAGTTCAACGAGACGGTGCGGCGGTTTGTGGCCTTCATCAAAAAGAGGGACGAGCGTGTGAAGAGCGGCGCGGAGTCGTACGAGGCAATGAAGAAGAAGCAGCGCCAGGATGCGCTTGAGCGGCAGGCGCAAGAACAGCGGGTGCGCAACATGGCGGAGTCAGCCAACTACACTGCCCAGGACTGGGAGAAGATGGACGCAGAGGAGCTACAGGAGATCGAGCGCATGCTCCGCGAGGAGTTCGACTACACCAGCGGGGAGACCACCGACTCCGAATTTGACGAGTTCCGCGACGATTACGACGAGGACCAGTACGAGTGTGTTGCGTGCAACAAGCTCTTCAAATCCAAGAACCAGTTCGACACGCATGAGAAATCGCAGAAGCACAGGGCCATGGTCGAGCACCTCCGCGAGGAAATGCGGCGCGAGGGCATCGCTTTGAATATTGACAAGGAAAGCGATGGCGAAGACTCTGCCTTCGAGACCGCGCCCAGCGATGACGACTTTAGTGGCGAGGACAGCGTTGGCCACAGCGCCGAGCCCAGCGACCTGGAGCCCGATGGCCCGCTGGAGTCCATGAAAGACACGCCACGCGGCACAGAATCGCCGGATCTCGGTGACACGATTCCTGAGGATGAACAGCAAGACCAGTTTGAGTATGATGTGGACGATGTTGTTGATGAGGAGCTGATAGAGGGCGACTTGCACGGTGAAGCGGGGATCTACTCCTCTTCCCAGTCAAAGAAGAAGAAAAAGAAGAATAGCAAGAAGGTGCTGTTGCCTAGCGAAAAGAGCCACGACCTCGAGGACGAGCTCTCCAGGATTGTCAAGGGGCTAAGTATAGAGGAAGACGACTCCGACCAGTGGGACGTTAAAAAGAAGAAAAAGAAGGGGAAAAAGAAGAGTGCACCGGTCAACGGCAAGACACCCGAGCCACCTTCTAGAAACGGCACGGCTCTGCCCCCACTTATCCCCTCGACTGAACAGCCCGCCAACTCCGAGCTATGTGTGACTTGCAAAGAAGCTTTTCCCTCAAGAAACAAGTTGTTCCAGCACGTCAAGAAAACCGGCCACGCTGCGCCCGTCAGCGAGGTGTCCAAACGTAAAAACAAGGGGAAAAAAGGCAAAAAGGCCTAACATCCCTTCTATTGCATTGTCTATAAATATTGATGCATAACCAGGCACATAGCCTCACTTCAAACCAGTCTTTGATCTCTTCACTGTAGCAGTAAGGGGAACACTGATTCCTTTATTACCGTGAGCACCCAACCCCTCGCCTTGTACCCAACCCAACTTCTCTAGAAGCTGTCTTCCAATGTTGCTGTTGCCAATCTCGGGCGCCTCTCCGCCCACGATGTCTCCTTCTTTGACGTTGGCCGTAGTCTTAGGACCACGGACAGAGCCTTTCTTGCCGTCAGTGGCAGATATCTCCTCTTTTGTCCGAGGCTTGACATCAGTCCTTTTAAACACTGGCCGCTGTTTCATGATATATCCAATCTGATCGTATGCTGGAACGTAACGGAACGTCTTTTTAGTTTTGGCCACTTTCATAAACATGTTGAGGCCATTTCCGCCGCACTTGATGCACTTCATGTTGTAGTGGTTGGCTAGTTTGTTGATCGTCTTGTTTCCGTGCCCATCCAACGGAGGAAAGCTCATCGTTTCCCTATCCACATCGTGGAGGAAAAGCTCGAACTCTTGCTTGATTTCCTGGATGTGGAGCGAGTAGTCGTATTTGACTTTTAGGTCGTTGAGCTCGAGCCCCTCCTGCTGCAACTTGGCTCTCTTGCGTAGTTTCTTTTCTCGCTTGGACTTCTTTTGGTATTGGAACTGTTCCATCAAGGACTCGCGTAGTTCCATTTCCAAGCCCGAGCCAAGCTCAAGTTTCTGCTTTTTGCCCTTTCCCTTCTTCTTCAAAGGTTCTGTGAGAGGCATCTCCAAGTCGCCAAAGCTTTTCTGCTGATTGCGGGCAAAGGCAAGTATATCTTCTAAGCCCTCCTCATCCGAATTGAGAAACTTGCCATCATCTTCAGACTCACCCCCTGCGTCAAAATTGATGCTATCAGAGGAGACGTACACGTCAGAGTCGTCGAAGATGTCTATGTCTTCCTTGAGCTCGGCAACTAGAGCAGCATCCAACGCAGCGTCGAGCTCTGCTTCGGAGCCATAGATCAGAGCCTCATAGCCTGGGTTCTTGAACATGTCCTCGTCCAAATCATCTTCGCTGTCCTCATCCTCATTCTCGGACTCGGAATCGAGCTGTGCCAAGATCTGAGCCTTGTAGTCTTCAAACGCAGCCTCCTCGTCCGAGTCCTCGGACTCCTCCTCGAAATAGCTGTGGTTATCCTCGATCTCCATTCTTTGCTGCAGTTTGACGATTCTGGGGAGTTCCGTGCTCACGTTTCCTCTTTCGTCCTTGGCGGTGTTGAGCATCACCTTTCCTACAACAAGGTACGGCTCGTGCTCCAAAGCCGGAGGCACAACCTTTTCGACACTGGTATTCTGGCGCACCGGGGCGGGCTCTGGCGCTTTCTTCCTCTGTGCTTCCCTTTGTAGAAGAATTGAGGTAGGGGTAGTCGTAACATTGTGCCTTGCAAGAACTTCAAGGTCGCCACTTACGTCGATCTCGAACCGACCAGCGAGATCGTCCTCTTCTGCTGAGGCCCCGGCACTCTCGTCGAGATCCGGAGAGGAATCATCCTCTTCTTCTGAGGGTCCAGCGCTCTCATCGAGATCCGGGAAGGAATTTGCTGGTTCTGGCACTGCGGTCGCCTGGCGTGGCTCCTCGGTAGTCTCCGTAGATTGCTCGGGCACGATTTCCGGTTTCTCGGCTTCATCAAATTCGGCATTCTGTGGTGCCTCAGCTCTTATTGCGGGATCTTCGCTGTCCTTCGGTTCACCTTCAGGGCCCACGTGCGCATTGACCTTGAGGTTCTCCATGTTCTGCGAAAGCTCGTCCCCGGCCTCCGATTGCTTTTCCTTCTGGCCACTGAGGTTCTTGAAGAGCTCCCTGCTCGGGTCGTAGACCTCGGCAGCCCGCACAAACTCTATCTTGCGGTATCGCAAGGGCTGCGATAGCGTCTCGGGTGCATGCTGACCAGTGTAGCGAGCCTCCTCCATCATCGTGCGGTTGGGCCGCCTCGAGAGGCTTTGCATGGACACCCCCACGTCTGGAGTGTAGGAGTCCGTGCCCAAATCCATCAATTCGGGGACATCGCCACGCGCACCGGGGCCCTTCTTTTTGCCGTTTCTTCGTCTCGCCGACTTGCTCAAGTTGTAGCTGCGGAAGCTGCCGCCTCCGCGGGCACCTCCGCCTCCGCGGGCGCCGCCGCGCGAGCCGCCGCGCGATCGCTGGCCTCTTTTCGGCATTTTGGTGTGGTGAGTCTCTGGCGATGGGGCAGTTGCGAAGCCGTGAGTCAGCCTACATATATCGCAGTGAGCCTGGCAGCGGAAATTGGGCATGCCTCATTTGCCACTACTTTTGCTTGTGCGCTACGATTTTGGGTGATTGTCCTCCTTAGTCCCGGTCTTTCCCATCTGTGCTTGTTTAACTAGTTCTTCTGCGCTTGTTTACCCACTTCTTCTGCTTTACTTCTCTTTCGGGCTCGGAATCCAGAGGTGCCCTGCCAGTTCGCAATTTTATAGGCGAGAGCAACACTGATAAGAAACGGTCCAGATCGGAAAAAAAATCACACGGCCCAGGAGCGTGGCAGACAAAAAACACAGCTTTCGTACCGCCTCCACTAAACACATTTTCTGGGTGGCGCCTCGCTTTTCGTCCTATCGTGGCCGCTGCTGGTTCTCCACACTAGATAACGTGCCACGCACCCAGTCCCCCGCGCATCTCTGCGCCATTATCAGCACCAGCACCAAGACCCTTGTCTCTGATGAGCACGCCCAACACAGACACAGAGGAGTCCTCCTCGCCTTTCGAAGCGCAGCTCTCGCAGATCCAAGACACATTCTCGTCGCTCTGGCAGAAAATGAAGGCGCCTGAGCCGCCGGCCCCCGAGCGGGCTGTGGTATGGGGCCAGGAATACAAACACACACAATTGACAGAGGAGCCGCTCGCCTCCGCCATCAGCTCGCGAATATGCTTCACGTACCGCTCCGGGTTCCAGCCTATCGCGCGGGCCGAGGAGGGGCCCGGCCCGCTCTCGTTCTTGGGCTCCATGCTCTTCAACCTGGTGCCCGGCTCCACCCTTGCCGGCCTCCTCGACACCAACTCCTTCACCACCGACGTGGGGTGGGGCTGCATGATCCGCACGTCGCAGTCGCTTTTGGCCAACACCTTGCAGACGTTGACCTTGGGCAAGGACTTCCGCTACCAGGCGCAGGAAGCTGGCGGAAAGCTCGACGAGCTCCTCCTGCTCTTTGCAGACAACTACGACAGCCCGTTTTCCTTGCACAACTTCATCCGCGCGGCCTCGGAGCTGCCGTTGCAGGTGAAGCCAGGCGAGTGGTTCGGGCCCAGCGCCGCGTCCTTGTCCATCAAACGCTTGTGCGACCGCTTCTCGCCGCCGCCGCTGTTCCCGAAGGTCCACGTGCTCGTGAGCGAGAGCTGTGACTTGTACGACGACGAGATCTCCGCCCGCTTTGCACGCAGCTCCGACCCGCTTTTGTTGCTCTGCCCCATCCGTCTCGGCATAGAAAACGTCAACGCGTACTACTACCCGAGCCTATTCCAGATACTCGAGTCCCGGCAGTCGGTGGGCATCGCGGGCGGCAAGCCCTCGTCGAGCTACTACTTCTTCGGGTTCCTAGACTCGGAGCTCCTCTACTTGGACCCGCACCACTTGCAGCCGACCTCGCGTGACGGTGCCACGTACCACACCACCAAGTGCAGATCGCTCCCCATCTCGGCCCTAGATCCGTCCATGTTGGTGGGGATCTTGCTCGAGAGCGAGGACGACTACCGCGACCTAAGGCAGCTGTTGGACGGCACCAACAAGATCCTACATTTCCACAAGGAGCCCAGGCGGCTCAAGTCGCTGGCGGGCGAGGATTACGTCAAGGTGCCCATGCCGGAATACGAAGGCGAGTTCATCGACGACTTTGTCAATGTCAGCGACCACGTTTCCGAGAGCGACTTGGGCGAAGAGCTCAACGCTTCCGACGCCGTGGACGTCGCGGACACCTCTCTAGATAAATATGACGTGGTTGAACGTGCCGAGTCGCACTAGTTCTCACAATACACATTTTTGGTTTCGGATCCCGAGCCCTGCAACAGTACTACTCGCTAGCTAGCAAACGAACATGGACGGAACTGGCGTCCATAGTCCGTAAGCTCTCGCATGACAGAGAGACACACTTTCTGTCCAAAGGGACTCACAAACGAGATTCACCTCCACAGCACTTTGCACCTGGCTTCTTAGTATGGCTCTAAAGCCCTTTAATGAGCTTTTATGACTTCCATCAGACTCTATGGTGATGGCTCATCTTTAATCCCCGCGAAAGCTTCGAGCCAGGTCTTTGAATGGGGCAGTTCTCCACAGGTGTACTTTGTGCTTGGTATCCATGCTCGCAATGTAGTCTCCGCGCTCATGGCCCTTATCAATCTGTCCTGCCGTGCCATGCGGCGCGCACTGATAGTGCTACACCTTCGTCACTGGTCGCGGAATTTGCACCCATCCGCGGCACTCCCCACCCCAACACCATGTAAGCTAGAACATGCACAAACGATCAGTGTTCGTGTGGGTATGCGACCGAGCATTGTTTTTATTGACGCAACGGGTCAGGTACGCAAGGGGCCGGCGTCGTTCGCTGAGTGACGGCTACAGACACTTTTTTTCCTCGCTTTTTTAGCTGCAAAACCGGGTCCTAGAGAATTGGCTTAGATACAGTCGCCGCCCCAGATCGTTGGCTCTGTGTCCGACCTCTATTTGCAGCCTCGCGACTTTCCCCCAAAAAGTTTTGTGAATCCACCTTTTATTCCCACGTCGTTCAGTGAATACACGTGAATACACCACAAAAGAGCTTTATTTGAGCTCTAAGAAGCCACTGGAGATACACAGTACATCTTTCAGTTGCTTGGAGGAGTGCTAACGCCAAAATGCAACTCTTTAGAAGGAAGTTCGCAAGCAAGGCTACTTCCCCTATTGGCGGCCAACGAGCCGGGGGCCTCTCCGGACTAAACGGCCAGGCTTTCTGGAAGGAGCAAATGGAGTGGGACGACACCGAGGATCAGATTGGAGGCATGATGCTTGGTCAACCGCCCGCCCCAGATAGCTCTTGCGCCACCAAGAATTTTTGGTATGCTGAGCACTTTGTGACCGAGACCCCCGGATCCACCCCGGAATCGGTTGCCGCGAAGGGTAAGAACACAAAGCCCGGGCCACGCCAGCATACTCGCAAGGCAGAGGTTGCTGAGGACGCCGACGAGGATGTTTTCGACAGAAACTCCATCGACAAGTACCTCGATGAGATTCTCCCATTGTTCAAGAGGCGCTGCGTTCTGTGCAACCGGGTCAACGACAGTGAGATTTGCTCCACCTGCCGCAACGATGAAGCGCCTGAAACCATGGACGCAAGCAACGCACGGGCCATTGGTCCAAAAATTAGGGCCCACTTGAGGAGCTTTAGGGTTCGGGCCAAGAAGGCATACACACGTATCATGGATGCTGAGATGCACTTTTTGGACAACAAGTGGACCGTGAGATCTATGAGAGATAAGTTGATTGGGAGGTCCACTGCTTCGAAGGATGAGTTGAAGGACGACACAGTCCTGGATGTGAGTGGATTGCGCAAGCTTGAGAGGTCGAGTGTGCCACAAGTATCCTCATTAAATGAGAGATCTCCACCACACAATCATTACCCTAGCAACACCGCAGAAACCGAACACTCGACCTTAGATCTGACCGGGTCCATGCCCGATAACCAAAGGGATTTTTTTGCACAAAGAGAGGCAGCTTTTCAGCAACAACGCAACAGACTCAGAAATTGGGGCAGAAACGCTGAACAGGGGCACTTTGATGAAAATCAGCCTGTCGTCATCCAGCTTCTGAGCAATGTCCTGGAGACAAGCACGAGAATTCAACCTCGCAAGACGTGCTTGCAATTTGCCTATGATGTCATTGAAAACGAACAGGACCTGCAAGCAGAGAGACTTGGTGAGGCTGGAGTTCAGCAGACCAAGTTTACCGACCCCAATGCCTATTGCGGTGGCGTGAAGTTCATCAAGCACGATGAGACGAGCGACGTCAAGCGTACTCAAGAGTACAATTATGCCCAGAACACCAATGAATGCATTGAGGAACACGAAATTGTTACCAAAAAACCCAAGCCATGCCCAAAAGTCACGCTGAGCGCTTTTTCGTTGCAAAAAAGTGAGCTTCTCTCAACCGAAGGCGCCTCGGTTGAGAGCGTTCACCGCTTTGACAACCAAAGGTCAACAGTCGTTTCTAAAGAGCATGCAGCAGACTCCAGTATTGATGCCAGCAGGAAGAGGGGCCTGCAAGCATTGACTGGAGATGCCCACCAAGTCGCAGTGACCAAAGACGATTCCGTGAATCATGTGTCAGACGGCCAGCCGAAAGTAAATCTCACCACGGGCCAAACAAAGACATTGTATGCCGCAGAAATTCACTACAAGGGTGGATTCAAGAAGCGTGTCCAAAACTCAATTGGAAATGTTTCAGAGCAGTTATCGGGCTCGTGTGAAACTGTCGTCGAAGACACCAACACCCAGCTTACACAGAAATTGAAAACCACCGGGCTGCAACTCGACTCCATCGAGTTTACTGACTCCTCTGAGACAATTGTACTTCCAAGTGCTGACAACAACACCAAACTCAACACGTCAAGCACTGAGGCAAAGATCATCTCTTCCGAGGAACCCGAGGAGGAGCTTTCACCACTGATTGAATCTGGCAAGAAAGTTGCCCAGATCAGAATGTGCGATACAGCTCCCTTCCAGGTTACAAAGGAAGGTGTTTTGCCAGATGCGGTCAAACCCATGGCAAGCATCGCTGAAGAATACAATGCAGAGGAACGCCACGATGGAACAGAGATGCAGCAAGACACCAAGCAGAACCTGGCAACGGTGGGGCGCTTGTGGGATCTTCTTAGCATGGACGATGACGATGACCATGTGTTATTTTTGGACGATGTGATCGATGAACGAAACTTCGGTTCCCTCCGTGGGACCAGAAGAGAGATTTCCGGGGCTAGCAAGTTGGCCAAGGTTGCAATCGAGACGACCGAGATCGAAGAAAGGGAAATGCCGGAACGTGACGGAGAGACGGCCGTGACTTTTGGCCCCATCACACAGGTTTGGAAATTCAAGAAGTATGATGCACCCGAATCAGTCGTGAATCCTCATGGCAACAAGAGAACTATAAACAAGGGTATCTTGAAGATCAAGGACAAGAATCCATGCGAGTTCATAGTCGCTGGGGAGTTACAATTGCACACGGACAAGGAGGAACGTGAGAAATTGGAAACGCAAGCGCATAAGATGTTGGAGGCAATTCAAGAGTCGCTCCAAATCATACAAGGAAGAACTCAAGATCCGGTGGTGGACGAAGTCCTCGAGCTATTCGAGTTGGCCTTTGACTATGTTGACCTTGAGCTCGCGCAATCGGACAAGGTGACTGAGTGCAAGCGTTGGATGGCCGATGTCCGCAAGCTGATCAACGCTGTCATGGCATTCACCTGCGGCATATCTCACCAGTACGTCGCGATACTCAGCTCCATCGAGACGAGCAACAAGTCCGAGCAGGTGCTTGCCAGCATCGAGGAACAGACAATGGATGCCATGAACTCGCTCTTTGCTCTGACCATCATGTTGAGTGAGATTCAAGACGCCCTTGTTCTCATGAAGGAAGAACTACCAGCGTACGGCCAGGAATTAGCCAGCAATGCCCAGTCGACTGCCAAAACCAGGGAGGAGTTGTCGGTGATGTACGAGGAGTTCCGCCAAGCACACAAGACATCAAGCGTTCTTATTGCACAACACGAATACGAGAACAGCACAAAGTTTTCCGGTGAGGGGGACACCGACTTTGAGCGCTGCTTCGAACAGGAGTTGAAGGCATTGCAAGACGCGCATGATATTGTGGAGGCTTCCAGGAAAGAGATCGAGGCTCGCACCAGGAGAGTGTTGGCAAGCTTGGTTGACTACAAAGCAATGGAATCCGAGGAGGCCCAGGCCACGTCTGCAAGGGAGAGCAGGCAAAGCTGGGTGTCATCTCGGAAGGCCAGGAGGCCCTGGCCAGTGGCACACAGGGCCGTCCAGCACAGAGTCCCTAAATGGCAGAGTGTTGCATAGCATAGACCTAGTTACCACAACTGGACATACAAATAATGGCGTGTGTAGGCAATGCGAGGTGTAGATTTGGTGGTGAGCCTGGCGAGCCATGTCCGCGCTCATGTATGTCGTGCGGCGACCACGCTGCCATCATCTATTGAGTAGCTAGCCTGCAACACCCGGCTTTTGGCCACTAGTCATAGAACACGGCATTTGCATTACACTGGCCAGCCACGCGGCCATCCCACATCGCACTCGTTGAAGAGAAAATACAGCATGGCCATAGACAGCATGAAGCTATGCACGGTGTGTGCGGCCAACAACAACCGGTCCATGGAGGCACACAAGCAGCTAAAAGACGCCGGGTTCAACGTGCGGTCGTTCGGCACGGGGTCCACGGTTAAGCTCCCAGGCCCGTCGGTGGACCGCCCGAACGTGTACGAGTTCGGCACGCCGTACGAGGATATCTACAACGACTTGATGTCGCAGGAATACCGCAAGATGTACGAAGCACAGGGCTTGATCTCGATGTTGGAGCGGAACAAGCTGGTCAAGCGGGCGCCCGAGAAGTGGCACAACAACGCGGCTGCAGGCAAATTCGACCTTGTGATTACGTGCGAGGAGCGGTGCTTTGACTCGGTGCTCGAAGACCTAATGAACAGAATGAGCAGCTTGACGGAGGAGGCCGAGGAGAAGGACGTCCGCAAGGTCGTGCACGTGGTCAACGTCGACATCAAGGACGACAACGAGAACGCCAAGATCGGCGGCAAGGGCATAGTGAAGTTGGTCAAGATGATCCACGAGTACAAGGAGCAGGAGAAGGCCCGGCGCGCCCGCGAGGACGACGACGACGGGTACTGCGTCATCATGGAGGACGAGATGATGAAGATCTTGACGGAGTGGCAGAAGGAGCACCCGCACTTGCCCACGCTCTACAGCGTCTCGTACTACTAGGAGTCCTCACAATAGAGGGTGCACCAGCGCCTCGACTCCGCCAAGATTGCAGTGTATAATAACCAGCATAAATAGTTTCACTGAAAGCAGAGCTTTAATTATTTTGATCATTTCTTTCAACCCTTCTTTTATTCATTTCTAATCGTTTCTGGTCGCCTGCTGGTCCGCTGACTACGCGCATCGCGCGATGCCAGAACACGAAGAACACACTAGCACCGCATGCCACCCAAACCGCCGCCCAGCGGCAAGAGAGCACGGCTCTACAACAGCCGCACCATCCGCTCGGAGACCGCGGAGCCCGCGTACAAAAACGGGGTGCTCAGTCTCCCCGAGTTCCTCGCGTCGCGTGAGTACGAGATCCGGGCGTTCGAGCAGTCGCAGTTGAAGACCAAGAACGCCTCGTCCACGCGGGTGTTCCAGAGCTTGCCTCGCACGCTCCGGCGCAGAACGGCGTCGCATAACGTCAAGCGCATCCCCAAGCGCTTGCGTGCCCGGGCCTTGCGGGAGATGCAGAAGTCTGCGCCCGAGGCGCCCGTCCGGAAGCCGGGCTTGCGTGGCCGGGACTTGCACCGCTTGAAGATGCGCAAGCGGCTCTTGCACCTCGCGTCCAAGATCAAGGAGCACCGGGCGCTCCCGCAGGCGCACGGCGAGGGCTTCAAGGAGAAGTTCCGTGAGTTGAACCTGCAGCTCAGGCAGCTCCGGGCACAGAAGCATCCCCAGTTGAACAACGCCGTGGCGGCCTTCGACAGGGCGTCCACAAACGCGTTGGCGGCCCGGCCACTGGGCAACATGAAGTACGCCAGCCGCCAGAAGTCGTTCACATGGCTCCCCAACCACGTGTGGCACGCTAAGCGCTTCCACATGATCAAGAAGTGGGGCTTCCAGATCCCGTTCTCGCCGAACCAGAAGTGCTTCCGCTCCACGAGCCGCTGGGCCAGGGAAAGCACGCTCGCGTTCGACACGTCGTACCAGTCTGAATTGGTGGTGGAGTGCGCCTCCCCAGAGACGGTCGCCCAGTTCTTGCGGCAGTACACGCGGTACACCGCCACCATTCCCGAGTGGCTACTACGCGGCGAGAGGGCCTACAACGGCTGGCTCTACGAAGAAGACAAGAAGCTTGTGAGGGCCAGTGTGTACGTCGCCTCGGCGCGCTGCGTCTTGCTCAGGTTACACCCAAGCGTGTTCGAGCGCTTCTTTGGCTCCGTAATGGCCTGGAAAGGCGCCGACACACTCGTGCATGACTGCCGGTACGCTCTAGGCAGCATCGAGCTCCGCGGGCCCACGGCATTGGACTCGTTGAGCCAGGTGTTGCACGTGGTGGATGCGCCAAACGCCGTTGTGCAGAGCTGGAGGGCCGTTTCCCGGGCGCGAGACCCCAAAGCCGTTCCTGGAGGCACGGTGTTTGCGTTTCGGGTCAAGGACCCACGATTCTGGAAACACCCAGTCAGCGCTCCTCCGGGAGAGAAGAGCTTGAACGACTTCTTGCTACAAAAGACGAAGACTGTGGACCCCGCTGCCGCGGAGGCGCTATGCTCCTCGTCCGCTCGCACAGACTCCTACAAGAACATGTACTCGATCAAGCAGATTGGGAAGGAGTTTTCGCGCCGTGACCTTCTATCGAGCCATATACACGCGTCGAATAACTTTCCGGTTTTGATCCAGAAGCTTTCTGACGAGTCGTGGGCAATCACTGTACCCTGGTTCTGGACACAGCCGTTGTGGAGCAAGTTGATACACGTCAATGGAGTCAAGACCGCAGGCCTCAGGCAGGAGCACCAGCTCAACTTCGAGCACGGGCGGCCCACGTATCCCTACGACTACCCGTTTTTGCCGGAGGGATACAAGGAGCATCTTATGACGACTGTTGCTGCATCGCTCGCTCGCGACAAGCTTCCGCTCAGCAAAAAGATGCCCTTGAAAGCCACGGAAGGCTACTTGTCCATGTATGCCGATTGGTTCTTTCTCTGGAAGTGGTCGTTTGGGTTTCCCTTCGTCGAGAACAAGGCGGCGTTAACAGCAAACAGCTTTGGCGAGTTTGACGCCGAGAAAAACCGAGTCTTGAAGACCCAGGAGGACCTTGCGCTTGTCATCGAAGCATCGAGAGAGGGCGAAAAGCACAGAGTTCCCATCGAAGAGTACAGTAAAAAGAACCACGTCCACGCGAGCATCGTGGACGGCACGTTCAAGCCGGACTTGTCTGGTTTCCCGCCGCTTCCAGTGTCTCAGGTGAACGTGGTGGTGACTGAGAAAGGAAGCCTACGCGATAATGCCCGAATTTATGAACGAGTTGCAGACCCCGGCGTCGCAAATCTAATTGGCTTTGTCACATCAGGCTCGTTCAACCTCAGTAGAGGCCAGCCTAGTGGCGTAGGCCTTGTTCATGCTAAGCACAGGAATCTCAACAAGGTGCTTGTGCGCAACGTTGGAAGCACGTCTTTCTACAAAGCCTCACTTGAGCTAATATAGCGGCCAATCGCAACTTTGCGCTGTTTGTAAATACGTATATAGCCATAGACGCAAAGTGAGTACATTGTTGCAAAACGGTTGCACGAACGCTGGTGCAGCTAGTCTCGCACTCTGGTGGACGCACGACTCGAAAATATATAAGGCGCGGAAAATCTCACGCCTTGACGGTTTTTTTTTTTTTTTTCTCATACTTACCTTGAGATACTACAAGAGATCAAGTAGTCTTGTAATCGTGCCGTTCTGTCTGCATTGCACTTCGCTGCAGGGCGGCATTGCCAACGTCCCTACTAACAAGCTGTGTTGGCCATTCCCGAGGAGGCTTCGGTTTCCTTCGATTGGTTTGGTACGGTGCAGCTTGGGGGTCGTGTGGGTCTTTAAATTTTTGATTTCACCCTTTTATTGGTCTAGAATCTTATTCAGCCCTACGCCTTTTAGTCTGGAGAAGTCGGATGATTTTGTCAGACTAAAATTCTATCGATTACGCCGCTCGGATCTATGCTGCCACCTGGTGGTCATGTGACCGCGTCCCCGCGGTTTTGCAAATAACGTCCGTTTAGATTCGACCTGCAAACCCACACACTCGTTCAAGCTTCGATATGAGCACTGGAAAAAGACTAGAGTGGTTGGTCATTATATATGACAATGCCGTGAATCAAAGATTGGCCTTTCGCTCCCAGCATCTCGCCAAGGTTCCGCAGAAAGTAGCTGCCGGAACGTTGACAAGTTGTGGCCCGATTTTCGAGGACGAATCGAAACTGAAATTTCTCGGAAGCAGTTTCACTGTCGTTGCCGAGAACAAGTCTCAGGTTTTGGACTTTTTGAAGCTGGACATATACGCAGAGAAAGACGTTTGGGACTTTAGCAAGGTCGTTATTCACCCGTACCAACCTTTCTATCGTGCGGGTCAGGCAATTCCTAAGTGAGAAACTACATTACTCTATAATATGAAGATCGGTGCATTCAGAAAGAACCAGTAATTATAAAAGCTGAATCCTCCCGCAAAATACTTCTCTATCTAGCAACCATGTTCAATAAATATGCGCTTATTCTCACAATTTGTGGATCAGCTTTCTTTGATAAAGCAAGATGTACGCACTCTTGTCTTTAGCCTCAGGTTTGTCTGTGACAGCATCGGCATCGATATACTCAACGGCGGTATCGTCTATCCGTAACCACTTTCCGTTATCCAGGAGAACGTCACATGTGTAGTGTCCTACTCCTGCATTGTTACCGTGATGGTAAATCACACCAATTAACAGATAGTCCCTATCTTGCGATGTCCTGACAGCGAGTGATAAAGACTCAACGGGCACCTTCAAATCAATGCCGTACTTGATGTTCTTCATGACCTTTTCAATTCTACCCATGCCGCGGTTTTCGAGATCAGAGCCGAAGCGAGAATCGGTGCTGTTGAAAGCATGACTCTGGCTGTCGTGCTTAAAAGAAAACCTCTTGAGCTGAAGAGTCAAAATTGAGGGAAGATCTTCAATGTATGTTTGCTTGTGCGCGGAGACTTCGTGACCATCTTCAGTTTTGTAGGGTAGCTCCTCGATTTCATTAAGCTTCCATAATGCATCCTCAATCGTCTCAACGCTGTCATGAGATATGTCCAACAGGATGCATCTGAAGGGATCCACCGTGATCGACTGCAGCTCTTTACTCTTAGGCACAGTCAATACGCTGCGAAAACGACCTCCAAAGATTTTTGTAATTGGAGAAGGCTCAATCTCCAGGACACGCTTCTTTGATATTTTCCGACGACCGCTTACCTCGGACCATCCCTTATCGGGACTGGAGGCATCGGTTTCTTCAGTTTCTTCAACTTTATTGTTGCCAGAATGTTTGAGTAAACGATATCCTTCCTTCATTCTCAATTGAAGGTCAGTAGCGAGGGTGCTGCTGAGGTTTTGTCTGTATATGGAGGAAAGCTGTTCCATTTGTTCGGGGCTTATGGCTGCCTCTGCTTTAACAAACTCTTCGTGAAGGCCGTCCAACAAATACACCAAGAATTCCTCGGCATCCTCTTGTTCGCCCCACTTCAAATGCTGAAACTTGGGGTTTTCAATCAACTTCAAGTACAACTTCTCTGGACTAAGCGGGCGGCCAACAACGATGCCATCGCTATTGATGCTGCCATTTGACTTGCCAGGGTGAGATGCGTTTTTGAAGTCGTTTATGAAATTAATTGTGGCGTCCAACAACGGTGTTGCGGAATCGGAGCCAAGTCCGCCGATGCTCTGTTCCTCGACAAGACGAAGCAACTTGCTGAAGGGCATGCAGAACATGAGACACTGAAGAACTGCGTTCATGTAGCAAATGTTTCCGGTGTTTGTGAGCCCTCGGGGCTTCAAGCTGAATGGCTCGCACGCGCTGAGGGAGAATGTAGGGTCGTAGAGAATTTTCATCAGTAGGAAACCAAGTGGTTTGGGGCCATCTGTAAGCGATGGGATGGAAGCTGCTGCAGAGGCGGACTCTGCCGAGAGAGGCTTGGCCACAGGCGTGGATGCAGGGTTCTTGGATGTCTTTTTGACTGGTTTTTTGACTGTCGTTTGTAGTAAAGATGCCCAGTTGAGTGCGGCCTTAGGACCGCCACTTTTGTGGTCATCGTCGCCGGACTTTTGTGAGCCTGGCGCCGGTCCGGGGTTAACCTGCCTCTCGAATTTCGTGCCGGTATTATGGTCATGGACGTGGTACGAGGGGGGCATATGTAGACGGAAGTCACTTCCTTCTTTGGCATCAAAGAAGCCCTGGAGCAGGGACGTCTTGGACTCGAGGGACTCCTTGAGCTGAAGGATGGACTCTGCCTTCTCTTCGATGTAGTCTTGCAAGGACAAGTTGAAGAGGAGCGGGATGCTGAAGACAGGAGACTCGGAAACGTCCGCGGGCGGCGTTTCTGAGCTTGGCGCTAGCGACGATGGATCCGGCGAGCGTAGGGCCGTGTCTGGGGTCGTTTGCGCTGGGCTCTCCGTAGGTTGCGTTTCGGCAGGTGCGTCTTGCGCAGATGCGTCTTCCGGCGCATGCTTATGGTCCTTGTTCTCCGGTTCCGGGGCGCGAGGAGGCTCTGACGGCGTCGATGCAGAGGAGCTTTGGGGAGGTAGAGATGACGGGCTTTTCGCGTGGGAGTCTCCGTTGCTGAGGGCGTTTGGAGAGGCGGCTCCCGCGTACTGGTGCCCTCCGGTGGCACCGTTGGCGTGGGAGTGGCCGCCGTTGTTGTAGTTGTTGTTGTACTTGGTGTGCTTCTTGCGGCCGTTGGGGTGGAAGCCGTAGTTCATCCCGTTCATGGCCATGCCGTTCATGCCGTTCATGCCGTTCATGGCCATGTGCGCAGGCGGCGCCTGGTACTGCTGGGCGGACATGGCGTAGTACTGGTACGGGTACATGGGGTAGTCCTGGTAGTTGACGGCCATGGGGTAGTAGGGCATCATCAGGCCGCCGAACGGCACGAACTGCGGATGCTGGGAGTAGTACTGCGGATGCGTGCCGGGGCCCTGTGGTGGATACTGATGCATTTGTGGGGCGAAGAGGTGGGGCGACTGGCCGCTCGGGTTGAAGGCGGGCACGTCGCTGCGGAACCGGCGGTGGCCCGTGCTCTTGGTGGAGGACTTCGAGCCCGTCTGCGAGGAGGGCACCGTGGAGGCGCTGGATGCGGGGGCGGACGACCCGGCCGTGGCGGGAGGCGCCGATTTCGGCAATGACGGCGACGTGGCACGGGACATTGGGTGGTTGTGACTGATGACGGGGAATAAGCTAGTGGGGCATGCACGGATCAATTAGGAACAGGCGACCGGGTGGTCGGGGGCAGCGGCCAGGCGTGGACGACAGGCGGTGTGCTGCGAGCGAGCAAAGCACGATGGGGTGCTGGCGGCGTGCTCTGATGCAAATGCTGACTACGGGCGCCGGTGGAGTTGCGCCGGTCAGTAGGATCGCGTTGATTGGCGGGCTCGGAACTGCGAGGGCCGCGGGTGCAAGGAGGGCGTGCTGGCGAGCGGGACGGCGGCGGGGGCGGATCCAGCGGGGTGTGCTCGCTGTGAAGACAAGGTTCGGCGATGGAGGAGGCGAGCCAAAACCGGGCGTGGGAGCGAGCGGTGAGCAACGGGCGGAATTTTCCGTAGCGCGGGCCCGAAAAAAATTTTCAGCGCATGCGCAGAAGGGAAAAGCGGCGGAAGCTACGGGGTGGGCAGGGCGGCCGGGGCCGCCGGAAAAAGCGGCGGGCGGCGCCGTGGTGGTGCTGGCCTCTGCTGCTACGTGGCCGGCCTGGCGTGTGCTGGGGGAGGCCTCGGTGTTTCCTGCCTCTTTGGCTGCGGCGCACCAGGAACGCTGGGCGGGCTTGGCTGCACACGCGAGTTTAACCACAGCTAAAGCGAAAAAGAAACCACCAGATCGACCCCGGACTTTGGCGCGGCGGCGGTGCGCTGCTCTCTGCCTCTGCGCCGCCTCGGCGCCGCCGCCGCTGCTGCTGCTACTACTGCTGCCATTGCTCCCCTTCTGCCCCGGCCCCATCCAATTTTCCTTTTTGGAGTTTTGCGCTCTATTTACCGGTGCTCGCCTAGCTCTCGCCTATCGCTCCCCGCGTCTAGTGCGACCCGCACCACGGCGTGCTCGCTGCGGGCCCAGACCGCCCCCACGAGCCCGCACTCTTTGACCACGCCCCAGTTCAACGCCGCAAGCACCACCGCAAGCAAGTGGCTGCACACCGGCAACTGCGCCGGGAACTTGCACGCCGCGGCCCGGAGCGCCGCCCACACCGGGTGCCCAAAGCCTTGTAGCTCGCGGCCCGTGCACGCGTGGGCCGCCTCGCTCTGCGCCGTGAAGGCACCGCAGGTGCAAAACCACCGCCGTAGATCCACCCACTCGTGCGCGTCGTCGAGCCCGACGGGCCCCGCCGGCTGGCCCGGCCCGTGCTCGCCGTGGTCCGCGTGTGGTGCCTCGCGTGGTGCCTCGCGCGGCGCCCGCCGCAACTCAAAGCTGTCCAAGTCCAACTCCACGCCCGCGTCCGCCAACATGGCCCGCACCCGGAGCATCGGGTTGACGTCGCCGCGGTCGCGGATCGGCCTCCTCGCCGGCTTGCTGGCCACCCGCACAAACACGGGCATGCTGGGCGCCTCGGCCTGCTCGGTAAAGTACCGCTCCACAACGGTGCTCGCGGGCTCCGGGCCCTGCTCGCCCCACACCTGTACTGAGATGTGCTTGCCGGTTAGCAACGCTAGCGCTGGCGTGTAGGCCTCGCCGAACGCAAGCGCGAGGAGCGTTGTCTTGTCGGGGTCCACCACCAAGGCCTGCGGGCCCGCACGCTCCACGCCGGCCTCCTGCTGCCCGCCAGAAACCCTCTGCTCCGCTTCTGGTTCTTTACCCGCATCTGCCTGGGCCGCACCTGTAGCATCCTCTTTCACGCCCGGCGGCGCCTGGCCCGTTTCTAGCTGGCGCCGGACGTAGCCCAAACGCTCCCGCTGCGCCACGTCGACCCGCGGCCGGCGCATCTGCTCGTCGATGTAGTCCATGGTCTGCTCGAGCACCGAGGAGCGCCGCACCAAGCCCGACCCAAGCGCCGGGAGTAGCTCCGAGAGCGCGGCGTTCTGCTCGTGGAGCATGCTGGCCGCCTCTAGCAGTCGCTCGTAACCTGCGCTTTGCCCCAATTCTGTGGCATGTGTTTGTACCACGCTGTTCTGCGACCCTGTGCTCTTCTGCCGCGGCTCCTGGCGGTTCTGCACGGGTTGTTTGTCTGTGCTGTTCTGCTTATCGGTGGTGCAGCTGGCGGAGCGCGTCAGTATCAACTCGCACACATTTTGCGTCCCAGCCAACACCACCAGCACCCAATTTTCCCGCAATGTGGTTCGACAGTCTACCCGAAGAGCTCCAGGCCAGCGTAAAGAAGCTCGTGGCCGAGCACCCGCCCAGCGAGAGTGTTTTGGCGCAGTTGGCCGAGCACTGGGGCGGCGAACACGCCGCCAAGAGGCAAAAGCTCGATTCCCTGGCCGACCAGGCCGACGCCCAGCCAAAGACGCCCAAGCAGCCGCCCACGCTCCTAGAGTCCTCCGAGCCCACGCAGGTCGAGGTGCTCTCGCAGTACTCTCTTAACATATCGAGCCCCATCAACAGCTCGGAGGTCATCTTTGCCTTGCCCAACTTGTCCTTTCTGTCCCCGACAAGACGCAAGTACCACTTGGTGTTCCACTTGTACATCGGCGAGAACAACCAGCCGCTCCCCGTGCTCTCCGTGGTCAGCCCGGCCACCAGCGTGCCCGAGATCTCCGTCACAAACCTCCTGTCGGCCATCCGGCTATGTCTCGTGCTCCCCATCTTGGGCAATTCCACCGTTTCCACCAAGAAGGACACCGTGATGTTGTGCTTGTGGCTCAACGACGACGCGGCGCTCAACGCCGACAAAAACGAGCCGATCATCTGCACGTTGAACTTGGACGTGGTCAAGAAACAGTTGGTCAAGGACGGCAAGATCCCGCCCAACGCGGAGGCCCAGATCGCGTACATGGAGTCCAGCGCGGACACCATCAAGCCCATCAACGAGCTCATCATCGACTTCTTGCAGCGCCAGTTCAACTTGTGCGGGGTCAAGCTCCTCAGCTTCCTCCCGTCTGCCAGCCCGGGCAAGAACGCGCTCAACATGAACGAGGACAACTCCATCTGCATCTCGGTCAACTCCGACGCCACGAACGAGTTTGTCATGGTCGAGGCGTACAAGGGCTCCAAAGAGGGCGCGTTGACGTTTGTCTCCACCTCGCCCACGACGGCCTACTTGGTCTACGGCTTCAAAAAGCCCATTCTACTCGTGGACTTCAAGACCATCAAGAACGTCTCCTACAGCGACATCACGCGGTTCACCTTCAGCATCTTGTTGACGCTAGACAAGGGCGAGGGCGCAGAGGAGACGTTGGAGTTTGGCATGGTGGACCAGAAGTCGTTCCAGGCCGTGGACGAGTTCGTCAAGCGGAGGAACATCGACGACAACTCCTTCGACGAGAAGCACCGCGAGAAGAGGACCCAGCCCACGGGGGAGAGCCAGGAGCAGCAGGCCGGAGGCGCCAGCGACGACGAGGACGAGGACGAGACGTACACCGGTGCCGTGGAAGAGGAGGAGGGCAGCGATAGCGAGGACGACGGCGACTACGGCAGCGATTCGGGGAGCGGCAGCGAGAGTGGAAGCGAAGACGACGACGACGAAGACGACGACGGTGAGATCAAGACAGAGGTTAAGGAGGAAGAGGACGAGGCAGAGGACGACCTCGTGTACCGAGGTAAGGAAGAAGACGACTAGAGTAACGAGTTAGGCACATGTGTACACTTGAGTAATCATGACCTCGGAAACGTTCAAATGTTGTTTATTATGCCGGTTCTAGATATATTCCACCATGCTTCTACTTGTAGCCCTTTCCGTAGGTGTCAAACAAATCGAAGAACTTGGAGGTTCTCTTGGCAGCCGTGAGCGTGTGGTTTTCCTCCAAATCGAAGTCGTAGAATGCATCGAGCTCAGCTCTCTGCTCACGTAACTGCTGCAATCTTCTGTTCAACAATTTTCTGTTTCTCTCGATGAAGTGGTCGCTGACCAAGTACCCACCAATGAAGGCAGAGGCAGAGAGGGCATAGCCGGGAACTCTGTTCCAGGAGGCAGGGTACTTTTTGCCGATGATTTGCACCTGTAGTCTCCTTGCGGCAAGACCAAGCAAGGTGCTGAGGAGGATACCAGCGGTGGAGGGCATTTCTGGATGTCGGGGCTGGGATGACGGTGTATTATGGAGAGTTTTTGTACGAAAATCTATTGGGCGCGCTGCGCCCGTACACCAGATGGACCCTAGGTCTTGATTGTGTTGGACTGGGACGGCATTGGCGACAGCCCGGGGAGGGCTGCCAAGAACTAACCGTCCTCTGTGAATTTTTCGGGAGGTTTATTGACGCTCTCTTTTTCTGCTTGTTTTCCCCCGCGATATTCGTAGCACAACACCACAATGCGATTATGTACTGGTAGACAATACCAACAATATGCGAGTAGAAACACGCAGAACGGGCAATAGGAGAAGGCGATGAACTGTACGACTGTGTGGGGGAATTCCGTGCTTGTTTGTTCGTCATTTCCGCCCAGTGACTTTGGCGTTGAGCCACACAATTCCGCACCTCTATCCGATCGCGTCGATAGAGCGGAATTCTTCCACCACAATGCCCAAGCAGATCAACTTTTTCAAGGGCCACCCGACCCTCAGCCTTTTGCCGAACGAGGAATTGGCCGCCGGCTTCCGCAATGTCCTCGTCAAAAACAGCGAGAAAAGCTTAGCGTTTGAGAGGTCCCCTTTGGAGTACGGCACAGATGCCGGCAACTCCGAGACACGCAAGGCCATCTTGCAGTGGAGCAACAGCAAGTACGGCCGCAAGGCGGGTGATATCGACCGCGTGAACTTGACTGCTGGTGCCTCCTACGGTGCTGCCAACGTTTTGGCCGCCTGTACGACCCCAGAGATCACCAAACATGTGTTCGTGGTGTCCCCCACGTACTACCTCATCAACTACGTCTTTGTAGATGCTGGATTCGACGGGAAAATCTCGGCAGTCCCCGAGACGCCAGGCTCGGAGTACGAGGTCGATGTGAAGTTGCTTGAGGAGAAGTTGCAGGAGTTTGACCGCAAGGCGGGCTTCGAGCCCGTAGGGTCGCTGGAGGTGAACGTGTTCCACGACCCCACTTGGAGAGGAGACCGCAAGATTTACCGCTACATCCTATACATGGTTCCCACGTTTTCGAATCCGGGCGGACTCACGTACCTGGTGAAAACAAGAACCAAGTTGCTCGAGCTTGCACGGAAGCACGATGTGCTTTTGTTGACTGATGACGTCTACGACCATCTCAATTACGACCCGGAAGCGGTGCCTGTGCTCAAGTTTAACCATTTGGACGAGGACACGTTGCCGGAGGGCTGGCGCTTTGGAAACACCGTATCGAACTCGTCGTTCTCGAAGCTCATCGCACCCGGCTTGAGAACGGGCTGGCAGGAAACGGCTGGGGCTCACTTGGCCCACCAATTGGCCACCACCGGCGCAAACAAGTCTGGGGGCACGCCCTCGCAGCTCAACATCTCG
Source organism: [Candida] wancherniae (assembly GCA_003708715.3). Classification (NCBI taxonomy): domain Eukaryota; kingdom Fungi; phylum Ascomycota; class Pichiomycetes; order Serinales; family Metschnikowiaceae; genus Metschnikowia; species [Candida] wancherniae. The sequence continues at coordinate 238,535 of PPOZ03000014.1, read as the reverse complement.
GTGGTGCAAGACTTGATAGAGTCGGGCAAGTTAGATAAGGGCATTGCCCAGCTCAACTCCGTCTACGGGGCCCGTGCCAAGGCCTTGAAGTCGGCTTTGAAGGAGCACCTTCCCACAAAGTACACGGCCGTGCAAGGTGGACACGGCGGCTATTTCTTGTGGTTGACCATTTCGGCAAAGGAAGTCAACCTCGCCGATGTGCTCAAGAAGCTCGAGGACGAGCACAACGTGGTGATTCCCGAGGGCTCTCACTTCGAAGTGTTTGGCGACAATTTGGGCTTTGGCACCTACTCCGCTCGGCTCAGCGTGTCATATCTTACGGAGGAAGAGATCAAGGAGGGGATTGAGAAGTTGGGCTTGGTGCTCAGAAGAGAGTACCCACAGCTATACGAGTAACGAGATCGCGTGAACAGTAATGCACAATTAGAAAACAAAGAATAGAGAAGGAGCGACTCCGCGGTCGTTTTATTTCGATGCTAGTGAGATGCCTTGCGTTGTTAGTATGTTGAAACGGTGTGAGTACAGTCGGTCAGCGTAGATCTTGGTGTAAACTTTTTGAATTCTCATTGGTTTTCGATAAAGGCGAAGTGTTTTCATCTTTCGACTGCTTTGCAAAGGACACATACCATTTTGTAGAGCTCGGAGAACAAACTGGGTTCTCTAAATCGGCAGGAAGGTGATGCTCAGTCCAATTTTCACCGCCTGCACCAACAGCGCGGTTACCCGACTCACTGAACTAGCGTCACACGACCACGGCTGGAACTTACATAGTGCAGCCGGAGCCCGGGCTCGAGAGGATATATTAGTGGGGTGTCCGTAATGTAGTTTGTATTTTGAGAGAATTGTACCGTCTAGCCAATTCTTCTCGCCCTTCCTCTTGCGCCCTGTAGCTTCTCGCTGGAAGCATCCACCTGCTTGGAGAAGTCGTCGAGTATATCCAGTTGCTCCTCGACCTCTTTGTTGATTGTTTCTGCGATTTGCCTCTGTCTTGCTATGATCTTTCGGAGCTCGTCCATCTCCTTGTCCTGTTCTGCGTGGATCAGTTGTTGCTGCTGTAGAAGCTCTCTGTTGCTCAACGCAACCGTGTCGGCGGTCTCGAGAGTATCCTCCTGGGAGAGGTTGAACACCCACCGCGACGTCTTTGCGGGCGTGTCGTCCGTGGGAGCGGGTTTGGTGTCCTGTTCGAGGACAGTGTCGATCTTTGCCTGGAGCGCGGTGAGCGAGGCGGTGCGGCTCTTCAACTCCTGGCGCGAGATCTCCTGCTCGTCAGCGAGGTGCTGCAAGCTTTCCGCTAGCTTCTCGATGTTGGGGCGGATGTACTTGGAGATTCTGTCTCTGTTGCTGACCTTGTTCGCGATGACAGAGTTGTCCCGCAAGCCGTCGACCGCGGAGCGCACCACGCGGAGGTGCGTGAGCCACTGGTTTTTGCCTATCTCCAGGGCTGGCTCTGATATGAGGAACTTGGAGTCCGTTTCGGCCCCGTTGTCGCCGTTCAGATACAAGTCCGGGGAAAACTTGAAGTTGGGCGGGAGCCGCAAGAACTCGTGCAATATCCGCGAGTTCTGGATCTCCCTGTCCCTGACGAGCAGCTCTAGAAACTGCGCGAGGCCTTCCTGTCGCTCGGACGCTACCTTGTGTTTGCTGGCAAACACCCTGCTCTTCGGCGGGAGGGCGTACGGAAAGTCGGACTTGGCGATGCCTAGACTGGCGCAGAGCGCGTCGGTCAAGGCCACGAACTCCGAGTACCGCCGTGACGTGGAGATGGACCGCAACGGCAACCGCACGTTGATGTTGTAGCGGACGACGCCGTCGGTCTCTTCGAAGCTGGGGATGGAGACTATCGTCATGGTGCCGTGCTGCGGCGGCGCTGGGCGTGGTGGGTGGTTCTATGTCCGGGCTGCTCCGAGGGCGGTCGTGGTGCTATGGCTTTTGTTGCGTTGTGCTGTTCGCCGGTGTGCTTCCGGCTCTGGTTGTGTGGCTGGCGGAGTAGAAACACTCGCGCGTTGACCGTACTGGACCTGCAGTGGCGCTGATAAGATCGGCGGGCCCGGAGCGCGACATACCAGTCGCCGACATTTTGCAGCCGGCAGCCAGCGGAGCGCCGTTGCAGCCGATCTGTCGCCGATGCAACTGCGCTAGTGGCGACTCTTCTCGGGGCGTCTGGTGCAGCCGGGGGCTCCGGCCGGGCCGCCAGTGGTTGCCTGTTCCAGCCTGGCGTCAGCCGCGCGCGATACGCACAACCTAACGATACGCACCACTTAGGTTGCTCTCCGCAATTCACACTGGCAGCTTTTCTTGTCGCCGCAATTCACACCGACAGCTTCTTTGTCACAATTGGCACCGCACAGAAAACAACGCCCACTCCCAGTTACTAGTGCAAGCATGCCGGAGTCTCCTGCGATCGAGGCCGAGGCCGACCATGCGTCCTCCCACGCGGAGGGCTCCGACTTGGAGAGAAACGACCAGCCCCGGCGGCCCTCCAAGCGGGTGTTTTCCGAAAGCGAGCCGCTCCTCGAGAACAACGAGCACTTCCTCGACCCGGACGACCCGCGCGTTTCGCCGCTCAACTTGCGCAGAATCCGGTTCCTCAGAAGCGTGCTCTGGGGCGTGTTCTTCGCCAACAGCGTGCTCCTCTTGCTCATTTTGGTGTCGGACTTCATCTCCATCCCGGGCATCAACCCGCGGGGCAAGCTGTTCTTGGAGCTCGACCTCTTGGTCTTCTGCGTCTTGACCGACCTCGTCACGCTCTGGTGCTTTGCCGTGCCCGCGTACTACGAGCGGGTGCTTGGCTACGTGAGCGCCGCTTTGGTGGCCATTGACATCGTCATCGTGGTGTCGGTGCCGTACTTGAGAGACAGCTTTGGCCTTTTCGGCAGCTTGCTTCTCGTGTGGGTGCTCTTCAACCTCGGCCTAAACAGCTTCGCGGACCTCCGCGTCCAGCAGGCAAAGGCGGAGCAGGAGATCAGATACACCGGCCGCGTGGAGAAGCGCAAGTCCTTGTTCGAGATCTTCGTCACCACTGTCAAGATCGTCCTCAAGCTCGTGTTGCTCTTGGCCATCTGGAACATCAGCTTGTCGTTGTGGATCCTGGCCTTCGACTCGCACGAAAAGCCCTGGGGCAAGATGATCCCCGTCAACGACGACCAGTTCAACGTCCACGTTGCGTGCTACGGTGACGTGTCGCCCATTGCAAACGACACCGCGGCCCTGCTGGCGGCGCCCAAGCAGCCCATCGTGTTGGTGGAGGGTGGCCAGCAGACCTCGGTCGAGCAGTTCCAGGAGTGGATCCAGGAGCTCTACCACATGAATAAGATCGAGCGCTATTGCATCTGGGACCGGCCCGGCTACGGCTTCTCGGACAGCGCGCCCTCTCCGGTGTCCATTGGGATCATCGTGGAGTACCTCACCGAGGCGTTGAAGAAGGAAGGGATCGAGGGCCCCTACAGCGCTGTTGGGTTTGACGTGGGCGGGCTCTACTCCAAGGTGTTTGCTCTGCGAAACGCCGGCCAGATGCATTCCTTGCTATTGGTTGACAGCTGGCACGAGGACTTGCTCAAGCACTTCCCCTTCAGCGGTACCAACAAGAAGAACGAGCCAAGGTCCACGTTCCGGAACATCTTGGACTTGATGGACTCGTGGCAAGGCTTCAAGCTCTGGTTGAGGGGCGTGGTTTCCCCGCTTGGTATCGTCAGAAACGTCCACTGGTTAATGCATCCACGCAAGTACCTGTCGAAGAGCCGGATCTTTGGCTCGGACATGGTGCGCAGCCCCAAGTACTTGCGTGCCAGGTTACAGGAGCAGGTCACTGCCTCCATCTTGTCCTACAACGAGGTACACAGCGCAGACGTGACCAAGATCCCGTTATCGGTGGTGCTGTCGGACTACATGATCAAGAAATCGCTCAACTGGGGCAAGTGGCAGCGGGAACTCACCAAGATGAGCGGGAACTCGCTTGAGTGGGTGGTCGCAGAGAAGTCCAGCCACTTGATCTGGAAGAGTCCCAAGGGCAAGGATGAATTACAGCAGATGTTGCTCAGATTAGTAAGCGAGAAGAGCAACTACATGGAGCAGGAGACTGAAGAGCGTTCTTGAACAATCGAATGCGAAAGTACTTCTCAGGATGACGATCCCTTCAGCTACTAACTGAAGAACTTTAAAAAAAAAAAAAAAAAAAAAAGGGAGTCACAGCCCAACGAACCGGGCTTATAGCCGAGCTGCAAAGCCCCATTCGCAGCGTGGCTGGCTGAGATGGTGCGCGCCGGAGTAGCCGCGCCCACACTAAAACGGACATGGACGCTCGCCCAAACAAAACAGGAAACCTCCAAGCGAGGCTCACACCGGAAGGGTGCTGCGCACAGCTAGCGAAGAGATGCCACGGAGCGTAGCCCATCAGGAATAAAATTCTATAGCTAAGCCACAGATGTAGATGACAACGGGGCTATCTAGAAAAAGCCCCCCGCAAAACCTACGGACCTAGCGCAGAGCTACTCGATCAATACTGCCCCCGCTCCTTCCTGCACGTGCCCACCAGGACATATTCTTTTCTTTTTTTCCTGTTACACCGTTCTCCTCTACCCTGGCACCTTTCGCCGAAACAACTCCCAAGTATCTCCCGAAGACCGTCGACAGCGCACGGGCCACTCGTGACTTCTCCTGCGTTGCTCTCCCTTCAAACCCCTGTTTGTTACCCGCCGCTGCTCCCCATCCCCCAGCGCACAGAAGGCGGTTCCGTTTCTAAATCCCGATTCAGGCCCTGTTGCTCCTTCAAGCATCGGCACTTGGCCTCGGTAAACGCCCACAGCATCCACAGCACACGGTCTGATGTCGGAAAACTGCGCCGTTGCCCAGCCCTCTGAACCTTTGAATACCGGCGCCTCGACCACAAAATCGTCGGGGGCGTCCACGCCAAGCTCCGCAAACAACTCCATCACAGGCTCGCCTCCGATGTCCAGGGCGCCAGTCACGGACTTCGGTCCCGAATCCGATCCCCTGAGCGACTCGCGCGAGGACGAGATCGTGTCTCCTGCCAACGGACTCCCGGACTCCCCTGAGGGTGCACAAAACGACCGTCCAGGAGACAACACGACGACGCTGCATGAGGCGCTTGAAAGCGCTGCTGCGGTCCTGGGCTCCACGCAAGAGGGACCGACGGCTACGGCCACGGCCACCGTCGCTCCGCCGTCATCGTCTGCCGACCGTCCCGCGGAGCCTTCCTCTGTGGCACGCCGCCCCTCCTTTGGCTTGGGATTCCTAAGCTCTCTTTCGAACACTATCCGTGGCTCGAACTCGGCCCGTCCGCCCTCTCCATCTGGCGACCACTTTGCACACCACATGTCGAACAGCCCCACTCTTGCCAACCTCAACAACCTCTCCATCTCCGAGCCCAGTGCGGATCAAACAATCGCTGGGCCCTCGGCCTCTCGCACGAGAAATGCGTCTCTTACGCAACAGCCCACTGACGGTGCGTTGAGAGATCCTGCCAGCCTGGCGACCCCTGACATAACCTACGTCGCCGAAAACGAGACTGCTGCAGGAACCTCCTCCCCTGAGAAGGTCGTCGACGAATCAGGCAAGGAAAAGGACGGCACATTCTCCATCCGTCTCACACCCATAATTGACCACTCGGCATCCAACACCGGTCTCTACTTTTCGCCTATCATTCGCCGAATCGAACCCAAGCAGCCCATATCCGTCGGTAGGTATACCGAGAAACACAGAAGTGCGGCGCACGCCCCTCAAGGCTCGTCCTCAAGAGTCGTTTTCAAATCCAAAGTGGTGTCGAGAACCCACGCATTGTTTCAATGTAACGAGGAGGGCCTGTGGTTCATCAAGGACTGCAAGTCGTCATCAGGTACATTTCTCAACAACATCAGATTGTCTCAAGCATCTCAAGAGCTGACCCTCTGGCCAGTGATGGACGGAGACGTGGTACAGCTCGGGCTCGATTATCGTGGCGGCACGGAGGAGGTCTACCGGTGTGTGAAGATGAGATGCGAGTTCAACCGCAGCTGGCAACGAAAAGTGAACAGATTCAACTTGGACATCCACAAAAGAATGAAAAAGCTTGGTGTGGAACCAAGCAATAACAATGGGGATGAGTTTTCCGAATGCGCTATATGTTTATTGAAGTTGGAGCCTTGCCAAGCTCTATTCATCAGCCCCTGCTCTCATTCGTGGCACTACAAATGTATACGCCCCATCATCATCAAGAGGTACCCTCAGTTCTACTGTCCTAATTGTCGCTCCATATGCGACTTGGAGACGGATATTGAGGACGAAGATGAGGAATAGATGAGACAAATGATTCAGCATAATTGATACATCAGGTTTTGTCACTGATTGTACCTTAATCCTTTTATTTTTATTAGCCCTGTCCAGCTCTGTTCCCGTTGTTTACAGCTACTGCAGTCTCTGATACCTCCTCCGAGAGAACAACAGGTGGCAAGCAAATGGTTGCTGTCCACCAAGTAAATATCAAAGCCGTCCTGTTCTCGAAGAGCCCAGAAAAAATTGAGCCCTTCATTTTAGTACGCATGAACAATAGAATTGTGAAGAGTTGGAACAAGGTATAATAGTCTACAATCGTAGCAGGTAGTTCTGGATTGCTTCAACGCAATCTCGAAACTGACGAGCGTTGAAGTGTAGTAAATACCACGAAAATTTCAGAAACCGGAAGTCATAAGCAAAGACTCCCGATTGGTATTAAAGTGAGTGGATTTTGGCGCACTTGAATATTGCTGATACGTTGCGGTTTGTGGTCACCATTCTCCTTAGTCCATTTGTCCCCGCCTCGCCTATGCGTCGTATCGCTATGCACCCCAAATTGAGTTCTGCGCGCGAACCCTTAGATGAGGCGCTTACCTTGTTCAGGACATAGCGCTAGCTTAGCGCATTATCGGGCTGACTCATATAAAGAGCAAGGTTCTGTTCTGTCCACAAAGTCAATTGCTTTTGAAAGGAATCTAGTTTCAAGCAAACAAAAACCCAGATATGAGCACCATAAGACCAATTAAAAAAGAGGACAAGGACCAGTGGGTCGAGCTTTGGTCCGGAAAAGACTCGTACTTGGAATTTTACAAGTCTTTGGACAAGGTCACGCCCGAGATCACCGACACAACGTTCTCGAGGTTCTTGGACAAGGACGAACCCGTCTACGCAGCCGTTGCCACAGACTCTGACGGAAAACTCATTGGCTTCGCCACTTACTTGACCCACAGAAACACCTGGACAATCGAAGACTCGTTGTACTTGAACGACTTGTTTGTGAGCACCAGCAACCGTCTCGGTGGAGTTGGCAGAAAGTTAATTGAGTACGTTTATCAAGAGGCAGACAAATTGGGCGTTGGCAAGGTTTACTGGAACACACAGTTCGAGAACCACCGCGCGCAATTGTTGTACACGAAGGTGGGCAAGAAGAGTGGATTTTTGCTGTACGTCAGACCTTGAACTATGCTTTTCAGTCGCTTTCCAATCAATTCTTGTATTGCTGGCGCTTATCTTAATTATGTTTTAAGTATATTTATTCGTTTTATTTCTGTCTCTGATTAGAGTCCGGGGTACGTTATCTGTGGCTAAGTTATCCCAATGCGGGTGCAAATTGCGCCAAAAGTCTAAATCTCACTCAGTTCTTTTCATGTAAAATACCCACAGCCGATTTAAATTTCAAAAGTGTCAGGAATTGAGCTCTCAAGCTGATTTCAGTGGCTAAAGTATATAAATATTGACTTTCGGGTCGCCAAGTCCTTATATCAGTTAGCTTGGAGATCTTGACTCGTAATAAAGCCATTGACAAATCATACAAACACCAATCCACAACTTTTCCAACAGGCAGGCGAGAGCTGAAACGCCCAGGAGCCTAGTATGAAGCGAATTTTAATTTCAAAGATCTGCTCCTTTGATTTATACTCTAATATCTATTATCCGTACACATCCACACGACATGTATGGCACGTGATATCAACTTATCTCCAAGATTACATCGCAGATTGAGATTGCAAACAACTTCTTCAATGACGCGTGAAATCACACAGAACGACGACCCAAAGGTCGTTCGTGTATTCTTCCTAAGACATGGTCGCACAGACTGGAATGACAAGAAGATACTCCAGGGTCACATCGACATTGACATGAACGATGTGGGAAGAAGCCAAGCTGAGAAAGCCGCTGAACACTTCAAGGCAATTTCTCTTGACGACATTGTCTCTTCGGATTTAGTTCGTTGCTCAAACACAGCCAAATCTATTCTTAAATTCCAAAAAAATGCCTCTTACTCAGAGACACTGAATTTGCGGGAGCGTAATATGGGCGAGATTCAAGGTAGACTCTTGAGTGAGGTCATTAAGGAATATGGCACCGACTTCCGCAACCTAGGTGAAAAAGAAGCGTCTTTGATATCCCGAGTTGGCGAAACTTACGAGACGCACTTGAAAAAAGCAGATAGAGAGGGCTATCGTAACATATTGTTTTGCACTCACGGTGGTGTCATGAAAGCGTTTCTCAAACATTTGCACAAGGAGCAAGGATACAACATAGGGGAGGGTTCCACGGCACAGGATCTTCAAGTGCCATCTAATACTGCGGTGACTGTCATAGACTGGAACAAGGAGACTGGCGTCAAAACCATACAGAAGTGCAGTGTTACTGAACATCTCGGAGGCCAAATACAAGTTACGGACCAGTTGTTACGGTGAATGCTAACAGTTCGAACTAATGGAAATATCATTGACTAGCTTATAAATAAAACGATAGAAAAGTTATCTATATTAATGAATTGAAAATTCATGCTAATCTCTCAGGATCGATTGTGTTGGATCTGGAGAACGAGGCGTATTTGTGGAATGCATCCTTTCTCTCCAACTCGTATTCTGGGTTTTTCACCTTGGTGCTCCACTTGCGCTTGTAGAGTCTCTTCCCAAACTTCCAGCCTTCACAGAACACGAGGAAAAGTAAACTAAAGGCAAACGCAAAACCCCATTCTTTGCCAATCGGCGAATGCAAAAACACCTTGTTGTTGATCACCGGAATGTATACAACCGGGAACACAGATACAAACCCACCGACAATGGACCAGAACAAAAACTGATTGTCCCACAAATCGATTGAAGTTTGTTTCCACCAAGGATTGTCAGTGTCTTGTCTCATGTAAAACAACGAGTTGAACGGATGAATACACTCCCAAGCCAAAATAAGTGCACACCAGGTCATTATGGCAAACGACGTAGACCTACCCCTGAAGGCATTGCTACAAACGTCCACATTGGCGCTTGTACTGTTGCAGTTATGACCCAAGTCGCCATCTCCGATTCCGAAAACGACCACCACGAATCCAAGCATGCAGCAAATTGCCATCAAGAACCCGTATCCCACCATGTCCACAAGAAGTTCTTTGGTGAACGTTTTCTTAGTTGGTGGCTGTTCCAATATTCCGTCAACAGCTTTTTCTTGGCCCAACCCCATTGCTGGGAAACAGGAAGTAACGACAATAACCCACAAGACTTCCACCGGTGACAATGGAAAAACGGAGTATCCGGTCTTGTCTTTGAATGCCAAACCAACCATCAAGTAGATTGCCTGCGCCACATTCTCAGCTAAAAGCTGTAAAACAAATTTTTGAATATTGGCCGCCATACGACGACCTTCCTCGACAGCATGCAAAATAGAAGCGAAGTTGTCGTCAGTGAGGACAATGTCTGACGCATCCTTGGCGACATCCGACCCGTTCAATCCCATTGCAATTCCGACATCTGCTTTCTTCAACGATGGAGAGTCGTTAACTCCATCGCCAGTCATGGCACAAAATTTTTGACGGCGGTGCAAAGCATTGATCATTCTAACCTTAGTTTGAGGAGCACAGCGAGCTATCACGAGGGGCAAAACAGGCAAGGCGTCGATTTGTTCATCCGTCAACTCATCAAATTCGGTTGCTGTCATGCACATGGCCTTGACAACTTCGTCACTGTAATGATATAAATTATGAGGAACAATACCAACTTCTTGAGCAATGGCCTTAGCGGTGCTGGGGTGGTCACCAGTAACCATGTGAACGTTGATTCCTGCCTTATGACACAACTTCACAGAACGAGCAGTCTCAAGCCGTGGAGGGTCGTAAATACCAATCAAACCATGGAACACCAAGTTAGACTCAATCTGTTCTCTGTCAGTCAAACTATCGTTTTTTGGGTCAAAGTCTCTGGAGGCAAATGCCAACACACGCAAACCTTGAGAGGACAACAGGTCCATGTTATCTTCGATGTGCTTCACGTCACTTTCCGTTAATTCGATAAGCTTCGACGAATCTGTCTTTTCCTCTGGATTGCCCGTCCAACGAGTGCAACGGGCTAAGATTCTTTCAACTGCTCCCTTGGTATAGATCTTGGTGCTACCATCCTCTAACTTATAGACAGCGGACATTCTCTTGATTGTCGAATCAAAGGGGAATTCCTCAAGATGCTCGAACGCTTTGGCAACTGTTTCTCTGGGATAGCCCAATCTGTAACAGAAGACTTGAATAGCTACTTCAGTAGCGTCTCCATGTGCTTTCCAGACCATCTCTCCAGATTCTTCATCTTTAGACTGGTTCACAGTAGCAATATTAGCCAAAGTAGCAACTTTTAACCAGTTTTCAAAGTTGCTGGCAAAGCCGCTTGCATTGTCCTTCTCGATAGGTAGAAAATCAATTTCTTCGTCAAAATCTCTAATAAATTTGGGCGAGAATTTGGTGAAAGACAAGTCGCCGATTTCAGGGTTGTAAGGGTCATCCACGTTGTCCACGGCGAAAGTCCCAACCGAAGGGATCCAAACTTTTTTAGCGATCATTTTGCCCTGCGTCAATGTTCCTGTCTTGTCGGAACAAATATCGTCGATACCACCCAAGGCCTCTAACGACTCCAATTTACGAACAATGACGTTTCTCGACACCATGACTTGTGCTCCAACGGCCATAGTTATGGTCAACACAACAATCAAGGACGATGGAATCATGGACAACGCAACACAAATAGCGTAGATCGCGACCTCCCTGTTGACATGCATCTTCTGAGATGCCATCACCACGATAGCGAAGAGTACAGCAATCCAGAAAAGAACAATGGCTAGCCAGGACAAAACCTTCTGCAAGGGGGTTCCTTGAGTCACACCTAAGAAGTTGCCCAAAATGTCTTTCATGGTTCCAAACACGGCATGAGTGTAAGCTTTTGCCGCAGGCTTATCACCTGATCTATCAACCTTCCTGATGAGGCCCTGTTTTGTTTTCAAAGACTCGGCAATCTTACCAATCTCAGTGCTCAAACCAGTGCCGACTGCAATTCCGGAACCTCTACCTTTGGTAACTATAGAGGAGGAGAAAGCCATGTTGAGCCTGTCGCCGACAGGCACAGAAACATATGGGTCAGAGTAAGTTTCATTGTGATTTTTCGCGACAGGTAATGACTCACCAGTCAAAAGAGCCTCGTCAATCTCCAAATTCACTATATCGATTAATCTCAAGTCCGCAGGTACCGTGTCACCGACCTTGATGTGGACGATGTCACCAGGGACAACATCTTCAGCATTGATAGTAAGGTCGTCACCATTTCTTGTGACACGAGCACTGGAAGAGGACAAAGACCTCAATGAGCCCATAGTCTTCTCGGCCTTCAATTCCTGGAAAAATCCAATGGAAATATTGATAGCCACGACAGCAGCAATAACGCCTCCGGAAATCCAATCCTTGATAGCAAACGCAATCACCATCGAAATGATCAATACCATGATCATTGCATTGAATGTTTGGTGGGCCAAAATCTGGGTGTAGCTGATTTTGTCGCCCTCTCCAAGCGTGTTGCTTCCATATCTCTTCTGAAGGTCTTGCACCCTCGCAGAAGACAAGCCTTCGGTCAAGTCCGTGCCAAAGTTGCTAGCAACATCAGGAATTGCAAGTTTGTAAGGCTGAAGCTCCGGGTAACCCTTCACACACTCGGTGGAGACCGATGTCGAGTCCCCGGAGTCTTGCGCAGTCGCTTCGTTGTTGATGGTGTTTTCTTTCTCACGTGAGGTTATAGGCATACCAAGTCAGAGAAAAAGATTGAAAATGTCTAATGAAATCTGTTTCGTTTCCGTTCGGAAGTGCGCACAAGCCCCTCCTTATAAGTCAAAAATTTTTGAAGGGTGGTGTACTTCATGAAGTACCATCTCAATGCTTGTTACGCTTCATGTAGTACCATCTCAATTTTATTTCACTTCATGAAGTACCACGCCAAGAATGGCCAAGACCGCGAGCCAACGGGGCACACGGGGCATAAAACACTTTTTGCGACTGGAATTGCAACGATTTGTTTTACCTTCACCGGAGTCTTTTTGTGAGGTGTTGTGTGCTTACCGTGCCTCAATTCGCTGCCCTCTCGTTCTGTTGATGTTCGACTGTACTTAGCGCTGACATTTCTGCCCAGATACCAGAATTCATCGATAATGCTACACTGCATATAGTGCCTTCATACCAGCCCGCCCCGTGCGTGCTACGTGACTGCATGGCTTATCGCTCCACATTAGCAGCCTACTCTTGGCAGCAATAATTTTTGTTGCAACTTGTCTTTAGTTCTATGTTGCAAACACGTGACAATCTGTACTTGTGGGAAGAATTGGTCAATGACCGCTGATCGAAGGGTGGGCCCGTTTGCGACTTTGTGCGATGCTGTAGTATAGTCACGTTCCGCAGCGTTCCTACGCCCCGGCAGTCAAAATGCTCTGTAGTGGGGACCCTTTATGCGAAAATTGCAACTAAGAAAAGTAGTTTTGAGCTCGCATGACGGCTAACCAAAGATCCTCTTGGCAAAGTGGGAAAGCAAGGAAAAGGGGACTTGATGCTCCCACACTTAGCGGAGGGCGAGGTCCCCGAGAGTTCGCTTTTAGGGTTTGACACTTTTAGCCCAATCGGGTACAGGGCAATTTTATACACTGCCCAAGCACTGCGGTGCAGCACAACCAAAATGGCATGTTCTACGGAAAAATTACGTGCATCTTGTCTGGGGTTGACGTATTACGCTTCCTTTAGTGTACGCAAAACTTCGATCGGTCACATGACCAGGAAAAGATGAACTCACACTGAGTAGCATACGGACCGAGATTTTCACACTATCCCACTGCGGAATAATATGTCAGATGAAGCAATTGTCGCTGCAATTCAGGAGAAGAGGTTTGCCTTCGCTAAACGCGAGATCGCAGCCAGGCTACAGCGGTACCCCCAAAAGCTATATTACCAGGCATTGAACGCCTCGTACCTTCAAGCCATCGGATCTCTGAATGAAGCCTTGGAACAATGTGATGCGGTTCGAAGAAAGATCCCAACCGATGCCCCGACCATCGATTTGTTGTTTGAAGTGTACTGCAAGCTCGGCCGCAAGAACGACGCTTCGCTTGTTTACGAAACCATCATGCGAAAGTCGCCGTCTGCGAGTCTCGGTCAGGCTTGGTTGAATAAAGCACTCACAACATTCGACCTGCAAATGATGCAGACGTCTACGGCATCCCTTCACAAACATTCACCTTCCTCCAGGCCAATTGTTCTCAAAGCTGCCTTTGCAGAGCTTCTTTGGAGCTCTGAGGTCCAGCCAGACAAGAAAGCCACCGCGCACTTGGAAGCGGCTTGCACACTCATGGAGTCCTTGGTGCCGCTTCAAACGAACCAGGAAGCTTATCTCTACGGCTTGTGCTTGGCGCGCAAGCTGGATTATCAAAAGGTTGCAGAGGTTTTGGCGCCAGTGCAACATAAAGAGCTTGAGTTGATCCTCCTACATCTTGAGGCTCTTGACAAGTCCGAAAGCTGGTCTGAGCTCCACCAGCAGAGCCATCACTTACTTTTTCAAGATGAATTCAATGACTTTGACACATGGAAGTATTTGATCAAGGCCTCGAAGCATTTAGGCAAACCGAAGACTGAGGTTGATAAGTTGATAAAGTTTGATTCCAGGAACAGCTACATGGCCAACTTGGAGCTCAGCAAAGTTTATGGAGCTGGCTTGGAGGGAGCAGTTGCAGCTTATTACAAAGAATTCCAATCAAAGCCCTGCTGCTACAGTGACCTTTCAGGGTATCCTCTTTCGGATACCTTTTACGACAGTGTCTCCGAGGCGAGAGCTGCTGTGTTGTTGAAGCCCAAACTCACCGACTCCGACGTCATACATTTGCAAAACATAGAGGCATTTCTCTTGAGTCGTGATTCCAAGCGCAGAATCCAATACTCCGAATATTCAAAGTTCAACAATGCATCCCTCAGCAATTTGTTTCTTTCTTCGATGATCCAGGACCTCCAGAGCGGCGTTACTACGTCCAAAATTGTTGGATACATTGTGCATCTTGAAAAGTACTCTAAGGAAGACCCCGAAAATTTTTATGTCAAGCTTTGGCTCCTCAACTTGTACCATGCCATTGGATGCTCGAGTTTAGCCGTTGAGACATACGAGAATTTGAAAATCAAAATGATTCAACACGACACGTTGTTCTATAAGCTTGATCTTCAGCCCTCTCCCGGCAATCTCAAATTCCTCCTCCAAATTTATAGATTTTACTTGACTGCCGAGGACGAGATTATCAAGTACTTCGAGGTTGCTTTTGAGGACGGGCTATTCACTAAGCTTGACGATCTTTACCGGTTCGGAAAGAGAATGACGAATTCTCTCTCTAAGCATTTGTTGACAGTTCAAATCTTGAAGATGTGCAGAATGCTTGGCAGCGACTACTATAGCTATTTCTACGGTATGTTGGAGAACATCAAAGCTCAGGTGTTGGGTCCCCACTTTGTCGTGTCAGACAACAGAGACTTCGACACGGACTACAAGTTGGGCATTGATTTCAGCGGCCATGTGTTTTTTGAGGCCGAGAAGAAAAAGCTGGCAGAGTACGTGCAGTTACACTATCTCAAAGAGCTCATCATCAACGAGAAAAACGGCGCAGAAATCAACAAGCTCCTCAAATTGTTTGAAAAGTGGTTGGGCAATCCTTCATATATACAATCACTAAGTCCCTCGGAGGTCCACTTTTTCAAAGTTTACGTGAGTCTTTTCAAAGTCACCAAGAGACCACCCACGAAGGACAACGAGCAGCAGATGAACTTTTTGGCTAAAAACGTTGACTTCAGCAAGATCAAACTGACGTATTTGGACAAGACATCGCCATTGTCCAAGTCGGCAGCCAAGATCCTAGTGGACTCTTTGGAGTTGACACGGTTGATCAACGCCTTGGGCGACGACCAGCTCAAGAACTTGGGCAGGCTGTTGCAGCAGGGCTTGGTCCAGTACGTGATCACAAATCCCGAGACGCAGTGCTTCAAGGAGGTGCGCAAGGGTCTCGAGATCGACGGTCTTGAGCCGTCCTTTGTGGAGGACGCTCTCGATAAGCTAGCAGACGGTGTGCGTGACTCGAAGTTCAAGATGAAGTAGGGTAGATAGGTCAAAGAACGGTCTAGAGCTTGACACGGGCCCCGAACATGGTGGCCATGCTATTAACCTTCTCGATGCCCGTTTGTAGTAGGTATTTGCGCGTGGAAAGCTCGGTCTGATGGCTGTTCAAGCGGAACTCTTCACGCACGAAGTCGGCCAAGTCCCGACGCTCGTGGTGCTTGTAGACCGCCCGCATGATGGAGCGGTACGTGGATAGGACATTGCGCCGGAACATGAATTCCTCGAGCGAGAGGAAGCTGCCCCGGTTCCGGCTGGCATGCCTTAGCTGTAGAAGGGTCTGTGTGGTCATGGCGTGCACGATCTGGGCATAGAAGCGAAGAGTGGATGAGTGCGCGCATCCTCACTCATGCTTGGATGGGCCGGGAACAAGCCAAAAAATTACAGTGGCAGCTGACTAAAATGGGTGTCTGTTTCTATATGCTTAGGGTCTATGCGTGAGGTTCATGAGGCTAGCTTATCGTTGCTGATTGTCTAGTGGGAATGCGTTTGAGAGGATGTTCGCGAGCCGAGCCTTGAGCCGGGCGTGCCAGTGCGAGAGCCAGTCAATGCTCATGGCGGGCCTGGGCGAGGAGATGTCGCTCAAGTGCTGGAGGCGGTTGATGAGGTCGTTGGAGAATTTTCTTCGCTTGGAGACGTGTTGCTGAGCGTATCTTGGCATGGGCAAGTAGTTTGCGCTTGCGACCGAGCTCAAGACCCCGTGGGCGCACGGCCTGTCTGCCACAGCACCGCTGGTGCATTCTCTGGCAAACTGCGCCTCGGCCTCGTGGAGCTCGGTCAAGACCTGCTCGTACGTGGCAATGCACTCCCAGCACACGAACTCCAGGTAGAACTGGCCCACGTCCAGGCTGCCCCGCTCCATGCCGGTTGCGGCGTTGCTGAGGACCGAGCTGATCTCATAGAGAGGCTTGTCACAGAGCGTGCAGTACTTGAGCTTGTCCGTGCCGGGGAGCTTGCCGAAGATGGCCTCCAACTCGTTCTTAGCGGGCGGCTCGGGGATGTGCCAGAACGGGTCCGGGCCCTCGGCCTGCAAAAACGTGCTGTGGGGCGTGCAGAGCGACGGCCGCAGCGACTCGTCGCGGATGCGCTTTTTGATGTTCGCCAAAGACGCTTTCCGGAACACGGACTCTCGCGACGGCGGCCCGGGCGGAACACACTCGCTCATGTAGTCCTCCACCAACACAATCGGTTCCTGGGCGTCATCTAGCGTCTCGTCGCACGTCTCGTCGCCCTCGTTGAAGGTACAGTCGGGTATGTTGCCCAAGTGCTCGCGGAGGTCGAGCGTGCTCTGCGAGCCGGGGCCCTGGAGCACGTCGCTGTACGGGACACTCGCAACCAGCTCCGTGTCGGGGCCGAGCCTGAACGACCGGCTTGCGCACGACGCCTTCAGCTCCTGTCGCTTGAGGCGCTTGGCGGGCGGCGGCGGGGCGAACGGTAGCGACGTCAACGTGGTGCTGTCTATGAGGTGGAGCTTGGACTTTTCGTTCCGGAGCTTGTGGCACCGGGATGCGTTGAGCATCGACGACGACGTCGGCATGAGCACGTTGGACACACTGGGCGGCCGCGAGGCTGCGTCCGGGTCTTTTGCACGGAGCGTGCTTGCAATCAGCGTTTTGGAGGACATGGCGGAGCCAGAATGGTCAAAGTCCAGAACTCCGAGCACGAAGGACCTGGAGCTGAACAGCATTCTGCGGCGACAGGAGGTGTCAACAATCCAAACGAGCGGCGCACTGGTGTCGAGGGACTTCTGTAGTGGGAGCGGCCGAGTGAGTGCTGGAAGAATGTGGTCTGTTCGATCTCAAAAGTGCCAATGCGCAGACTTCTATAATTACCTTTACGGAATAGGAAAGAACAACAATTGTGTTTGGGGCTGTAGCGCGCGCAGAAGCCTCAGCAATGCTGGTATGCTCAGATGCGCACACAAGACGTACCCGGCTCCTAGAACGGAGAAACCGGTAAATACAAAGAAACTGCAGGAGCAAGCCGTTGCCGAGAGCACAACGGCGACACCGAGAGCACCACGGCGGGCGCCCCTTCCCGCAACATCCGATGGGGTCCTGTATACG
The DNA here is from genome assembly GCA_003708715.3 of [Candida] wancherniae. Lineage (NCBI taxonomy): Eukaryota > Fungi > Ascomycota > Pichiomycetes > Serinales > Metschnikowiaceae > Metschnikowia > [Candida] wancherniae. The sequence goes on along the minus strand of PPOZ03000014.1, from coordinate 221,041 downwards.
CCGCTGATGTACCTTGTCACCAGGCGATGCAGGGCCGATCTCCGTTGAGACGCGGTGCGGCCAGACCCGACTGTGGGGAAAAAGGCGCCGGGCAAGTGTACTCTAATGCGTAATATTATTGTCTATCTACGTGTCCGCATGAACTCGGAGAAGGGCACGTCTCCGTCGTCTTTGGAGTTGGCCCACTCGGCGAGCTCGTGGTGGATACGGCTGGACACGATACTGTCCATTCTGCGCTCGCACTCTTTCATCTGCTTCAAGAGCCCTTCGCACGCCTCTATCAAAACGGTAAAGCCTTTTATGTCCTGCCGCCTCTTGAACATCACGATCGGGTCGACGTTCGTGAGCTTGGCCATGTAGCGGATCTCGAGCACCGACAACCGCGGCATGAGATCGTGGAGCAACACCTCGGGCAAAGACTGGTTGGTGATGTGTATGCAGTTATTAAGGGAGAGTCTTTCCAAGCTGTTGCCCGCGCTCATGGCAAGGCTCCATATGGAGCGGTCGGTGATGTGGCATCCCGCAACTCCAACGGTGTGGAGATTGGCGTTGTTTGCAGCCAAAACGGCCACGCTGTGGTCGGTGATGTTGTGCCCGTTGTGTTTTCTGCCCAAGTTCACGCTCTGGAGCTTGCGGCACTTCTTTCCTATCATGTAGACCCCGTAGTCGCCGACGTTGTCGCACGCCCGAACGTCAAGCACTTCTAAGTTCGGACATCTGTGCGCCACAGCGACTAGTGTCTCGTCGTCCATCTCCTTCGATGCAGTCACAATCAAGGACTTCAAGGCCAGGTGAAAGCACGACACTGGCGGTCTAATTCTTGGGCACATGAACAACTCGAACTTGTGTGTCGCCGAAAAGTCGATGGCGCTCGCAACATGGTCAAAAGGTGCCTGTTTCAAGCGGTACAACTTGTTGAGAACAAACACTTCGGGCCGCACCGACGACAACTGCTGCAGCGTGCACTTTGCGAACTTGTGGAAGCTCATCTCGTCCGAAAAGAAGACCTTAGCGTTTATGATCTCCTTGGTGATGCGGTGGAAGAGCTTGTTCACGAGCAAACAGTTGTGCAACACATTCGAGCTCGCCTTGCGCGATTGAAAGGGAGAACTCTCGGCCATGGCGGCAAGGGCTCTTTCCTCGTTCCCATTGTACATGAGTAGGGCGTGCTCCAAGGAGAGGGGCTTCCTTCTGATGGTTTTTGTTTCTTGCGGAATTACAGTGTTCTGGAAGTCTGCGTATTCGATGATTTTGTACACGAGTTCGGGAATCTCCCAAATCGACGGTTTTGCTGCGGGCTCTGCTGGTGGCAGCTCTTCTTCTCTTGAGACGCACTGGAACAAGGCCTTTTTGCAGTCGAAGGAGGGGGAAACATCAAAGAATTGTGCTGTGTTGCAGGGCTTGGTGGGTGTGATGGCGCTGTGCGTGGAGATGGTGGACGAGTTGCAGTCGGAGAGGTCTGGCAAAGACTCGGAGTCGGAGGCTTCCGAGCACGAGAGAACAATTGTTCCTGGCCCCATGCTGTCGGTGGAGCAGCCTCTGTCATCGAATCTGCGTCTGAAACTTCTCGACGAGGAGAAATGGCGCCTCCGGGAAGACGACCTGTGGGAGAAAGGGGGAAATGCGTCCTTGACCGACTTGGCTCTCTTCAAGCAACGCTCGCCCGAGAGGCGGAAAATGTCGTCGGAGGTTTGTCTCTGTTCGCTCTGCTTTGCAAGTGCTGAACTGTGCTCATTGTGCCGTATTTGCATGAACATGTCTGGATAGATCAATCTCAGAATACTGGACCTGGGAACTCAACGTGACAAGACAATTGACCAAAAATTGAATAAAAAATGAGATGGGCAAGACCGAGAACCAACAAAAAAATTAGTGGAACTGTTCTCGTTTTGCACCTTTGCCGATCCTCTTGCGGGCTTCCGTGAAAACTGGGGCTATCAAAAGGGAATTAGGAAGGGAAAGTAAATGAGTGACACCCTTTGAAGCTCGCCGATGTTCCGGAAGGAAGGACAAAAAGAAGGAAGGGAATGGCAAAGGAAACCAAGCCTAGTCCAAAAAAAGAAAACAAGAATTCTTTGGCAAAGCAAAGAATATTAAGACAGACCAGCTTCCAACAGGGGGTGGCTTAAGTTATATAGATCGAGATTGCCAGCACCAAAGTCAAGCGAGCATGTTCTCGAGCAGAAACAGGAACCAGCACGTCTATAAGCGAGCGAGACGTCTGGAACGGAAGTGAAACGTTCGAAGTTTCTTCGACATGTCAGAAACGGTGCCTGAATTTTCCTGTTTGATAGCTAGCCAGCCAGCTTGAGCGCGGAGATAGAGTGCGCGCTGCCCGAAGCGTGCATCGAACTCTATCCATCTGCGAGCGCTCGCCGCACCGTACGTTAATGCTGGCTCGCACACACTCGTCAAAAATAGGTGGCCAAAAAAGCCGGGGGGCTTCCCCTTAGACGATGCAGTCTAGTCACCTCTTTAGTTGCGTTATCGCTACACGAGCGGCTGTTTCACGCCCTGAACCTTATATCGGTGTTTTAGCTTGTCATTTGTGACCGCCGCCTCCGCAATGGTGATCTGCCAGCACCGCGCCAGCCTAGGAAACCGAAACCGCACGAGCGATCGCCGCGCCGGGCCGCACCAGTGCACCATGCGGCAGCGGAGACAGATCGTCACATGGCGATCACGTGAGCCCGATGTCTGGGGTCCCACATGACTGGGGCCCGGAGGACGTTCCTCGGGTTGCAATCCAGGACCGGTGCCTTGAGAGTCGGGCAAGAACATATTTTTCGCCGCCATTGTTCCTGCATGCCCATCTTTTGCACCAATTGCTATGTGGGGTCCTATCATGCCGTGTGCCGATGCATCGCGCGGCTCAAGATCGTCTTATCGTTTTGGGTGCTAAAAAATTCTTAAACCCTGAAATTTGCCCCGGAATTCCCACAAAATCCCCCCTTCCATACTTCTGACGGGTATTTTTCTTCCACCATGCTGATGAGAGAAGAAAAGAAAAGTGAGTTCAACGAGGAAGATTACCTCGAGCCGGCCAGCGACCACCTTCCTGAGGAAGAAGAGGAAGTGGAGAAGCGCTTGGAGGAAGGCACAAATTTCATCAACAGGTTCGGCTTAATGATCCGCGCAGAAGTCCGTGGAGTGGAGAGGGTTCCTGAAGACAAGAGAACCGACACCAACTGGACGTCGCCACTCACTATGTTTCTCTCGCCCAACATGGCCATCTCTGCTCTCAGTACCGGTGTGATGGGTCCTACGTTTTACTCGCTTGATTTCAAGACTTGTGTTCTTTGCGGAATCTTCATACCCATCTTGAGTTCTGTGCCTGTGGGTGTTTACGCGACCTTTGGCGCAAGATTCGGTCTTCGCCAGCAGATCCTCTCCAGGTACTTCACAGGTAACATCATGGGCAGAGTCTTTGCGATTTTCAACGTCATTTCCTGTATCGGGTGGAACGCCATCAATGCTATCCCGGCCGTGCAAATGTTGGTGTCTTTGGGCAGGCTCCCACCCTGGGCCGGTTGTCTCATTATCGTCGTCGTCACCTCCGCCATGGCTTTTTTCGGCTACAAGGTGATCCACACGTACGAGAGATGGAGCTGGGTGCCCAACTTCATTGTGTACTTGGTCATTATTGCCCGGTTGACCAAGTCTCACAAGTTTGAGTGGACTGCTGATGACGGATCCAGCGTCACTGCAGGAAATGTCTTGAGTTACATCACCACCATTTTCGGGTTTGTTGCAGGATGGTCGCCCTCGGCGGCTGATTACTTCGTCTACATGCCCAGCAACACCAATCCATGGAAGATCTTCTGGGCCATGATGGTTGGCATGAGTCTCCCCTGTATCTTCACTCTCATCCTTGGTTCCGCTTGTGCTATGGGTACGAAGTCGGACGCCTCGTGGAACCAGGCGTTTGAGGATAACTCGGTGGGCGGTCTCGTCAACAAGATCTTAGTCGAGAACAGTCTCCATGGTTTCGGAGACTTTTGCGTTGTTGTTTTGGCGTTGTCGGCAATTGCTAATAATCTTCCAGGATCGTACTCTTTAGCATTGTCTGTGCAAGCCGCGTGGTCCAAATTTGCACGTTTCCCAAGATTGGGCTGGTGCATGATCGGAAACTTTGTCTCCTTGGCATTGTCCATTCCGGCCTACTACGTTTTTGATGCCGCTATGACCAACTTCTTGAGTATCATCGGCTACAACGTGTCGATCTACATTGGAATCTGCATTGCCGAGCACTGTGTGTTCCGCCGCAAGTTTTCCAACTACGACATGCAGAACTTCAACAAACGGTCCACTGTTCCTGTAGGAATTGCGGGCGTTGTGGGATTCTCGTTTGGTGTTGCGTCTACTGTTCTCTCCATGAGCCAGACCTGGTACACGGGAGTGATTGCGAGAAGAATCGGAGGCGACATCTCGTTTGAGCTCAACATAGCATTTGCTTTTATTGGGTACTGCCTAGTACGTCCGTTTGAGAAGAAGTATTTCGGCAGATAATGGTTAGTTTGCATAGAGACGAATAGACGGTTGAGAAATCGGGAATCTGCGCATTGAAGAATGTACTTTTTGCCAGCATGCAGAGGTCCTCGTAGACAACCTCTGATTTACCACCCAGCTGGGCGCTAATCGGATCGAAAATAGCACCCGAAAACCAGGCGTAGTCAGGCATCCAGGCAGGGGCCGCAGTCGAGTCTGAGCCTTTGTTTTGCTGTTTCATTGTAGGCTTGGCCGTGCCTGCGGTGGGCTGCGCGCAGATAGTTCGGAGTTCGCAGCGCCGGTTGCTCCGAAGAAAATAGCAAAAGGCAGATCTAGTCGCTCAAGTTTGTATTCATTTTCGTCCAGAACATACTTCTGTACTCGCTTGGGTTTCGTATCTTCTTTCCATCCTCATCCTTGCCGTTTTGGAAGCACGATAACCCACGGATAATCTCTGGGGCTTCGGAAAAACTCCGCCGCAGCGCGTGGTAAAAAAAGAAACAAGCGTCACCGAAGGTTGACATGCCAAGATTTAGAGCGCCAAAAGAGGACTAAAATATCCATGAAAACAGGGAAAGCATAACGATCTTTTCAAAAGTTCGACCGGCTCTTCCGATTTCCGATCAGTGGTCTTCGGATCATCCGGCTAAGTCTATCGTAGATCATGTGACTGAGTGTTCTCGTCATACAGCAAATGACTATCTCAGACATACCTTTGCGCATTTCTTTTTTACACATTACTTTTTTGGCCCGTTTTTTTTTCGTCTTTCTTTCTCCATCCTAATTCCTTGTTTCAGGGACCTGGTGCCGGCACATCGCAGAAGCACGCTGTTGATTGCTCCCACTCTTTCATCCCGTCCCTTATCTCCCACCACCTTTAGACTGATAGACCTAATCTCCCATAATCTCCTATAATGGTGAAGCAAAAGCACCAGAATAAGCTGACATCGCTTTTCGATATCCGCCTAAAGAACCTAGAGCACGATGTCATCGTCTTAAAGGGCAACGAGCATACCGCAGCATCCACCTTCATCAGTGGCAAAATCGTGTTTTCCGTCAGCGAGCCCATCACCGTCAGGAAGATCTCCTTGCGTCTCTACGGCACGCTCAGGCTCCGATTTCCTGAGGCCGCAAGAACCCATTCCGGAAAAGCAGCACGCTTCGACAAAAAGATCTACGAATACGTCTGGGACAGCACCGAGTTTTCCAAGTACTTGCACGATGTCTACGGCAACTCAAGCTCGTCTTATCTATCCACCAGTGCGGGTGATAAGTCGCTACCAATGTCGCCAGTGAAGGCGCCGCTACTTCTGCCCTTGCCAAAGAGTCATGGCCTCAAGGGCTCCACATCTTCTCTCAAAAACTTGGGAATGTCATTGAGGTCCATGTCGTCGACGTCGCTCTCGCATAGTGCCAGTAACGCGTCGCACTCTTCTCAAAACTCATCATCTACAAATCTAGCTTCGAAAGGAGGGCAACATTTGCCGCAGGGCAACTACGAGATCCCGTTCCAAGCTATTTTGCCAGGAGACATGCCGGAGTCCGTCGAAGGATTACCTGGAGCTAACGTGGTGTACAAATTGGAGGCGCAAATCGACAGGGGCAAGTTCCACAGCACAATGTTGACCAATAAGCACGTACGTATCGTGAGAACTTTGACCACCGATTGCGCTGAGCTCTCGGAGACAATGGCTGTCGACAACACCTGGCCCAAGAAGGTTGAGTACTCATTGAGTGTTCCTTCGAAGGCCATAGCTATTGGCTCAGGCTCCCCAGTCACTCTAATGCTTGTTCCACTTTTGAAGGGTTTGCAACTTGGAGACATACGGATGACCTTGGTGGAGATGTACTCGTTTGTGAGCCACACTCCCCCTCCATATACCTCGGAACGAGTCGTTTGTGAAAAGACAATTCCAGCTTCCCGCGTAACCGACCCGAACTTCCAAATGGATAAGTGGGAGATAACACTGTTCCTCAAGATTCCTCCCAACTTGTCAAAGTGCACCCAAGACTGTGACATTCTGACGCATTTGAAGGTACGCCACAAATTGAAGTTTGCGATTGGGTTGAAGAACCCGGATGGCCACACGTCTGAATTGCGGGCTTCTCTTCCTGTGCAGCTTTTCATATCACCATTTGTTGGTATCAGGGCAAGAACAGATGATGATGACGACGACCCTACTACTCCTGCTCATGAGGAGGAGGAGATCTTTTACACTGACTTTGGCGGAAGCTCAAGGGCGAACACTTCCGCGGACGAAGCCGGGGAAGATGGCAATTTGAGGTCCAACCCGCATTCGGTGAGCTCTTTTACTGGGCTCGTTGCTCCGCCAGTGTACGAACAGCATGTGTACGATAAGCTATGGACGGACGTCTCTCCAATAGACTCTCCGCTCAGCTCGGGAGCGCAAACACCACGGTCTCTCACGAGGCCTGGAACCGAGGGTCTACAGTTTTCCATGTCGAATGCTGACTATGCAAAGTTGACAGAAAATTTGAGGCAGTTGAGCGTGCAGCGTCAGTTACAAGAAAATCTAGATAGCCGGGTAAGTTCTCCCGGAAGAGCCACCTTCAATCTCGAAGAGGATCCGACCGAAACTGGCGAAAATGCTCTTAGAATCAGACCACGCTTGGGGCACGCGTTGAGCGCCAATCAAATTTTGTCTAGCTCTGGTGGCTTCACTTCTCCTGTGCATCTTTCCAATGTGGACTTAGCCAACAGCTCGAATGGTGAGCTCATGTCGAGGGTTCCGTCTTATAACGAAGCAATGAAAAGCAACGTGGATGAGTCGCTCGCGCCAACATATATGCCACCCGAACCCGGGTCGCAGATCAATTTAGAGGAAGTGAACCGTCGTTTTGAAGAGTCCAAAGCCAGACCAGCTATTCTGTCGTCCAGAAATCGCCTGTTCTTGTCACGTGGAAACAGCTCCATTGCTTTGAGAGGCTCCAACTCGTCCAACAACTCCTCGCCATCGGGATCCAGGAATGTGTCTTACAGCAATTTGTCTACTCTCGATGGAGAGTCTTCGGGTCGAACCCTGAGATTGACTAAAACCACAGGGTCCGCTACGTTTTCAATGGACCCATGAGCAAACGCTCAGCTCAAATATAATAATCTTTAATAATATAGAAGAAGCATGTAATATATCACGTGACTCACTTCCACAATTTTTTCGAGATGCGCTTTTCGCAACGGCCTCTGAATCACAGACAATAGCCAAAAATGACCATTATCTTGCCAGCCCTCCAGGGACCAAAGACTCCAGCGTTTGAGTCCGTCAAGCCATACTCAGAGCCTGTGCGCCGTGCCATCGAGCCCGTCGGCAGGTACTTCTTGGCACACGCCACAAGAACTTTGAGGGGCCACACTTGGTCTGAGTTCGAGAAGTTGGAGGCCGAGAAGAACGTCAAGCAAGTAGAGGAAGTGGAAGACGACATCGGTGACGAAGAGCAGTCGGAGGAATTGTTGGCCCACGACCCAAGAGAGTGGAAAGAAGCAGACTTGTACGCGGTCTTGGGCTTGTCCAAGTTGAGATGGAGAGCTACCGAGGACCAGATCGTGCGTGCTCACAGAAAACAGGTTTTGAAGCACCACCCTGACAAGAAGTCTGCCTCCGGTGGATTGGAGCAAGACGGGTTCTTCAAGATCATCCAAAAGGCCGTCGAGGTGATGTTGGACAAATCCAAGAGACAGCAGTATGACTCTGTGGACGAGCTTGCTACCGTCAAGCCGCCCGCACCCAAAACGTCCTACGACTTCTTCGAGGCATGGGGCCCAGTGTTTGAGTCCCACGCACACTTCTCCAAGAAACAGCCAGTGCCCTTGTTGGGAGACGCCAACTCCTCGAAGGAGGAAGTGGACGCGTTCTACAAGTTCTGGGGCAGCTTCGACTCTTGGAAATCTTTTGAGTTCAAGGACGAGGATGTTCCAGATGACACTGCCAACAGAGACCACAAGCGTTACATCGAGCGCAAGAACATCTCCAACAGAAAGAAGTTGAAGCAGGAGGACAACAAGGCCCTCATTGAGCTTGTGTCGCGCGCACAGGCCGAGGATCCAAGAATCAAGGCTTTCAAGGAGGCCGCCAAGAAGGAGAAGGAGAGATTGAAGTGGGAGAGAGAGGCAGGTCTGAGATTGGCTGCAGAACAGGCCGCCAAGAAGAAGGCTGAGGAGGAAGCTGCTAAGAAGAAGGCCGAGGAAGAGGCCGCTAAGCTCAAGGCCGACTCCAAGAAGGCCAAGGAGGCCGCCAAGTCTGCCAAGAAGAAGAACAAGAGATTGGTCAGAGGTGCAGCCAAAGAGAACTCTTACTTCGGCCATGAGGGTAAGGTCGCAGAGATTGAAGCTGACATCGAGTTGCTTCTTGAGAAGTTGAACGATGTGCAGTTGTCTGACCTTGCGTCTAAGGTGGCTGGAGATGCTGCTGCTGTTAAAGAAGCATTCGTGGGTGTTTTCAACGATTTGACCGGTTCCGGGGACATCAACAAAGCTCACTTGAAGTTCTTTTCATAGAGAGGTAAACATCGGCTTTCGTGAGGAATTCATGAGCCTCGGCACAAGGATCAGGTAAGTTAATAGCAGCTCAGTCTTCATAGCTGGTTCGTGTATTCAATGATATAAACGATAGTTTGATACGATCATGTAGAATACCTTTTGCTAGTCTGAGACTACCCTGCTGCGGTTCTAGGTCTCTCCCGCCTAGGGCCTCTTGTATTGTTGCAACGATCTAAAAAGTTCAATACATTACATGCGTACTTAAAATTTCGTATTATGTACTTATGATAAAACAATTGTTTGATAATGCCCACTTACCTGATCTCTGACATCGATACGAGGTATATGATGATCGATCCATGCGCTTTGTCTAGGGTCAACCTCATGTATGTATTTGAAGGCTCTTTCCTTGTCGAAGGGTCTCAATTCATTACCGGGTTCGTATCCTTTTCGATGCGGCATGTCTCTAGCTTGTATAAATTGCGCTTAGACATAAAGCTTCACCGAATACATTTGACAGTGATGGCGCTCTCGCTTCGGAAACTCCAAAGTAATGGGATGACAGTAGTATACTTGGACCGAATGTTCACTTCAGTTCATCCTCCACGTCAGGGATGCCAACCTTGTGTTTGAGCGGGTTTGCGGCATTGTGGTAATGAGCTTTCCTCATTTCCTCGAAACGCCGGTGCCTTTCCTCAGCCAGCAATGGAGGTTCCTTGGACTCTTGTTCATCGTCATCTTCGTCGTCGTTCTCGTCTCTGAGCACCTCCCCTCCGTTCAATGACTGCAGCTTGCTGTCCTCTCTCGAATCAAACTCTCCTTCGCCTAGAGACAACTCGGGGATACCGCCGGCTTCCTCTTCCTCTCCGTCATCGCGGTAGTACTCACCGGTGGGGTCGAAGCCTCCTTCGTATGGTGTTTTTGGCTCATCTATTTTCATTGTGGCAGCCTTCTCTTGCTCGGTCTGGTATAGATTAAGCTCGTCCCACTTGAGGTGGTCTGGGTACTTTCCATTCTCGCCCTCGCTGCCCTGACCGTTCTGATTTGGACCATTATCCTTCTGCTTGGCCTCCGCGATCTTGGCACGAATCTGGTCTCCTCTGTGTGATTCCGAAGCCAACTTGGCATTTAGCTGCGTGTTGCGGATCACCTCTTGCCGATCAAAATGATCGGGGCTCTTATCTTGGCTTGCGGGCGCCTTGTTTCTCAAAATTCCTCTGTGTTCCATTTGGATAGCAATTTATCTTGTGGAGGGGTCTAATACATGCGGGGGAGCGCTCGAGTGATTTTAAGTGGTGCAAGACCAGTGCCACCCAACTAAGTGCGGAACTGAGGCAGCACCGAGACCGATGGCGCTCCGGCTAAAATAGTAGAAATAGAGACAGAAAGGGAGAAGGACAACGCAAAGTGGGACTCTCCGTTTTGAACAAGATTCTTTGAAAGACGTATATTTCCCACTTTTACCGTAAATCTCGCCCGGATGTTCGGTCCCGACCAGATCCGTGATGTGCTGTCGTGCGGTGCTCAGTATGTCTGGGGCCAAGAGCGTTCTGAGGTAAGCACAAGTTAATAAGCAAGCCCCACCGAGTTCCTTCGACATTCTGGAGGTGGATCGCTTTTGACGTTGCATCAGGAGAATCAAAGTGCACATCCACGCATCATGGGCCAGGCGTTCAGCTTCACCAACATTTTTTCAAAGCTCTGGGGAGTCCAGAAAGAGATAAGAATTCTTATTTTGGGTTTGGATGGTGCAGGCAAAACGACCATCCTTTACCGGTTGCAGATGGGCGAGGTCGTCACGACAAAGCCCACCATCGGTTTCAACGTGGAGACCTTGAAGTACAAGAATTTGACCTTGAACATATGGGACTTGGGTGGCCAAACGTCCATCCGCCCGTACTGGAGATGTTACTACACCAACACAGCAGCCGTCATTTTCGTGGTGGACTCCACTGACAAGGACCGTATCGACATCGCCTGCAAGGAGCTCCACTTGATGCTCAAGGAGGAGGAGTTGCTAGATAGCGCTCTCTTGGTGTTTGCAAACAAGCAGGACCAGCCTGAAGCCTTGACCGCCGCCGAGGTGTCGCAGGCGCTCAGCCTAACGGACTTGAAGGACCGCAGTTGGAGTATTGTTGCCTCGAGTGCCATCAAGGGCGAGGGTTTGACCGAGGGCTTGGACTGGTTGATGGATGTTATCAAGGACGAGCAGTTGTGAGCTGCTTGGCTGCGATTTGCATACTGGCAGGAACCCGGCTGGAACACTTGCACAAAGTGCCATTCACCTCCGGTCCACCCATTAGAGCCGGCCTCGGTTCCGCCTTTATTCTCATTCTGCTCCGTTGCCTAATGCGCGTCTACGCGTGCCCGAAACTGTTAGCATGGTGGCTAAGCGTCTCCACGATAGAGTCGCCGCGCCGATCTAGTAAAATACACAGCCTATAGTATGTGTTCGCTAATACAGAGTATGATTATGCTGGTGCTATTCCTCTCCTCTCTCGCGCACACGCTGCAATATGGTTTTGATCATTTCATTGCCCACCGCGTTAGCGTCGGCAAACATCGGCCGGAAGAAGTCCTGGGTCTCGGTGAACGTTTTCTCGTACAACCTGTAGTCCCCTCTAGCTATTATGTCCGCCCAGCGCCGCGCAGCAAAGGTGAACTCCAAGTCGTCGTGGCGAAACGAGGTGTCTTGCACGGCGAAGTCGATGCACTGGTCTAGGAGGTTGGGCGTGCAAAAGAGGTATTCCGTGACACCCAAAAAAATTCTAAAGAGCGGCGTGGAGCAGATCATGTGCTCGTAGGGAATGATGCCTGACTTGTGCCAGCTGTCTGCAATGGCCAAAATCGAGAGGTGGGAGTTTGGCTGGGCCTTGTCGTTGGGCGGTTCCTTGCTCAACGAGAACTTCTCCAAAATAGCGTCGTCTAGCAAGAGAGATTCGTGGTCCGGGTTGTGTTTGAAAACAAAATCACGCGCGGCATACAACCGCTCTTTCAACTGCTGCTTCTTGCCTTCGATCATTAGCGTGAAGAGCTCCGTGGCTGAGCGCGAGTACTGGAGCACCTGCTCGTGCGCAGACGGGTTCGTGATGGCCAAGCCAGCGTACACGTGCCACTTGTTGGCGAAAATCCGGAGGGAGATGTTGATCTTGGCGTTTTCCATCCCGCCAATCCACTTGGGCGTCTCCCACGGGTATTGGTCGCTCTCCTTCCACGCCAGCCCCATTGACAAAAAGGCCGCGTGGGTCACCGCCTGCGTGTCTGCGGTTATTCTGTCGTGTTCTGCTGCGGAGAGCTCGACGACTTTAGACTTGAGGCACGACACCAACGCCTTGACAAACTCAAAGTTCTCTCTCTTCGCTCTGTGGCCAATGAGCACCAAAGGCTGGCCGGTGGGGTCCACCTTGGGGCCGTGGAGCGAGTGCACCGAGATGATGTCGACGTCCTCGGGCACAAACGTCTCAAGCGCCTCTATCTCCGGGTTCTTGCACGACGTTTGGCCGCCAACGATTGCCCCGAGCTTCGTGGACGGCCCGTAGGTTTTGACAATGCGGTGGATGTTCTCGGCCTCCACGCTGTAGATGATGTAGTCCGACACCCTGGACACGTGGTGGCCCGAGGGCAACACCGAGAAGTCCTGGTGGCTGAACTTCTCTTTTGTTTCTTCGAACCTGTCTTCTCTGTCCAGACCCACGACTTTCCACCCGGCTTTGCTGAACCTCTCCGCGTACATGGCGCCCATGTCACCGAGGCCGATTATGCCGATGGTCTTTGAGGCCTTCAACTTCTTTTCCAACTCCGACATATTGCTGGAATCCACGGTAGTAGTTCACGAGTTCTGTTTGTGAGCGGCGCGAAGGCACAGAAACCAGCCTGACACGACAACAGTCAAATATTTGGTACGCCAGCAGTGACCAGCAACTCCGCTAGGAACAGGAAGGTATTCTTTTGCAATCCCGTTGTCTGAGTGGGTTCAGAGTGGATTGGCGCGAGTTCAGAGGCACGCCGTATCGCGCTCTATGGTCCAAAGCGGTCCAAATGCGAAAAATCTAAAAGCCATATCCAGCAGTCCAGGCGTCTTCCAAGCACACCAGTGGAGTATTGTCACCAAGGACGCTCGATCTAGAAGAAACGCCACGTCTCTGGACTCTTTACTTCTTGCAAACCAATTGGTCTAGATGCTGCGTGTCTTTGGAGCTCCAGGCAAGGCCTTGGTAGCTGGTGGCTACTTGGTGCTAGACCCAACATACTACTCCTACGTCACAGCTCTCTCCAGCCGCATGCATGTCCGCATCGAGTCGAACACGGCCGAGGGGCCGGGCTCTGTTGTTCAGGTCTCGTCGCCGCAGTTCTCTGGCTCGTGGAAGTACTCGATCTCGTACGACCAGAACGGCTGCAGCTCGGTTCACGAGGTGAACGGCAACAAAAACCCGTTCTTGGAGGCAACGTTGAGCATTGTGCTTGCCTACGTCGGGCCCACGCGGCCCTTCAACTACAGCCTCACGCTCTTCTCTGACCCCGGCTACCACAGCCAGGAAGCCACGGTAAGAAAGACCTCCGGCAACGGAAAGAAGCTGTTCTTGTACCACAGCGCGCCCATCACCGAGGTGCCCAAGACCGGCTTGGGGCTGTCGGCGGGGCTCGTGTCGGTGGTGTCGGCCGCCTTGCTCTCGACCTTGCTAGACAAGCCCGCGCTGCTGATTGTCGACGTTATCCACAACGTGGCTCAGATTGCGCATTGCCAGGCTCAGGGCAAGATAGGGTCTGGGTTTGACGTCGCGGCCGCCGTGTACGGCTCCATAATCTACAGGCGCTTCCAGCCGGACGTCATCCTGGACGTGCTTGGCAAGGAGATCACGCCCGCCTACTGCGCGGAGTTGCGCAGGGTCGTGGACTCCGAGTGGGAGTTTGTCCACAGCCCGTGCGCGCTCCCGCCCGGGCTACGGTTGCTCATGGGAGACGTCAAGGGCGGCTCCGAGACCCCGAAGTTGGTGTCCAAGGTATTGGCGTGGCGCATGGCTGACCCGGCCAGCGCGGAGGTGTACTCTGCTTTGGACTCTGCCAACAACCTGTTCATGGCGCAGTTGGAGAAGTTGTGGCAGCTTTACAAAACCAACCCCTCCACGTACCAGCGGGAGTTGATTTCAGGCACACTTTTCATGCCCGTTTCCGACGCCATTGCATCGATGCGGTTGGGCCTCCAGCAGCTCACTGCCAGGTCCGGCGCGGACATCGAGCCGGAGGTCCAGACAAGGCTACTTGACGCGTGCGAGGCGCTCCCGGGGTGCTTGGGCGGCGTGGTGCCCGGCGCAGGCGGGTACGACGCCATTTGTCTCTTCGTGGAGCAGTCCCAGGTCAGCGCCTTGAAGGAGGCCACCAAACACAACGAGGCCTTCAGCGCAGTCACGTGGTTGGACCTTGCAGAGGAGTCCCAGGGCATCATAGAGGAAGACGGGTCTGATTACGAGGGCTTGTGACGCGTGCACGGACGACCTGTGATGCGTGGCTATGTTAGTAGCTGCATATAGCGCCGTTTCCCCAGGTTATTGCGAGCGAGATCACGGAAGATGTGCGCAGGGCTGGCTGCAGTCCGGAACATCATGAGCCTTCCGATGCCTGCGCCGAAGCCTGGATTAACCTTAATTGCACTGCCATGGATCATCGCTCGCCGCACGGCGTTTCCCCGGACGCGAGTAATTTAAGCGCAGTAATGCCTGTGCTTCTGCGTGCCACGACTGTCCCTAAATCTTTCTAGTCTCACTCCAATCTGTTTCCCCACACTCACCTGTCTGCGAACTCGTCTCCGGCTGCCACGCTCGAAGGCCCAGTTATCCCCCCACAATTCGCCTTGCAGTCTGATGGCTCGAATTTCAGTGGCCCTTCAATTGGGCACAGCACCACAACGCTCACTACTGTGAACAGTGAGCCGGGTATGGGCCACGACATTCCGGGCCGCACAGCTTCCGAGGATTCGCTTGACCATAAAGAATATGCCAGTCGCCGGCTGTTGAGCATCGCTACTCGTGACTCGGATTTGCCAAGCTACACGCTCGGTAGCCGGGCCTTCCTCGCGATATCTGTTGCGTCAGCCATTGCTGTTCTCTGCTTGGAATCGTACATGTTCGCAGCCTTAAGATCGCACCGCGACAAGTTCAGCTCGGACCAGAAGTACACCGAGTTGTCAATCTTCTTGGCGCTCTTCATTTTTGCAGCTTTCTACCAGTTGCTCATCACCGCGGTTGGCCTCCGCTCAAAAAACATGCTACTTCTATCGATGCTCTGCGTGTTTTACGGCTGCATGTTGATCTACACGGGCATCCAGTACCACGAGATGGTAGCAAAGAGCCCGCACTGGAAGCGCAGCGTGACTGCCACAAATATCGCTACAATCGCGGTCCTAGCCTTCACGTTCGTGCTGGAGCTCGGGCTCATATACTTTGTGTTGTGGCAGCGAGTGCGGTGGTTCCAGTTCAAGAAGATCGGCGCGAGCTTGGAAATCAAGCGGTTGTACTCTGTTTTCCAGGTCCACCGCAGCCTTTTGCTCTTTGACTTCTTCTTCTTTCTCGGGTTCACCGTGCAGTTCATTGTCATCATGCTCGCAGATAAGACCTCCACCGAGTTCATCTTGACATGCTGCATGCTTCCGGCAACTGTGCTCGCGTTGGTGGCAAGCGATTTTGCAGCCACGCGGGAGCTCGTGGCTCTCACTGTGTTCACGGCCGTGTGCTTCGTGGCCGGCTGTGTTTACGTCCTCTTCAAGACCGTGCGGTTGTACACCCGGTACACCTCGGCGTACCGGGTCGCCATGAAGCCAGGCGACTACTTTCCCGGGCGCACGTCGCTCGTGACTTTTGCGGTGCTCACGCTAGTGTTCCTTTTCTCGACCTTGGTGCTGGAGGCTGCAATGTTGTACAACTACAACCGGGGCCTTTTGCCGTACGTGAAATCGTCTTATGTATGGCACACCGGAGCCTCGCATGTAGACGGAGAGCTGCGCACGGACGACGAATCCATCACAATAGATTGATGCTACGGGCAGCTTATGAGCAACTATAATACACGAATACCCACGGAGTACACGCATACAAAAGCCGTAGAACGAAGAATTACGCCGTCTTCACGGCATCGCTTTAGCCACTGTGCGGTCAGGTGACTTCATCCGGTGCGTACCCCACTAAATCTACCGCGCTTCCACGATTAAGTCCGCAAGCACCGTACGACTCCGAGGTCCAAAAGCCAACAAAACTACCAAGCCGGTTGTCTTACGCCCATCATCTTTGCGCGGCGAACCTCTCGAGACTACGGGTGTTCTTAGACTGTTCCACCCACTTCACGCGACTGCTGCTAGTCCCCCGCACAGCCCATCTTCCCCATCGCTTACGGTGCGCCAATCGTCATTACAAGCCGGAGTCGCCACATCTACTGAGTTATTCCGTGGCCCCTGCTGCCGCCGTTAACTCTGCATTTCCTTTGTCACTGCCCCAGGAAATCCTGCCCGCAGCCAAGGCACTCCTCGAGCTCATTTGAGGCGGCCAAAAGAGCTCCGTCACCCGAACTGTGGAGTAAGTCGCTATGTCAGAAACGCAGGCTACAACCGGCGCCGCTGCCCACACACTGGACTCCCACGACCATGACTCGGACTGGGTGCATGGCATCCCGAACGTAAGAACACTCTTATCGTATCACCCGTTGGCAACCGACCCCAAACTTGCTCTGTTCTTTCGGCCAGAGTTCACCTTCGCCGAACTAGGCGGCTCGCAGCAAACCAGGCACTCGTCGCTAGACTTGACCAACAACTCATCCTCGCAAACACACACAAATGCGAACTTCGACGTGTTGCGCAGCGACGACTACGAATCACCGTTTTCCGGTCTACTCGACTTGCCACCGTACTCGCACACGACCCCCAAGCACAAGGCCTCGTCAAATGACGTTGGGAGGCTCGTTCATTTCTCCTACTATGCGGTGGGAGAAGTCACGTACGTCTTTGGCGGTTTGGTGTTCAGTCCAGAGCGAGCATTGCGCCAACTCGGTATCCCAAGAACGACCGACCCGTCCATGGTTTCCGTCCACTTCCCATGCGATATGCCCCCGCTTGTCAACAAAGACGTGCTCATGTCGCCCTTGTTTGTGCGTAGTACCTCATTTCTTGCATTCAACCCCATCAGAAGCACCGTCAGCGATTTCAAATCGCCCTCCCACGAAAACGATTCTCCCAACCAGTTTTGTGAGATGAAAGGAACCCAGATATCGGATCACCAGATCTTTTTCTATGGTGGTTATAAGGTCAACGTGGACGACGTGCTTTTCGACAAGACTACTGGGAAATGGGTGGTGCAGAAGAGTGTGTCGTTGAACGAACACGGATATATCTTGGACATTCGCAAGTTCGACTTCACCAAGATTTCTATTCTCTCGAGGCTGGCCAAGAAGATAGAGCCCCGCATCGGAGCAGGTATCTGCTCCAACTTCTCTAAGGTCTCGGTACTGAAAGACTCCGTCACGGTCCAAGAACTCTCTCCGGTGCAAGACAGTGCTGACGCTTCAAACTATGACAACAGTCTGTCTCAATTTCCACTCTCACCTCTGCGCTCCGCGCTGGCATACCAAGGCTTTCACTCGTCTTCTTCGTCGAGGGGGTCGTCTATCAAGTTCTATGACCCCAAAACTGAAACTATCGAAACCGCAAGGATCGAAACCTCTGGATCCGTTAATTCTCATAATGGACAACAGCTGTTGACAAAGACGGATAGTAACGGGTATCGTACACTAGATCCACTCGAACAACGGGCGGACTCTACAAAGAGAACAAGCTTAAAAGTTGACACCAAAATAGAAGCCAAGCAGGGGCAACCGCAGTCAGCCGGCCACAAGGTACCGTCCGTGTTGAAGTCCAATAAGATATTCCATGTGGATCTGTTGAAGGGCTCTCCTGTGACAAGCCAAGCAAGCTCGGCACAAAGTTCTTACTCCAAGCAGGTTAGACAGGATCGAACAAACGCACTGTCTTCAACGCACGAGCAGAAGGTTTCAAGCTTGCAGTCTCCCACTATCAAGTCTACCGAGCTAGATGCCGATGCGGTTGAGTCCGATACAAACACGTCGTATTCGTTCGAAGCAACAAAGTCAACCCTAGATGAAATAGGTTACGACGCAGACCTAAAAAAGAAGGCTGACGTCAATTTGGTTGGTATTGATACCAGACTGGTAGTTACTGATTCCCAAGCAGGTTTCAAGATCTCAAATCAGACCTCTATTGAAAGTGAAGGTCTTATCACAGCGCCTGAGAAGGAAAAACAAAAACAAGGCTTGTCCTCGGTTCTGGTGTATGTTTTCGGCGGCTTTATTCTTCAATCAGACTCTGGCCAACGGCAATCCTTTGAAGCCACCAACGACCTTCTCAAGTTAGAGTTGATCGCTGCAAACGAGTCGAGCAGCGACTTCCATCCTGAGGCTTTAATGTACTCTATTCAATCACAGGGTACTGTTTTGCCAAGTCCACGTGGTTACTTCGCAAGTGTCTTGATTTCTGGGAACGCTTCCGATGAAGTGTGCCAGTTGGTGGATCTGAACGCGAAAACCATGCCCGTGTTGAAAATGGTCGAAAAGGATGCCCTTGCGCAAGGAAGTCTCGCAGAGAAGCACCTTGTTGTTCATGGCGGCGTTGATCACCTCGAGAATGTATATGGTGACTGTTACTTCTACGATTTCACAGCAAACACCTGGACGGTCTTCGATAGTTATGCGTTCGACTACTATGATGTTGCAAACCTGCCGGCTGACGATGAAGATAGCAATAAGTTTCAGTTGGACGCACAAGTTGCGCAACCTAAAGTTGTGGACGCAGAAATGAGGGCCTGTCATCATCTGGCCGTTGTGTTTTGGGAGGGAAGCAAAGAGTTTGTTGCATTCCTCGGCGGGTTCACATCCGATTCCTTGCGACAGCTCAAGAGGAAACCAAATGTCAGCGATAAGCTCGATATATCTAGGCTCTGCAAGCTACTGCTCTCTGCTGAGAACTCGAACATTCTTCGGGTACCACTCTTGAATGTGCGCTCTCAAATGTGGAAGTTCAAGAGGTATTTCTATGATCTATCTGAGCTGTGCAATACCGAGTGTGGTGAAATTTTGAGTCGCCCTTATATGAGGAACGCCCGTTTGGCATTGAGTGGAGGAGCCATCCATCTTGTGGAGAAGCAGTTGACTTTTTTCCAAGGCATTGTGCATTTTGTGCCGGAAAAAAAGTCGGATCTCGGGGCTTATGAGGACGAGTTCAATGTTCAAACGACCCTTTTGGGAGGGCATTTCCATCTCATGTTTCCGGGAATGTAACACTGTTCCTGGCTGCGAAAGCTCGACTTGGCTCGGTCTTCGCATGCGCTACTCGCAGTTGCTGTTCGCCCCCGTACACCATAGGCAAAAGTTTTCCGGACTCTTACAGGGAACGCGGACGTTTTTTCATCTCCATCAATCACAAGCAACATGTTCGGATTAGGTGGTGCCCCACAGGTGTCGTCTCAACAGAAAATCCAGGCCGCTGAGGCTGAGTTGGACATGGTTACCGGCATGTTCAACTCGTTGGTCGAGCAGTGTCACACCAAGTGCATCAACAAGTCCTACGCAGAAGGCGATGTCACGAAACAGGAGTCTCTTTGCTTGGACAGATGCGTTTCGAAGTACTTTGAGACCAACGTGCAAGTTGGAGAGAACATGCAGAAGTTGGGCCAGTCCGGCCAATTCATAGGTAGACAATAAGTCGATCAACCTGGTACATAGTAACGATGAATATACCTAATGATAGCGGAAGCAAATGTAAAGAACTCTATTTTCATTTATGCTAAGGTGCTTGCTAATTACAGGTATCAACTTCTACTCACTCACCTCAAAGGATGCCAAAGGCACGTCCGACACGCAACTTGAGCCCCTCCCACGACTGTAGCTTCGGACGGGCATCCACGTAAACGCCGCCTTTCTCGCCTCCATAGAAGTCGATGACGTAAGGAACGTCGACTCCGCACCGATCCACCATCCAGTCGTGTCTGTCAAACGGGCCCTCTTGTCCCAAGATCGTCAGCTTGAACCACGCACGTGGCGTCAACTTCTTCGAGTCGCCTCTGAAGTTCTTGAGCGAGATTCCGCCGCAGAGCTTCTCAGACTCCTCCACGTAGGCCCTCTCCCAGAAGAGGATGTGTCTCCAGGCGAGCTCGTTCACCTGGTTATGAATGGGGACCACGGTCTGCATGTCCTCGGCCTGCGGAGACCAGTTCTTCCTCATCATGGCCTCGTAGAACTGTTTCTGCGACGGGTAGATCCAGTTGGACCTTGTGTCTGTGCGTGGGATGGAGCTGACCTCCCGGTCTGTGGGCAAGTTTAAGTCCGAGGTGTGCGTGGGAGGCTCCTGCGCCAATTTGTCCGAGCTACAGCCCTGGTCGACTTCGACAGCCGTGTGATCCAGCTTGGCCGCAACGCTGACGTTTGTGAGCCAGCTTTGGCGTGCGTTGTGGTCCACCGGGCACTTGGGCTGCTCGGAAGACTCGGATGGCTCTTCCTTAGGGCTCGATTTTGCGCCCGATCCCATCTTCTCCATCCACGTGGCACGTTGCGTGTGGTCCACAGGGCATTTGTCCAGAGACATGTTCTGTGTATGAATGCAGGTGCTGAAAAGTCAAAAAAGTATGTGCTTACGGTTGCAAAAGCCACCACTGGCGGAGAGCTCTTTTCTTTACTATTTCTCATTCGTGCTCTCGGGTGTACGGGCGTGGATCCATCGCGCGCGGTGCAGGTTCGATCACCCGTGGCTGCCTCGATCTTCTCCACAGAGGCTCAGTGCGGGGCTCAAAGAGCGCAGCTACCAACCCATTGAAGCGCCCAGGGGCGCCTAGTAGATCTTTTTCTTCTCGTCGTAGGACAACTCACCGGCGCCGGCATTGACAATGATTAGGAGCCCTCCCACAATAGACAAGGTTTGGAAGAACTCGTATCTCAAGAAGTCTCTGTTGGCGTTGAACGTCAGGTACTTCCAGAACTGGTTCACGAAGACGTTGTAAATGAACAATTCAATTGTCAAGACCGACGCAGCGAGCTTTGTTTTGAAGCCAACGACAATAGAGATGCAAGCCACCAAACCACACAAGATCACAAAGACTCTGACGATAGACCAGTTGGCCGAGAAAACGAATCCCAAAAACAAAAAGATCATCAACAATCTGCCGGCCAACAAAAAGTACTTTTTGTTGTCTTGATTGTTGAGCATAGGTAAACCGGGCATGGACAATGACCTCTTGTCCCTCACTAGAGAGTCAGAGTAGGCCAAGATCAAGCCGCCAATCACAGACAAGTTTCTCAAGAGAAACTGGCTGTCGAAGATCAAGCCGTAGAAGATTCCCTGGAATAGCACAATGCAACACAAAGTGATGGTAGCAAACGTGGTCTTCTTTCTCAACACAAGGCACGTTGATCCGAGAAGCATCATGACAATGTTAATGGTGAGAAAAGTCACAGTAAGCCAGCGCCAGTACTTTCTGTAGACATGCAAGTAGTACACTTGTTCGCTCCATTGAGTGATTATTCTGAGCACATCTTCATAGAACGTTGCCACGATAAAGAGACGGCCGATCGCGGGCACGTATGGCTTGATTGGTGCAAGATATGTGTCGAATGCGTCTTCCAACTTCTTGGAAATCTCCTCGGCTTTCTCCAAGCTGCTTTGTTGCGATGCCATGGGCCCCAAGTTGGCAGGCTGCGGTATTTGCTGGAACTGGTTGCCGAAACTGTTGGCTCCGT
The DNA here is from genome assembly GCA_003708715.3 of [Candida] wancherniae. Classification (NCBI taxonomy): domain Eukaryota; kingdom Fungi; phylum Ascomycota; class Pichiomycetes; order Serinales; family Metschnikowiaceae; genus Metschnikowia; species [Candida] wancherniae. The sequence continues at coordinate 199,275 of PPOZ03000014.1, read as the reverse complement.
AGCTGTTGGCTCCGTAGCTGTTGGCTCCGTAGCTGTTGGCTCCGAAGTTGTTGCCGCCAAAGTTGTTGCCAAAGTTGTTGCCGCCGAAGTTATTGTTGAATTGATTTGGCCCTCTGTAAGACATGATGCGGTGATGCAGGCGAGGTTGGTCTGGAATTGAAGGTGTGGCCTAGGACTTGAAGGGCGGTCTGTACGGGATCTGGTACTTCAAATCGGCGGGTTCTGGTTCTGTGTGATCTGAGTCTGACCGTGGTGTGGATTTTGCAAACTTCTAGAAAACCGGAATTCGTCAATAGAGCAGGTGCTGCTAGTTGGCTTCTGTTCACTCTGCCGACTTTACAACCTCGAAGACACGGAGCTTTGGGTGGAACGCTGCTTGACTGTCGAGACGGAATGAAAGCAAATTGGTATACGTGATATTTTCTCGAATCGGCTCGTGTGTATGCAGGCATTGTCACATGTTAGGCTGGAACCAGGCGGGAAACGTGAAATTCAGACTGGCGGCACCGTGGCTTGGGCCGTTCGATCTGCTGTGTGTGTGGGCTGTCTGTATTCTGGCGTTGCCTGTGCACCTGGCGTGGATGGGGGCTTGGTGGGTGCTGTTTTGCCGAACGAAAATGTGAGTAACCCGATTAGGTAGGTGGGGCATTGCAGGACAATGCACGGCTAGGACAACAAGCGGAGGCCATGGTCTACGCAAACTCGGCCAGCGTAAAGACGGGGACGTATACAGCGCTTGTCTTCCTGGCTTTTGCCTTTTGCTAAAAATAATTGTTTTGCAGGCACCGTGGAAACAGATCACGGCAGATCACGGCCCCCCGCGGCTCGGTGCAAGAACCCTGGATTGGGCACCACGTTCTCGGCCCTCGAACTCCTTACAAATACAGACATCACTCTTAACTTGGTGATGTGCTCGTTTGACTTATGTTCGTTTCTATTTGTATGTCACGATCAGGTCCAACCCCGGTCTCGTAATTTAGTTGCGACCCACGCGGACCCTCGCGGCACATAACCATGACATTGACATCAGCGATCGTATCCCATTCGCAAACACAGCACAGGAGGTTCTCCTAGCTTTTGAGTGCATTGTAGAGTATTCTTGCCCTTGCCCTCGTTTATTCGGCTCTAGTGTCCGATGAGCGAGGATCATGTAGTGATCTGTACGGATTGGCGCTTCACGTTCCAAGCTTCGAGACCCGGGACACGCCGTGACTTCGGACCTCTAGGTCCATGAGTTCTCGTATTCTGTGACCCCCGGCCACGGCAATGCCCAACATCAGCTCGAGCTTGTCCATGGGCATCTTGTCTTCTAGAAGTAGCATGGCTAGCTTCTCGCTTTCGCCCACCACGCCGATGGTTATGCAGCTCATGTCGTTTTCCTCCAACGTGTTGAGGTCCAATAGCGGCGTCTGGTCGTGTAGACCCACAGACACGGCCGAGACGTAGTCGTACATGGCGATGCCCGCGTCAACGAGCGCCAAGGTGATGGCGTTTGTCATTGCTGACAAAAGACCGCCGTCCTGTTCCAATACCTGCACGCTGAGCTCGATCAAGGTTTTCGGGTACAAGTTGAACATGATGCTCTGCTGGAAAGTGCGCTCCAAGGTTGCCTTGAGCTCCACCAACCGCTTCTCGGCCTTGCTTCTCTTTTTCCGCTGCACGGTGGAGAAGCTTGCTATGTTGATGTTCACCTCGATCGTAGCCCCCGTTTGGTCGACCTGGGAACGCAATGGCGGCTCCATCGGCCCCTGCACCATGCAGATGACCTTTGTGTTGCCCTGCTCGACGTACGAAGAGCCATCCGAAGAGTTCGGGTGCGTGTTTATCTTGCACTCAAAGCGCCGTAACTCGTTCCATCGCCTGCCGTCGGCACGCAAGCCCTCGGGCGAATATAGCTCCATGCGGGACATTTCTCTGCTGCACGAACCTGCTGTCCAGGCGTGAGGGCATCACCGAAGAGGTTCGCTTGGTCACGTGATCCGCTACATATGTAGTATCGGATAGAACCAAGTCGTCCTACTTTTATGCTGTCGTTTACCTGCTTATGTATATATTTTGGGCGCAAGGGCTCTCAAAAATGCCTGATGAACTGTCCCACGAGCCAGCAGTTGGTGAGGAAGAAGGACACGGCGCTGTAGAACAAACCCCCGTTGAAGGTACTTTCCCCAAGAAACTCTAGTTTGTATGCGTAAAATAGCCATGACGCCTGGGTTGCAACCCAAAGAAAAAGCATAAGAGCCCCTTTATATGCGTGCTTTCTCGACAAGAGGTCAGATCTCGCGAGGAAGTGGGGCAAGAAGATCAAAAACCAGATAAAGTACTGGGACGTGATGACCTTGTTGAAGGTCACAAAGGCAAATGTCTGGACAAAGAGCGTGCTGCAAATGTCAGTCTGGGCAAGAGCTAGTGGAATGAGAACGGCACTCAAGGCTAGCTGAGGCACAAACGCAAACTTCTCGATGTTTCCCGAGATCTTCTGTAGGAGCCCCCACACAAAGCTGCTCTCCTCGGCAGGAACCAAGAACTTCTCTGCGGACTTGAAGTACAAGGCCACGTTGTAGACGGAGAAGTTGTGTCTGTGGTCTGATCTGGTCAAGTGGTAGAGGTACGAATGGTAAAGAAACTCGTACCCGTACACCTGGTACATGACAATGTTCCACGCGGCAAGCGACCCGACCGTGACGGCGAAGAACGTCAAGTTGACTCTGTTTAGCCACTTAAAGAGGGGCACGCGCCTGAAGGGCGAGAATGAGGGCTCCCGGGATGCCAAGCAGTACATGAACGCGGGAAGGTAGATTATGGGGTAGATTTTGAAATGGATGGACAAGCCTAGCCAGAAGGCGGACTCGACGAACCTCTCGTTCAAGAAATGGTCCACAGCGAGCATAATGATGAAGGTGAGCACGCTCTCGGCCGACCCGCGGGTGCTGATGGTGATCACCATCGGGTTCAAGAGCCAAAGAGACAGGAGAATGGCCTTCTTGTTGCCAGAAAGGGGGACCTTGCTCTTGTCCAAAGTCCGTGCAATCAAGATCCCCGTGAGGAGATCGCAAAATATGAATAGGATCTTGCCATAATGCTCAAAGAGGCCGCCCCACGCGTTGGGCACGAGCATCCACGACAAGAGCGGGGTGTAGCGGTACGTCTCCCTTCTGTACGGCGAGAGCCCGTCGTACACGTACCGGGCGGCATCGCTGAACACCAAGTAGTCGATGTCCGTATACTTCACTTGCATGTGGGCGTCCTGGTAGAGGCCAAAGAGGAAAAAGCCTATTCGGAGTAGCGCTCCCGCTAGGATCAACTGGGACGAGCTCAATTGCATTTTGCTGTGTGCTCGGGCTTCTGCTGGCTGAAACGAGGGAGTGATGAAAGCCTTCGTCAAAGGCTGTTGATATTCGCTTGACCAGATCCAGCCTGATTGCGCGAGAGAGCGCGCCTACATAGCGAGTGTCACCACCATACTAAGCTCAAGGAACATGGCAGATCCTCAGGAGGACGTGTACCGCCAGTTTTCCTCTTTCGACTGGGACTCGCTCGCGGAGTTCCAGGAAGGGCTCCAGGAGATTTTGAAGGGCCACTTGGCGTCGTTGCAGGAGAGAGATCCCTCGGTCAAGACAATTCCACCTGCCGAGAGGCAGCAGCTCACGGAGCAGGCCAAGTCGTTTTTCTTCTGCTCCACAACGGGCCACATCTTGAATCTAGAAGACTACTACGCGTGGAAGCGGAGCAATGGAGACCAGGCCTCTACTGGAGAGTCTGTGCCGCAGCCAGCTGAGTCCTCCGCCCAGGCATTGCCCGCAGGCGACGAACAGGAGGCTGTGGCTCCTTATTCTTCCAACTACCAGGAGCTAGTGGACTTGATTGTGTCGGGCAAGCCCGTGCCGGGGATCAAGGAAATTCCCGACACTGTGTTGACGGAGCAGAAGTCGCAGTCGCAGGTGCCCACGCGAGTGAAGCCGTGGGAGAAGAAGCAGTCGACGTGAGCCGCTGGGACCGGATACGCTTCCCTATCTGCTACGCCAATCTTAGGAGCCGTCTGCTACGCCAATCATAGGAGCGGAGTGTATTCTATAGTAATCTAATGCAAAAAGCGCATGACGGCTTCGAAGGCCGCAAGGGCGGCCGCGTTGGCCGGGAACGAGCGTAGGATCGACGGGCCAAAGCCCTTGAAGAACCCCGGCACCCCATTGACCTTGTAGATGTGGCGCACAGCGTCCATGTAGTGCGGGTACTTCTTCTCGGCCTTGAGCGGGCTGTCTGTCATGATGACCTGCTTGACGACGTCGGCGGGGTACGCGAATATCCAGAACACCGTTGCAGAGAGCCCGCCGGCCCAGAAGTTGATCGACGGCTTCGACATGGAGGTGTTGTCGGTGAACCAGTTGGTGAACACCTCGTACGAGCCCCACCAGAAGACGAAGTTGGTCCGGAACACCATGGTCGGGAAGAGCCCGGTGTACCACGTGAGCGGCGAGATCTTCCATAGCTTTTTGGCCACGTCGATGGGCCCGCTGTAGATCCTCGTCTTGGCGTCGTATTGCACCTGGAGCCGGGCCTTGAACTGCTCAATGGGCGCCGCCACAAAGGACACCGTCCACCCGCTGCCCAAGCCTGCGATTATGTGGCCTGCAAGGGGGAGTTTCTCCTCGTCGGGGTAGATGTGCTCCTTCACGAAGCGCCGGTACGTGTGGAGCGAGCCAAGCATCACCGAGTCCATGAGCACCCATCCCACCAACGGAGGTGTGAAGCCCTTGTAGAAGCCACGGATGCCCTCGGACTTGAATGTCTGCCACACGCAGTCCATGGGGCCCTTGAACTTGCCCTCAGACGTCTGGAGCCTGACTTTCACCGTGTCAAACGGGTGGCCCACGGCGTTCTTGGTGACCCCGGAGAACATGCCAGCAACGAAGCCTAGATAGTTAGGCGGGGCGCGTTTCTCCTCTGTCATGGTGTGATCTAGGTTCGCTGGGAAATCGGGCCGTTCGACGTCTTGGTGGACAACTTGCGGGGCTGCAACCAAGACTCATTTTTTTCAGTTCCGAGCGCTATCGGCGAAAACGCGGGGCAGACGTCAAGCGCATACGGCGAGAGCACGTCATACCCGTGGCAAAAAAAAATCGAAGGTCTTTGCTGGTATTATGGACCCCCGGGTCTATGATCGTCACAATGTCCTAAATTAAGTCTTTCATCTCAAGAACACCGAATTGGGTCGAGCTCATGACTTGGCTGCGAATTGCACTCGGTCCTCGGGGCCAGGCAACGGGAAAAGAACGGCGACCAAAAATAGAGAGAAAAGGAAAGAAAGAGAAAAGGAAAGAAAGAGACGACGAAGGAACGATACACCAACTGGCGCATCTGGGGCTGCGGGACCATGAAAGAAATGGAGACTGTCTGGTGCTCCACGGCTGCTCTGGTCAAACACCCGTACCGCCTTCGCACAATAGGCGTTCTCAAGTGCACGCAATCTGCTGAGTTGCACACTATGAGCCAGCCGACCGTCAAGAAAGAAGTGGCCATCAAGCAGGAGCCCGACTCCGGAGTCCTCAAGCCGGAGGGCGTGCAGGCCTCGGCCAGCCCCTCGCCGGCCACGGGCGCCAGCTCCTCCTCTCAAGAATGGAACGTCATTCCTTTGAGAGCTTGCACTGGTGAGGAGTTGAAGGACACCAGGCACCACATCCTCAAGTTCCACACGAAGCAGGACGTGGACATCATGGGCAAGTTCAACAGGCCCGTCCGCATGCACAGGAAGGATCCGCAGAACATCCAGTTCCAGCTCTCCCGGCAGGAGATGGACCGCAGGCGCCGTGAAAACTCCGCGGCCAAGCAGGAGGGCGTCAAGAACGAGTTCGGCGAGGATGTCAACGGCGAAGACAGGGAGTACCCCCGTGCCGACATGTCACAGGTGGCGCCGGACGGCGGCACTCGGCGCCACCGCCGCCAGCTCTTCAAGCGCAAGACAAAGCAGGTGCATGTCATCGACGAAAAGAAGCGCAAGCTTCGGTACGAGGAATACTACCCGTGGGTTATCGAGGACTACACTGGCGACAACGTTTATGTCGGCAGTTACGAGGCGGGCTCGTCTGAGTCCACGCATGTCTTGTTTGTTTTCGACAAGAACTGCTTCCGCATGGTGCCCGCAGAGAAGGTCTACAAGTTCACCCCAAGAAACAAGTATGCTACATTGACACTAGAGGAGGCCGAAGCCAGGATGGAGAAGAACCTGTCAGCGCCCCGCTGGTTGATGAAACACATGAACGACGGTAGCGACAGCTCGGATGTGCGCTTCAAGCGCAACGGCCGTGAAGTTGGCCCCGCCACCAGCTCCAGGGCAGAATCCGGCCGCTTGCGGATTGTTCAGGGCAGCACCCAGGACCGAGACTCCGACCACGACGACTTGGACTTCGATGAGGAGTTTGCAGATGATGAAGAGGCCCCAATCATGGACGGAGATGAAGAGGAGAACAAGTTCCTGGAGAAGAAAATCAAAAAAGAGATGCTCAAAGCCGCCCATTTCGATGGCCAGCTGGAGGCTGAGGACAGCGACGACGACATCAGCGACTTGTTCGAGGTGGAGAAATCGAGAAAGGTCGACAAAGAGGGTAAGAAGTTGAAGAAGGTCTTGAACCGTACTGAGGGTGCTGTCTACGATAGTGACAACGAAGAAGCAAACCCGTATGTCTCTGCCTCAGACCTCGAGAGTGAAGAGGAATCGGACCCAGAGGTTGTTGTCAAGTCTGAGCCTACCGACGGAGTGGATCCTGAGGACCGCGCGCCGAGACCCCGTATTATTTACATTTCCAGCGTGAATGACGGCGTCGTGACTATAAATGCCCCTTCGCAATTCTTACGTGATTATCCTGCCGGCGAGTGGAATCCAAATGTGCGCAAGAGACAGCAGCTGTTCGAAAATAAGTCACCTACCAAGAAACACAGAAGAGACGAGTCGGGCTCTGTTCTGCCTATTCCCGAGGATTCGGGCACTGTTGACTTGAATGACCCTGGGGCCTCCGGGGAATTCGTCACCACGCAGGAGGTTCTCGACATTGTCAGAAAGAATCCACTCACCACAAAGGAGCTTCTCCTAAAATTGAAGAGCAGAATAAGCACGCACAAGGATAACAAGGTTCGCATCATCAAGATCGTGAAACAAAATCTTAAGTTGGTCGGCGACAAGCTCCAGCTCAAAGAAGGCTAGGTTTCAGCATGCATCACTATGAGACAGCAGTGGATTAAAAACAGAAGCTGTATCGGTCGTAAAGACGATGTACATAAGCAACGTGCGAGGCTAGCCAGCATGCACTAGAGAATTTAACGGTTTTTTAATACTCCAAACCTATTTTATTGGGTGATAGTAGATTACCTACAAAATCTCGACAACTTTGTCGTCGTCCTCGTCTTCCTCTTCTTCTTCCTCATCGAGCTCAGTAATTTTCTCGGCACCTTCTTCGGTCTCATCTCTCATCAACAACTGAACAACTCTGTCGCAGAGAGCAGCAACGTCGTCCAGTTTGGTCGCTTTATGAAGCTCGCGGATCAATGCGTACACAGACTTCTCACGCAAGTGTTCTCTCAAACTCTTCGTTGTGCTCAACAATAGAAGCGACTCCAAGTAAGTGCATATGATGGAGTCCTCGGGTTCTCTCTTCTTATCTTGCGGTAACAATTGCAATTCTTCCGGCAAATTGAACATGTCGTCCTCGTCGAGCTCCTCGGGGCCGGCTAGCGGTAAGAGAATGTAGGGCAAAAGGTCAATTTTGTCTTCGAGAACCAATTTCTGGTGGGTGTCCACTTCGAACAAAGAGTTCTTGATTGTAGAAGCCACACCCTCGCGTCTTATTTTCGAGTCGTACTTCTCAGTGAAAACCAACAACTTTGAAATAGGCACCACCTCGTCGTAAGCTTGCTCTGTGATGAAATATTCTCTGCCTTGTTTCAAGCGGGATATGTCAGAGAAGAAATATGCTAGGTAGTCGTAGTTGGCATACTTGTTGTAACTTCTGTCGAAACCTTTGACGAAGCAGTCCATGAGGCAATCGATTGCCTTATCCAGCTTGAACACCTTTTTCTGTTCTTCTGAGCGCTCGATTTTTAGGTCGAATATCTTGGTGACTTTTTCGTCTTTCGCCAAATTGGCGAGCAAGATCGTCATCAAGTCTGCGTTCGTGTTGGTGGCTGTGGTGATTGCACTAACCAAGAAAGTGAGGTAGTCCACATCTTCAACAATAAGCCGCCGTACAACGCTATCAGCAGAAAGGTTCGCCAAGATTGTCACAGATTGGCTCACTGTTGTTTTGCCCTTGTCCTGGGATAGTTTCTTTAAGTCCTTGATTGCTTCGTAATTGTCGTACGCGAAGACCTTTTGGTGTGGTCCCTGCGAATACCCGACCAAATTGTCGAGGGCTATTTGCACGACAGCGGGCTGTGGCGAGTGCAAGAAGCCTACGAGCTCCTCTAGTTCAGTAGGCATGATAAAATGATGTGAAGTCTTTAGATGAGGTCTACAGTCGTAATTTTTTTTGCATTACTTGTGCAGTACGATGAGATCTGATGAGGTCTTGCGGCCGGATCTTTATCTCAGGTCAAGTAGATATTTCGTTTATTGTCGGGTCGCATTTTAGGTAATGATAAATAGAGAGTAATTTTCACTTCTGTGTACCAAAATTAGGGGTAAGGGCAAAGAGCTGCCGAGCGCATTTCCAGTGGCGATCATGACGATTAGCTTGCTCTCCAGCTGGCCCCAGTCTTCTCTCACTAAAAAGACGTGGTAGTCGTTGCACCCTATGCCTTAGCATAAATCATAAAGCTCTACGTGGACACCATGAGAGCAACGGGGGCAATTTTCAGGTCACTGGCGCAACTCACTGCTTTTTGTAATTGTGATTAGTAGTAACACATGCTGTTCAAAGTATTGGCCTCGAATCCATGAACAATATTCAACTAGACATTAGGACTGAGCATGTCTGCCTTCACTAGAGCATGAATCTGAATGTTAGTAACTTTCTATTTCTGAGGAATCTCTGCAGGGCAACGATGAAAACAGAGAGCCATGTCAAAGAAATGATACATACGTCTTGCACTGAAGCGTGGATGAGCTGTCTAACTTCCAAAGCGAGCCACACTTTCAACATGTTGAGGGAGTCTTCATCCTTTAGTATTTCTCTTCCTTCCTTGGAAACACTCAACTTTCTCAACACCGGTAATGCGCTAAATGTTAATATAATGTTCTGGAATGCCAAATAGACCAATAATGAAATGAAATAAACATACCTCGCAAACAAATCTAGTTGTGGGTCGAGCTGTCTTCCAATACCCTCGAGCAATAGGATTGCAACAATGACTGTGATGAAATCTCCCTCCATTCTAACATGGTGCGACCGCACCATAGAAAGAACTTGATCTAGAAGATCACCAATGCTAATGTTGCCGAGTGTGAAGGTCCGTTCCTTCATTCGGTTCACCAATTTCTCCACTTTGAGCGCAAAAATCTCCTTGTTTAAGACTGTTTCGGGTGTTCTGGATCGTTCAACCATCAACTCACCGGCCTTGTACCCATCAAACTCTGTTAATGCTTTGAATAAGTCGATGAAGTTCACACGATCTTCATGATTGAGTTCTGTGACAAGTCCAACGTCTAAAAAGCAAATTTCTGCATGGTAGCCGCTCTCGTACAATGATTCAAGCTTTTGGCACCATGCATCGCTGTCGTTGCCCAATGCTAGCAAGTCTTCTGTGATTTTGTTGGTCTCTGTCTCGTTGCTCGATTTCACGATTTTGTACTCTTTTTCATGCTTATAGAGTTCGTTCTTGTAGAATCTCACAAGCATGTTACCGGGATGAAGATCTGCATGCACAAAATTGTCAAGGATCAACATCTGTAGGAACGCGTCGAGACCTTTGTCACTGATTTCCTTGGAAAGGTTTTTGCCAAAGTTTTGATTCAATGAGAGCATTTTCTCCATAGGGACCGCCTTGACGTACTCTTCGACCAAAACCTCACGGGTGCTGAAACTCAAGAAGGGCTTGGGGAAATGGATGTCAAGACGCTTGCGGAAGTTGTAGCGGAATTTTGATAAATTCAAGGCTTCGATTCGCAAGTCGAGCTGTAGGCGCATTAAAATGCTGAATTGCTCCACTTCGTCCGGTAACGAAAGCCATTCCATGGTAGGGATGATGTTTATCAAGTTGGCGAAAAACTTCATGATGCGGAGATCACGGTTGATCTTCACCTCCACATTCGGATGCAACACCTTGATTGCGACCTGTTGATGCGATGACACTTGGCTCCCTTGTTTCTCGGTAACCACCATCGATTCCCATAGAGAATCTTTCTTTCCTTGAGCCCTAACCACATCGTTGTCGGCCTTCTTTTCATCCTCCCGTGCCTTCGATATTGCTTTTTCGGACAACTTAGCTAAGTATACCTGCGCAATGGCACCAACACCAACGGGTTTCTCCTTGAAATCGTCAAAAATCTCCTCGAACGGCATTCCAAAGCTCTTGGCCAAGATTTCTTTCGTTTGCGCCAATGAGTGCGCCCGAGCATTCGAATGCAATTGTCCAAGCTCGTCGCACAACGGCTTGGGGAAGATGTCTGTCCGGGATGCTGCCCATTGGCCCAACTTAATGAACGTGGCCCCTGCGGCCTCTGCTGTCCAGCGCAAGTAACGGAACCAGAGTTTTGCGCCCGAGCGTGTCTTCTCGCTAGACTTTTTGTCTTTGGATCCAAGCCAGCACATGGGCGAAACGAGAAGCAAGGGCAAAAAGAGAAAGCTCAACTCGAGAAACCTCACCACCGTGTGGAGCGGACTGACGAGGTAGTCAGTGAGGGCGAACTTTATGTGGTAGAACATCCTTGCAAAAAACGGGCCCTCGGAGGTCTTGGAGTGTCTGTACTTGTTGAATAGGTCTCGCTCCTCATTTTGAGAGGCAGCATATAGCCCGCTTTCAAATGTGTCGGCATCTTGCTCCGGTTTCAACTTGTGGATCGTGGTGTCGACGGCGTACACGTCGTTCGAGAACGGCCCGTTGATAGCAAGGACAGAAAGAATGCCAAAACCTATGCCAATAGGAACGCTAGCGTTGCCTCGCGTCCAGTAGTTCCAGTTTGGGGCCGTGCTCGCTAGCTGGGGAGTGGATCCGTGCCTGTTTCCGCTGCTGTACTGTCTAATTGCGCAGAAACGTGTGTACTCAAGATGACTTTGCTTGATTGTATGGTTGAGTGGAACGCTTCTGGGGGCGAGGTAGGCATGGATGGAGGGCTTCAAATCCCTGAGTAGTTTTCCCGAGATCCCGCGGGCGGAGGCTCGGCTCATTGCCCCCAAGTCCCCGAGTAGGACGTGGTGTAGCATGGTGTTTGCAACTACTTTATTGTATAGCTGTTTCCTGGGGCGTATAGCAACGCTGTTGCGCGTGCATGCCTGCGTTCAGCACCGGTGCCTGCCTAATGACTTGATCCACGCCCATGACGACCGAAACAAGGCCGGGCTCTGTAAATCAGGAAATATTCCCCTGGCCTCACTTCAGATGTCATAAATCACCGGCGGCTGTATTTGGCGATTTGTGTGGCTGGTTTTTCTGTAGGTTCTCTGCCGAGGCCCAGCAACCATCGCCGGCCATTCCGCCGATCAACCGAGATAACCCCAGATTCAGCCATTACAAGATTTATAGTCGAACAAGCCATACCGTTCCCAAAATACCTTACTACACTACATAATTGAGGACATTAAAGAGACTCTTAAAATATTTCCTTCGGGTTTTGTTCGCTGCCGCAGCCGATTGCTACCCTCGGGAGGCGCGAAGCAAGAATGCGTTTGCGCCTGAGACGACACCAGGGCTTGAAAGAAATAACACCGAGTTATTGCATGTTGTGTTACTCCACATGAGCCGAATATCATTCTGGTCAGTAGATTACAGAGCACATAGATTTATAGTTGACATTCCTCGCCGAAACCGGAGGAAGAGCCGTGCCATTAGTCTTATCGTGTAATTTTTTGCTTGGAATGGACTGAAATGTTACAATGATGAGTGAGTCTAAACTCTTGAAACTACAGAGATTTGTCGGAGGTTCACTTTGAATCTGCTCGTTATGTCGTTCTGGGTGTTCAGCAGATTCGGATATTTGAGTAACTTCAAATCCGCAAATTCGCAGCCATACTTTGAATGCAGTCAAGACTAGGTCGTACAGCTGATTCTACACCGGTGCATACACTAAGGAACGCTAAGGTGAACGTTCTGCTTGGTCCACATCTGGCCTCGTAAACGCGGCGCACTCTACCCAATGCTCGGCCATTTCTGGGAGTAGACTTGCCACTTACGTCGGTAGGTCGGTTCCTTAGGTCGTTCCTTAGGTCGATTCCTCAAATCTTACCGCCCTAAGACACCCTCGTAGGTCCCTTCGATTGATCACTCCCCCATTTCTTCTCGAGAATTTTCTCTACATTTGGTTCCTTAGTTGGTTTTTCGGTGTCTTCCTCTCTTCACCCCTGTCCATCTTTTCTTCCATTTCTCTCCTCGGCGATCTTTTAGTCTGCCTACCCTCGCTCGATCCTTCGGGCCTTTTTTATGTGAAATTGAGATCTCTCAATATCTGCCGCAATTGCTACCGTCAACATGGGGAGTGTCAATCATCATGCCAATGGCCACCTAAATTCGCCCATTTCACTGCTCCTGTGTTCATTGGCCGATTTCCTGGATCTGCGCGCCACAGAACCCTCTGATACACATGGGTGCGAAACTGTGGTTCCACCAGGGGATCGGATGAGTAATCAAATCTATATAAATGGTAGCCACATGGCGGATGCTAGTTTTTCATCATCTTATCATCAATAAGATTCAATTCTGAAAATTACAAAAAATGGCCCCATCCGTTTCCGTCGATAAAGTAGTTGCTGAGGACGACACCACTGCCCTCGTGGACTCGTTAGCTAAGTTGAAGCCGGTGAACAACTCAATATTCAACAGAGAGAAAAAGATTGAGCCTCCCTCCTCTTGGTTGGCAAAGTTGCCTGCTCCAACTAGGCGCAGATTTGAGAAGAACGGAATTGACTTGTCAAAGGGCTACCCCAAGGTGCCTGAGAGACACGAGGTTCCCACCTACATTGACGAGGCTTACGAGATCCGCAACAAGGAGTACCCCTACGTCGAGAGAGGCAAGAACGCCGACCCAGAAAAGAAGGCGTTGTTTGGTGCAGCCAAGGAGGTCAGAGACCTCACCAAGCACATCGGAACCGAGATTGTCGGTTTGCAGCTTGCCGATTTGAACGACAAGCAGAAAGACGAGTTGGCACTCTTGGTCACCGAGAGAGTGGTTGTCTTCTTCAGAGACCAAGACTTGTCTCCCCAGAAGCAGCGCGAGTTGGGCCAATATTGGGGTCAGCTTGAAGTCCATCCCCAGGCTCCAAGAGTGCCAGACACCGTGGATGGAGATGACTTGTCCGGTATCAGCGTTATCTGGCCGCAGTACTTCAGGGAGTACTACGGCATTCCATTGAACTTCAGAAACACCGCCAGGACAAACGGTTTGTGGCACTCGGACTTGGTCCACGAGTTTCAGCCCGCCGGCATCACCCACTTGCACCTCGACACTATTCCGGATGTCGGCGGCGATACCGCGTGGGCTTCGGGCTACGCTGCTTATGACAAGTTGTCGAAGCCATTCCAGAAGTTCTTGGATGGTAAGACGGCAATCTTCCGTTCTGCCCACGCGTACATTGACAGGGAGAACCCATTGGGCGGCCCCAAGTACATTGAGAGAGAGCACCCAATTGTGCGTACCCACCCTGCCACCGGCTGGAAGTATTTGTTTGTCAACAGATCCATGACTGTGAGGATCGTCGGTTTGGAGGAGGCCGAGTCCAAGCACATCTTGGAGTACTTGTTCAATGTTTACGAGAAGAACTTGGACATTCAAGTCAGGTGGAACTGGAAGTCGAAGGAGGGTTACGGTACCTCTGCCATCTGGGACAACAGAATTGCTAACCACTATGCCATAGCGGACCACGAGGGCAAGGTGCCCAGACACGGAACTCGTGTGACGTCTTTGGCTGACAAGCCCTACTTCGACGAGAACTCCAAGTCTCAGAGAGAGGCCTTGGGCTTGGACTAGGTATTCATCAATTGTTATTACTCTTACCCAAAAGTGTAGCGCTTTCTGATTCTCAAAGGTTTATATTGTTCGCAATAGCTGTGTGTTCTTTATCCACTTCTTCATCTTCCTTGTTCTCTGTGCTCTCTCTTTTCCGCTTCCGCAATTTTGATGCGCGTCTCCGGATAAACTGCAATCGCACTCTGTGGAGTGCTTCCCCTAAATGCTCTCTATCATTTGGTCCTTCCACTAGCTCATCCAACTTCATTTCTTCTCCTTACTTTCCCCTCCACTGCTCTATCCTCTTCGACTTGATACCCCTTGCCCGTCAATTTGCGACTTATACGGCTGCATTATGCCTGCAAGCTGTCACCGGTCCGATCTATCTTTTTCTCCTTCCAATAATCTATTTTCCGCTCATATGCTGATACTTTCGATATGCGGGACCATATTGTCTAAATCGCCAATTGCCCACAATTGATCTGGCCCGGGTTATGCTCCAAAATGCCATAGCGCTCCGCTTATCTCCACCTTGTGCCTGCATGTACTCTCAATTGGCTGGATTTCTGCTGCACGCCACAGTGCCCCTTTGTTTGCGAGCACGCACTGACATATGGGTGCAAAACTGTGGTTTGACGTGATGAAAGCCGTATAAATTATTTCCTGATCGCGGAATTGAATTTTTCACTGATCTACCGGTACTAAGAATCAGCTCTTGCGAATCAATAAAAATGGCCCCAGCTGTTGCCGAAAAAAATGTCTCTGAACAGGACGCCACTGCTCTCGTGGACGCCTTGGCTAAGTTGAACCCTGTGAGCAAGTCAACTTTCACCAAGAAGGTCAAGACCGGATCGGCCGCCTCCTGGTTAGAGAAATTGCCTGTCCCCGCTAGACGGAGACTCGAGAAGAGTGGAATCGACTTGTCGAAGGGTTATCCTAAGGTGCCAGAAAGACACGAGATTCCCACCTACCTCGATGAGGCTTACCAGATCCGTAACAAGGAGTACCCTTACATCGAAAGGGGAAAGAACGCCGACCCCGAGAAAAAGGCTTTGTTTGGTGCTGCTAAGGAGGTCAACGACTTGACCAAGCACATCGGAACTGAGATCGTTGGTTTGCAGCTTGCCGACTTGAACGATAAGCAGAAGGACGAGTTGGCACTCTTGATTGCTGAGAGAGTCGTTGTGTTCTTCAGGGACCAGGACTTGTCTCCCCAGAAGCAATTGGAATTGGGCAAGTACTGGGGCCAGGTTGAAGTCCACCCTCAGGCTGCAAGAGTGCCAAACGGCGCGAACGGAGAAAACTTGGCTGGTATCACCGTCATCTGGCAAGACTACCGTAAAGAGTTCAACGGTCTTCCGCTCACTTTCAGAGACAACTCTAAGGGCAACGCCAAGTGGCACGCTGACTTGGTCCACGAGTTCCAGCCCGCAGGTATTACCCACTTGCACAACGACACCATTCCTTCCGTTGGTGGAGACACCTTGTGGGCTTCGGGCTACGCCGCTTACGACAAGTTGTCCAAGCCGTTCCAGAAGTTCTTGGATGGCAAGACGGCTATCTACCGTTCTGCCCACCCATACATTGACAGGGAGAACCCATTGGGCGGCCCCAAGTACATCGAAAGAGAGCACCCTATTATCCGTACTCATCCTGCCACCGGCTGGAAGTACTTGTTCGTCAACAGATCAATGACCGTGCGCATTGTTGGCTTGGAGGAAGCCGAGTCCAAACACATCTTGGAGTACTTGTTCAATGTTTACGAGAAGAACTTGGACATTCAAGTAAGGTGGAACTGGAAGTCGAAGGAGGGTTACGGCACTTCGGCTATCTGGGACAACAGAATTGCTAACCACAACGCTGTATGGGACCACGAGGGTAAGGAGCCCAGACACGGAACTCGTGTGACGTCTTTGGCCGAGATTCCTTACTTCGACGAAAACTCTAAGTCCCAGAGAGAAGCTTTGGGTTTGTCCACTTAAGTAGGAGTGAACTTAAAAATCGTTTTTCAATTGGTATTGTACGTACATCCGAACGACTATGCTTTCCGCACAAACCTCCTCGTCTCTTTCAAGTCACTCGTTACTGGTTGCGAAATATCTTTCACATCCATGACTTTGACATTGTCGATGGCTTATTGTTGCTGGCCGCTTTTCCTACTCATATTGCTTTCCTTCGGTTTACCGTCATACGGAAAGCAGCTTAGAAGGGTGAACATTTATTGTGATGATTTTATTGGAGGTTTGTTGTTACCTGTTTTTGGAGTTCGGGAGAAGTTTGAGAGCACTTTGTTAAATGGGAATTGTTGAGAGAAATGCCCAAGCAGGCCGAGACAGAGCAGACACCACTACTTCTTCTCTTCATACAGTTCATTTATTTTCTAGTAAAGGCGACACAAAGTAGGTGTCACAAAAGTCAATCTACATTTAGGATACTTCCTATGCGAAGTTGAGCGCTTCAGCCTGTGGTGTGTACCGCAAGCCCTTCACCTCGTGAGTGTCGGTAATGGCCTTGATTTCCTCGAGATCACTGATTGACAACTTGATGGTCAGTCCGAAGTTCAGATCAACCTTCTCCTGGGTGCTTCCACTAGGGATTGGAACGATCTTGGGAAACTTCTTGATTCCAGCAAAGTTCTCGAGCTCGCTAAGCGACAAGATCCAGGATAAGGCTAGCGCCTCCAACGTTGTGCCCTTCTTGTGAGCAAACTCTTGCAACTTGGCCACCACCTTCAGGTTTCCTGGGAAGTTCTCCGCAGTGAACTTCCCAAAATGGCCCCTCATGTCGCCTGGACGATGGCATAACTCGTAGAATGCGTCAAAGTCATTGGCTGTTCTTTCGGTCAAAAATCCTCGGCACAAAGGAGAGTACGCCACAATGGCGAGGCCGCTGCGCCCGGCTTCCTCGATAACTCCGTTGGTGAGGATGTCCTGGCACATGAGAGACAACTCCACTTCAACAGCAGAGATAGGTGCCACGCTTTCCGCCTTTTTGATGGACCCTTTGCCGACTTCAGAGAGCGAAATTCCATCAATGACACCCTTCTTCACGAATTCGTTGATGTAGCCCACAGTTTCCTCATATGGAACTTTTGGGTCTACGCGAGCAATTTCAAAAATCAACACAGGCCTCTTCGACTTTTCCTTGGGGAAAAAAGAAGCAAAGTTCGAGACAGAACGCTCAATTGATTCTTTAGATCCATCTGGCGTGAGAGTCTTTGTATCAATTCCTCCCTTCACGCTCACAACAAGATCCGGATACTTGCTAGCATATTTCTCCCAAAATTTGCCCAAGTACTTGAGGTTGATGTAGTCAGGACCGTAGAACTCGCCACCGTTCAAGAATCTGACATTGTGCTTGCTCAATGTGTGGTCAATGATTTCCAATGCCTCCTCAACCGATTTGGGATCGACTGTCCATGTCAACGACATTGTGCCGAAGCCGAACTTTCCTGGGATTTCAACCTTAGTGTGTGCCATCTTAATTGATCAAAGTGTATGAGATAAACGGACTGTAGAGGCTAAAGTGGTCCGTATTTATAGCAAACTTTGCCACCCCGACGGATTATAGCAAACTGTACTGCCCCGTCTTGCATGCGCAGAGCCGAGTAGGTGCTAAATCTCGCACTCTAAGCCGACGGAGATAGCCTTCATTTGACAGAGCAGATACTGCATCCGTTGCCACTCACATCCATTGCGTTTACATTCCGCTTAAAAGGTTCCCCGAACGGCAGCGGCTAAACTGGGGCTGAAAGATGCGACACCAGAATCAGCTGAAGAGCGGGGTTTATCCAGAGTACAGTTGCTACTAAATTTGTAAGACATTGGGTAAATCTTGGTGACACGGTTAGAGCGTCGGAGAGTGCGCAACATATGCGCAACACAAAATGAGATTTACTCCAAGAAACCTCATCTCCGGGCTGGAGTTACGCTGCATAATTCCCCACCCCAATTATCCACTTCCTCCGACGCGGGCGAATCGAGGACGGCTCTTGGAGAAAGAGGCAATTCCCCCGACTAGGTTCATGAGAGTGTCTAGCATACAATTGGAGACTGTAGGTTCAAAACGTCTATATACTATCCATGTTATTTTAGCTCACTGGCTTTCTTCTTCTAGAATGTAACTTTTGAGCAACGAGCCCCAAAAGAATAAAGTACAGATTCCTTTCGGGTTTGCTGCTATACCTCTCCGAGCGACAATACTGTCGTGGGCGTTGAACAGGTCGTGGTAGACCGGGATTTTGACCCAGTCCAACTCGTTGAGATTTTTGATAATTTCGTCAACGGCTTCGGGAAGTTTAAGCCTTGTGCTCTCATCAAATAGAGGGATCTCATCTGCCTGGTCCCATTGTAAAAGCTGGTGAATGCGCTTGATGGCCAAATCGTTCTCCTCGACCTGAACGAAAATCGGGGTTGGTGCATTGAGCAACGACGAAATAATCGACTTCTTGCCACTCCTTGCTGAAGTCGAACCCTCATCGTCGCTGGAATCCGAGTTCGGCACCAATTCCTGATCCTCAATGGTTGGCTGTGGTTGGGACGTGTCCACTTGCCCCTCGGTGGCTGGGGCACTTGCGGGGCTGGAAACGTATTTCAGATCATCTGTTTCACTGTCTTCTTCAATCATCTCAGGCTCATTCACAAAGTTTTGTTCCGCAGCCAACATCCTCTCCATTGCTTTCCCAGTCAAACTGGAGGTGTCGCCTTTAAACGACTCGTGACGGGCCAAGTAAAGCCGGTTTTCTCTTCTCCGTTCACCTTGCTCGGCGTGCTCCGCATCAATGATGCCTCCGTGGTACACTGCTCGTTTGACGTCTTGCCAGTGCTGTCCAACCATGGGGCCCTTGACAATATTGACCTTCAAGATGCTGTACAATGACACGTACAAAGACAAACAAATTACCAAGGGAAGGTAAAAGGGGAACAAGATGAGAGCCGCCACGATAAGAATAGAGTGGCGAATAAATAGGTTGGATCTGATGATCGAAGTAGCCTCCTGTTGGTTCAAGTGCTTTTCCTGGCCCTCTGGTATTTTGTACGAGCGCTTGAGGTCGACGAACTTGGGCCAAACAGTATACTTCCCGATTTTGGCCGAGGGCAAGTCCTCAAAGTACTTGACATGGACATGGTGCAAGCTCTCGAAAGGCGCGTATGGTGTGATGTAGCTCGTGTAGAACGGCACGCTCCGGTCATTCTTGATGTTCGCCATAAGTACGCGCTTCTTGAACTGCTTGAGTCCCTTGATGTACCGAGACTCCGGCTGCGACATCTCCAATAGCAACAAATCAGAGTCCGCGACAAAGAGCTGGAATCCGGTCTTTCCAAAGAGGCACTTGCCCACGGGATTAGCGATTCTGTCAAACAAGTTTTTCTTGAAGAAATGCACCCCTGCGTGGGGTGTGGCAAACGTGCAGAAGAAGATTGGAGTCACCTCCTCGAAGAAGCCCATCTCGAAAAGGGCACCTATCACGTACCTCGAAATCAAGCCTCCCAAGGAGTAGCCCACAATGCTGATCTTGGTGACCTTGCATTTGTTGGACTGCTTCAATGCCTCGATCTCGTAGAAGAGGTCTGCGATAGCGTTTTCCGCACATCTCTGGATCCCGTCGTACGTTTTCCAGAAACGAAAGGATGACGGCTTGATGCTGACGATCTTCTCTGGCGACGCGTGCCTCAAGGACGATTTCACCGCCTTCTCAATGGACCGCATGTGCTTGGGGTTGCCCCAGAGCCCATGTATAAATAGAAATAGGTGAACCTCTTCATCTTTCGCGGGCAAAAGCTGCTCCAAAGAGTCGGCCATTGACGGGTTGTGTGCTCTTTGCTGTTGCCTGGCGACCTGGTCCGCGAAAACCGAAAACGAATAACCACAAAAATGGGTACTCTTTGAAAGTGCAATCAGAGATCAGAGCCAGATTAGCGCACGCCGGGCCTCTTATCAGCTTGCGCAACCACATCATGTGACAGCGCCTGCGCAGCTACACACGAGCCAACGCCAGCTCCACACGCCTTCACAAAACCCCCTCGGACCCTTTTTCTTGAGCATATTCGCCCCGTACTGAGCGACGCCGACTGCGATCTTGCTGGGATCAAGAGAAACATCCGGTGCCAGGGTCTGGGCCCGGGTCTGGGGGTCGTGCGCGCACAGGTGGGCTCTACGAAATTGCACTGAGATCTAGCGAGCAAGAAGCAATGGGTCTCTTCAGTTCATCCTCGTCCCCCAGCGCCGGTGCGCCGGCTCTTGATCCGCTGTCGCAGTCAATCAAGACCCAGCTCCAGCTGCAAATCAGCCAGGAGCTTGCTGTCGCAAACGCCACCGAGCTTGTTAACAAGATCACGCACAACTGCTTCGACAAGTGCATCGACCAACCTCAGGACCACATCACGCCGCAGCAGAACGTGTGTATCAACCAGTGTTTGGAGAAGTACATGAGATCGTGGAACGTGATTTCCAAGCATTACGTCGCCAGGATCCAGAGCGAGAAGTAGAGACAAAACTGTAAATAGACGTCTATACATGCATAAGCACAGTCACCGACGAAACCTCGCTTTCGTGGCAAATCGCCTCATTTATCCTTTATTAGCCTCGGAATAAACAATATAGAATACTAATTGTTTTCGGTGCTTTACACGCCAGCGACGGGCAGGTGAAGACGCCTACTTCGTGGCCTGGTCGCGCGCAACATACACTCCCGGTTCTCAACTCCCAAACCGCAGTGGCGAGCATTCAGCACAACTCCACACTGGCCCAACAATCAACCACCGCCAGCTTTGCCCCTTTGCTTACTGCGGTTTGAAATTGCGCGTTGTTAACACACACTGATTCGTTGGCATGAGTACGGTCGCTTCCGAGTACAGCGCCGAGAGGTCCGCCGTGCCAATTGAGCACAGGTTCAACCCATACACCGACAACGGTGGAACTGTGTTGGGAATTGCAGGCGAGGATTTCGCCGTTTTGGCGGGTGACACCCGTACGGTGTCCGGATACAACATCAACTCTCGTTACGAGCCAAAGGTGTTTGAGGTGGGCGACAACATCGTCATGACCGCCAACGGCTTCTCGGCAGACGGCGCTGCGTTGATCGAGAGATTCAAGACGGCGTTCAAGTGGTATAAATTTGACAACAACAACAAGAAGTTGACCATCAGGTCGGCTGCAAGATACATCCAGCATTTGTTGTACGGCAAGCGGTTTTTCCCCTTCTACGTCAGCACACTCATTGCGGGTTTGGACGAAGAAGGAAAGGGCGCCGTGTACTCGTACGACCCTGTCGGCTCATACGAGCGTGAGCAGTGCAGAGCCGGTGGAGCTGCTGCATCGTTGATCATGCCTTTCCTTGATAACCAGGTCAACTTCAAGAACCAGTTTGTTCCTGGCTCCGACGGCAAGGAAAAGAAACCAATCCGGTACTTGTCGTTGGAGGAGGTCTTGCAGTTGGTGAGGGATGCCTTCTCTTCAGCTACGGAGAGACACATCCAGGTCGGAGACGGCTTGGAGGTTTTGATCGTTACGAAAGAAGGTGTCAAGAAGGTTTATTACCCATTGAAGAGGGACTAAACAGGGGTGAAGGAGTGTGTGCCGTGGGTTCTCCAGTGCCAATATAATATCAGGACCGAACTTGTGGGCGGTTGTTCAATAAAAATGACAAACGATATTCGGGTGCCGTACGCGTCCGACTCCTGTAGAGTGTTACATCACATCAGCTGCTTTGTAGCAGACAAGGCTGTTTAAACCGGGAGCTCGAACGTCTTGCCTTTCATGACTTTGGTGTAATAGACGTAAAAGAAGTCGGAGTAGATCACGGTCTGCAAGATGCCCGCGAGAACAGCGACATAATCAAACTTGCCCTCCACAAAATATCTATACACCCAGTTCGGGATGTAGAGGCCCCTATAAAGCCCTAAGGCGAAGATGTAGTGCGTGGTGATGTTCCGGGCGGACCCTGTCTTCTGTAACATATAAAACTGGGGAATGATTGCGAGAGCCTCTAACCAGATGGAGAAGGACCACGAGACCTCCCGTGCAGAATAGGAATGTGTGAAGATCAAGGACAAGACGCCTGCCGCAAGAAACAAGTATCTCACCGGGAAAGTATCGACATCCTCCCTGATTTTCTTGGGGTACTTGTGTGTCATCAAGTATACGGTGTACGCGGACGTTCCAATGAAAAACAACTTCATGAAGGTGTTGTACACGGATATGAACTTGTAAAGAAGGTCAATGTAGCGCACCACAAACACAACCACGTAGATTCCCTGAGTTTTCAACGACAATCCATCGATAGACTTGTTTTGTTCAATGGAGTACAACAAGATTCCGCAACTAACCATGTGCGAGACATCGGCTAGAATACGGAAGATATTCATGGCGTGGAATAATTACTATGCAAGGGGCGAAGGCTCGATATAACCTGGTCAGTTTAGGGAACGAAATGGACGGAGATTCCGAGGATTGTATTTGTTTCTGCTACCTCTAGTACAGTGACGGGCAAATGGGCGGTATTTCTCGATTTGCGCGCACTGTTAGCTGGCCAAATGGCGGCATGTTGGCGCGGTATTATTATGCCTGTTCATTCCATATTGGCACGCGGCTTAGCGATCGCCCGAAAGTGATATAATTTACTCCATATTTGCATGTACGAAAGCTGTCAAAGCTCAACTTTCTCTAATAAAATCTGGTACTGCTCATCCAACCCGAGTTTCTCAATGTCGGGGCTTAGTCTACTTTCCACGTAATTCATTCCACTTTTGCGCTGCTTGTGGCCCTCAAACTCTAGCTGTTCAGCGTAACGATGCAAGCTGTCCACGCTATTGAAAACAACTGCATTCGTTTTTGCTCTGCAGTCTTCCAAGAACTTGACGATGCTTTCTTCCTCCAATTTATAGTTGATCATTTGATTCGTGGAAAGGGTGTTGTAGATCCCGATGTGGTCCCCGTCGAGAAACACCAACGAAGGGAAGTTACTGACATGGTACTTCTCCATCAAGTCAGACTCCGCCTCTTCAATAAAGTCGATGGCAAATGTAATGTCCTCGTTCGCGCGAGCTAAGACTTGGTAGAAGTGGTCGGGATAGTAGTAAGATGACCAGTCCCAACTTTGTTGATCAACAAAAGCAATGAGCGCAGGTTTCTCTTCAACCTTGAGTCTCTTGACGTCTTCTGAACTCTTGACCAACACAATATCCAGTTTTATGGAGGAATAATCTGGGGTGACGTGGGCGTAGTCGCTGATAAACTTCTGAATATTCTCAACCAGTCGGCCTTCATTGAACGTCACGACTTTCTTTTCGACGTCATTATAGATCTTCAATGTCGGGAATGAAGTCACACCAAACAACCTCGTCAAATCCCTCTGCTTTCTCCCGTTGACCTTGACCGCCTGGAAGTCTGCATTCGAGTTGAAGAGCTCGGAAAGATACAGAAAATCTTCATCGAATGCCCGACAAAACTGGCAATCCTCGGCGTAGAAGTATAGTAGCGAGCGCGGCTTGAGGAGTATCTCCTCGACGGTTGATATTTCAATGACTTTCAGGAGGCAAACAGCCGCGAATATTAGTATATGTACATAGCGCAAAGCCATCATCACCTCCACTGATGTTCCAGATAAGCGAAAGCAAGATGTTCTCATGACGATGTGTCACGTGATTTGCCGAAGTAATACATTTCGAAGGGTTCGGGTCCACAAAGCTGGCAAGCTTCAGGGTCTGTTGGGCATGATCTGTGCTGTCAACGATGAGCCGGATTAAACCAAATCGGGGCAGTTTGCAAGGGCAACAATTCACAGGGTGCGTGACGTCTTACCCCGACGCTTGGCCTTTCGCGTTTTGGTACAACTGCCAGCATCCCAAACAAGCACTTGCGAGGCCGTATCTCAGCACACGGCCAAGATAATCCGCAGTAAGCCTCGCCAATTTTGAACATTGCCGAAGCTGTGTACCCATCCAGCATTTACTTCCGCACCATAATTTCACTAATTAAATGAAGCTTTACACCGTTTTCTAGCAGATCGCTTTGATGCGTTGATGTCGGATAAATTCGCGTAGAACAACCTTATTTTGATGGATCATTTCGAAATGTAGCGATGTCACATATCGTGTCTTGTGTACGTACTTGGCATCTAACCAGCTACTCCGGCACTAGGATTGTAGCCGTCAAGGTATACAGATTTGGAAGTTCCATTGGGCGTATATAATTGGTTGTGCACATAGGCCAACCAAGACGTTGATTGACGACAATATGCAGTAAAGGAAGCCCAGCTGCGTCGCAATTCTGCAAAACATGCATGAACCAGCACCTTTTTCCTGGGGACTCTGCTCGTTTCAAGACAAGATCCAGCATCTCGGAACGCCCAAGCAAAAATGATCGCCGCAGCCATTCCTTGGCCCCATGCTTTAAATAGAGGGGATTTCTCACATTTTTTCTTCTCATAACCCCCAACTTGCTCAACTCACCTATCGTTCAATGAAGTTTCTCACTCCTTTGGTGCTCATGGCTACATCAGCCGTGGCCGCTTCTTCCCAGCTTCCAACCTTCACCTCCACTATCGTTTCCTCAACATGCTCGAGTGCGTCTAGGGCGTACTACGGCAACTCGACGAGCTCAGAGGCTGACTCCGTCATCTACGAGACCGACCAAGTCACCAACCAGAACACCTTGACCTTGGTGCAAACCACATGCACAGACGGCAACTGCTATGCTACCACTGTTCTCAATACTTTGTCTACTGTGGTCACTACCATTGACGGAATTTTGACGACTTATGTGACTGCAGAGCCAGTCACTCTTGTGTACAACGACAAGACGACGTCCACGCTCGAGGCATCCGAGACCACCTCTGCCGCCACTGCCGATGTCACCACGGCGCAGTCGCAGCCTGTCGACACTACCGTCACTCTACCACACACCACCATCGTGACTATAACGAGTTGCTCGGAGAACAGGTGCCTGGAGAAGGCAGTCACCACGGGTGTTACCGTCGGTACTACCACTGTGAACGGTGAAGTGACCTTGTACACCACATACTGCCCATTGTCTGGAGAGACTACGACCACTACAGCTGTGTCGCCAACTCCTGAGACCCCAGACACTACCAGCACCTCGACCACCTCCACTCTCACTCCTTCTACTCCTACGACCACTTCGACAACCAAGCCCAAGCCAACTACGCCTAAGCCAACTACGCCCGAGTCAACTACTGTCGAATCAACCAGCGAATCAACTACGCCTGAAACGACTACGCCCGGCACATCTACCACGGCGCCACCTGCATCCTCTACTGTTGCTGAGGAGGTTCACTCCACTGTTATCACTGTGACTTCATGCGAAGAAGACAAGTGTCATTCCGTCCCCGTGACGACTGGATTGACGTCCTTCACATCCACTGTGCATGGCGTCGAGACAGTCTACACGACCTACTGCCCATTGGCCTCTACGAGTGCCGCATCCTCTCCGGCAGAGAACACTGTTAACGTGATCACCAACAACATCATCACTCAATCCCTTACCACAAGCGTGACGTCGTCTCCATCTGCTACTCCAGAAGTTAGCTCTTACGTGGGAGCCGCTGACCGCGCTGTACCAGCCTTGCTTGCACTTCCGGTCGTCTACTTGCTTTTGTAAGTGCCATCGATTTGAAAAAGGAAGGGGGAATCTGTTCGGGAATAAAGAACTTCGAAACGTCATTTCAGGTAGAAGCCTGAACTTGCTGTCAGTAATGTAATATAGAAGTAATTAAAAACACTTAATCAGAGAACAAGACGTAATATTTGGACTTCCGCGAATGAATTCTGTAATAATCTGAGCCATGAAGTCCTCTCTCTCCAACAATCGAAACTACAAATTAATTCGAATCAAGCACTCACTTAGGTCGAATCTTTTTGTATAGTATCCCCAAGGCACTAGCGCCGTCAACGACATAAATCATCCTCCTTACCCTCTGCCTAATGTAGTTGTGTTGCAAAACAGCTTTATTGATTATGGATGTACGGGTGCGCTATCACTCACCTCCAAAACGAAAAAACACTTAGGTATCTACTCCGGGCCCGACGATGAATGTCTACGATGTTGTCGTGAGTCCAACGGTTATATCTAACTGCTTGGCTTGCAACTTCATCTCGCCGACGGCGAAGCACCTTATCGTGGGAAAAACCACGGTACTCGAGGTGTATGAGGTTTTGAAAATCGAACGTCCTCCAGACAATGGCATAGACTACAAATTAAAGCTCGTGGAGAGTTTCAAATTACAAGGCTCTATAACTGATTTACGTTCTATTAGAACAATTGATAATCCCTCCTTGGACTATGTTCTTGTTTCCACCAAAACAGCCAAAATCTCGTGTATCAAATGGGATCCCGCATTGCACTCCATTGTCACAGTTTCCTTGCATTACTACGAACACGCAATGCAAAGCTCGACCTATGAGAAGATATATCGCTCCGAACTTATTGTTGCTCCCAATTCAAACTCTCTTTTCTGTGTGCGCCGCAACAATATGTTGGTGTTTCTACCCTTCAACCGCCATGACGATGACGAAGAGGAGGAAGAGATTTTTGAGAATGGGAATGCTAGCAAACTCATCAAAGAAGAAAATGGAGAAGTCGAGGCTGTTAACACCCTGAAAGCAGGAAAGTCATCCGAAGCTGTAAATAAGAACAAGGATGATATTATTGAGTCTTCGAATCATCTGAACTTACCACTTTTTGGAAGCAGCATCTTCACTAATGCTTCGTATTTGGAAGGCGGTATCGGGGATGTTGTCGATTTTCAATTCCTTCACAATTACCGAGAGCCAACCGTCGCGCTCATATCGCACCAAAAGGAGACATGGGCCGGTTTGCTTCCGATAGAGAAGGATAGCATTACGTACACTGTGTGGTCATTGGATTTGTCTTCTGAATCGACTACAGTGATATTGAAGATCAACAGCTTGCCTTACGACATAGATCGTATTGTACCCCTCTCGTCTCCCATGAACGGTGCTCTTCTATTGGGCTGCAATGAAATAATCCATGTCGATAGTGGCGGAATTGTTCGTCGAGTGGCACTTAATCTGTATGTCGCTGACATAACGAAATCAGTGAAAAGCTTCTCGGACCAGTCCAACTTGGAGCTCAAACTAGAAGATTGCTCTGTGGTCCAATTACCTCATGATAACAAGGTATTGTTGGTTTTGAAGACAGGTCAATTATACTTCTTATCTTTTGACATAGACGGCAAGACCATCAAAGGACTTTCTGTTAATCCTATAGATGCATCGTCATATGCAGATATTTCGATAGAAAATCCTGGTCCTATAGCAGCCTTGGGAGACAACCTCCTTTTCTTCGCAGGAAAAGGAAGTAATTCCTTTTTGGTTGAAACTGTTTTTAATCACGAGAGTTCAAACTCTCAAAAAGAGGCGGCCGAAGGAACGAATCCAGGCGATGACGAGGATGATGATGATCTTTATGATGAAGAAGATAAGGTTAACAATAAATCCAAACAACCAGAAAATGTGGCTTTCAAGAAACATGACGAGCTTCAAAATCATGGTCCTATTTCGTCTTTCACATTGGGAAAGTACTCCTCTGAAAAATTTGTTGCTAATTTGCCGAATCCGTCTTATAATGATGTTTCAATTGTTGCAGCAGGAGGTGTGAGAACCACCGGCCATTTGAGCATCATGACCCCAACTGTGCAACCAGTAATCAAATCATCGCTCAGATTCTCCCAAATCAATCGTTTGTGGATCATCAATAACAAATACCTCATCACATCAGACGACACGAATCAAAAATCCGAAATCTTTGACATAAACAAATCCTACGCAAGGTTCACTGCGAAGAACTTCATAAATAATGAACTTACCATCGGAATGCACGAGTTGCACAACGGCAAGTTTATTTTGCAAGTCACACCAAAGCAAATTCTTTTGTTTAACAACAAATTCAAACGCCTTGTAACATTAGAGGAACAACTCAAGGAATTCGGAGATGCCTATATCATCAATAGTGTATTCAACGATGAATTTCTTATGATTTTCTTCTCCAGTGGTGAGGTCGTCATATACAGCATAAACACATACAACAAAGTGTTTACCAAAATCGAACTACCGCAGCTTTTGTCTGATACCATCATCACTACGGGATATATAACCAACTCAAGGTTACTCAATATCGTGCTGGCTGATATCAGCGTACTCACCAACCGTGGGCAAAAAAGAAAACGTGACGCTGACTCTGCCTACAATTCCACAGAACCCAAAGAATTAGTCGAGTCAGCGAAACTGAAAACTTTCATTCTTGTTACAGGTGATAACAGAATAGTGGTTTTCAGTAGGTTTCACAACGAGAAATGCTTTCAATTGAATTCAGTTGAAAAATTCACCGACAATTTATCTCTTGGATTCTTTGACATAAACGGTGCAGACCCAGATCCCTTCATCAAGCAAGTTATACTCAATGACCTAGGGGATGACTACGCAAAAGACGAGTACTTGACAATATTGACCGTGGGAGGTGAAATTTATTCCTATCAAATGTATTTTGATGGAGAAAATTATAATTTTGTTAAGCAGTACGATCTCCCAATCACTGGCGCACCTTCTAACGCTTACCCTTACGGAACATCCATTGAAAGACGTATGATCTACTTTCCTAACGTAAGTGGAATGACCTGTGTTATGGTGACTGGTGTAACACCTTACTTGATATCGCGAGGCCTGCATTCGCAAGTGAGAATCCATAAGTTTTCCAAAATTCCCATCAATTCGTTTGTTCCTTATTCTGATGACAAAATCACGAATGGCTTGATTTATCTTGACACAAAGAAGAATGCTAGAATTGTTGAGCTTCCGAAAGGGTTCAATTATGAAAACAATTTGCCTATCAAGAAGATACATATCGGCGATACAGTTAAGTCGGTGGCATTTCATGAAAGTTCTAACACATATGTTGTCTCTTCTTTCAAAGACATTGATTACGATT
This sequence comes from [Candida] wancherniae, assembly GCA_003708715.3. Lineage (NCBI taxonomy): Eukaryota > Fungi > Ascomycota > Pichiomycetes > Serinales > Metschnikowiaceae > Metschnikowia > [Candida] wancherniae. Next base: position 170,228 of record PPOZ03000014.1, on the reverse strand, counting down.
GTCTAGACGAAGAAGGAAACCCTATTGTTGGAATTAAACCTGATAAACCAAGGGCCATATCGTACAAAGGCAAGATACATCTCGTGTCTCCAATTTCCTGGACCACCATTGACTCCTTTGACCTAGCTGATAATGAGGTAGGCTTACAAGTAAAGTCAGTTGCTCTCGATATAGGAAGCGAGACAAAACGTTTCAAGAGCAAAAAAGAGCTCATCTTGATAGGAACGGGCAAATACAGGATGGAGGATCTTGGAAGCAATGGATCATACAGGCTTCTAGAAATTATTGATATTATTCCAGAACCGGGAAGGCCCGAGACAAACCATAAATTCAAGGAAATTACTCACGAAGATACTCGAGGGGCAGTCACAGCTATATGCGACGTTAGTGGGCGCTTTTTGGTGGCACAGGGTCAGAAAATCATTGTTCGTGATATCAAAGACAACAGTGCTGTGTCAGTGGCATTTATGGACTTGTCTGTTTACGTGTCAGAAGCAAAAAGTTTTGGCAATTTAGTGATATTTGGCGACACCCTCAAAAGCGTCACCCTTGCGGGTTTTGACGCGGAGCCATTCCGTATGATTTTCTTGGGTAAAGACATTCACAACTTTGATGTGTCTAGTGCTGATTTTTTGTTCAAAGATGAAGAAATCTACATCTTAGTTGCTGATAACGATAATGTCCTACACGTTCTCCAATACAACCCGGAGGACCCCAGCTCGGCAAACGGCCAACGGCTCTTGCACAAATCATCATTCAACTCCAACTACTCCACTACCTGTATGAAATCTATCCCAAAACATGAACAATTGGCCACTTGGATTGATCCCAACAACACTCCATTCCAAACGATTGCTTCCACAACGGAGGGCGCGATATACACAGTTTTTCCAGTCAACGAAACTACATTCAGGAGAATGTACATTTTGCAGCAACAAATTTCGGATAAGTCATATCACCACTGTGGGTTGAATCCTCGCCTTAATCGTGTCGGTGGCCTCAACGCACATAGTGACTCGAACTTACGGCCTATTCTTGACTGCGAACTTTTGAGAAGGTATGCCAAGTTGAATCAAGACAAAATGCGCATGTTAGGCGAGAAAATTTCCATCAAGAACATTGCAGTGGACATTTGGAAGGATCTTATAGAGTTTGAAAATGTGTTAAATAATTTGTGAGGGCAGATCTGAACCCGTTAATATACGTCCATAGTAATAACTTTAGTAGAGTGCATGTGGTCGCACCAAGTTTACGGAGAAAGCACCTCGTAAAACTAACATCAGCTAGTTATCGATTGCTTGCAGCTAGAAAACTCACCAGCAACCTCCAGGGTAAACTTAAAAGCTGCTTCTTCCAGATGGGACGCCGATCAAAAAAAAGTGTTTCGTTCCAGCCGCATATTTCGGAGGGAAATGATGAACACACAACTACTGAGCTAGAAATACCGGGTAAGAAGGGATCCCTCAGCGCCTTTCCCTTTCACCTTCCTCTAATTATTATTGGGATGTTTCGTCAGGGCTTAACAGATGATCCGTTGTCAACAATGATTAAAGGCTTGGCAAGTTTGGCTCTCGTCCAATTGATCTACGGATACTTGTTAGGCACAAACCTTTCGCAGAAGACAAAAGAGACGGCCAGCAAGAAGAAACAGAAAGACGAGGATAACATTCCTCTTCTCGCCGTGTCTTCCGTCGTTATTTCGCTCTTCTTGGCAAATGGTATGTTTGTGGTATTGATCCTATTTGGTGCACCCATGCATGGCTTCTTGAGGGAGACGTACCTTTTGGCATGCCACTTGTCATTGATAGTCTTCACACCTTTGTTGATTTTGTTTAGGCTAGATTATGACAAGTTCGGCAAACTCTTGAGATTAGAAGGTTTATTCGAAACGGTTATCCGTAACCAAACGCTTTGCGCCTCGTTCTTGACGCTCATAGGTGCATGGCTCGGGGTCATTCCCATACCTTTGGATTGGGACAGACCATGGCAGCAGTGGCCAATTACTATATTGACTGGTGGATACATTGGTGCAACCCTAGGCTCTGTGGTGGGCTACGTTCTTTCCACTTGGATATAGAGGCAAGAAGGGCCTGTGCCCGAGAAGGCAAAATTAAAAAGCTACGCAAGCAACCAATCGCATATGTCATAGTTTAAAAGATCATTCTACAGTTTTAATTCAGTTTCTTGTAGTAGCGCATCTATAGCGAGAGTGAACTCTGGATACATACGCGTCAACCGAATCCCTGCATGAGACGTGAATCAACACCATTCAGCACATAGTCTTGACTGACAGACTTTCCTTGAGAAAACTGCGAGCGTTTGAAATACCAGGCATCGCTCGTTCGAGCTGAATGAGAACTATATTTTACAGCTCTTGTACATTTCGAAATTCGACTGAACATTTTGCGTCAGCCTAACCGAAAGACATGACGGGCTTTCCGAAGCTTCCCCAAGTTAGGGGAGAAACCGATGATGACGCGTCCATTCACTTGTTTAGCCAAGTGGGACCGGCATTGCCTATTTCCAAACGCAGCTACGATCAACAAATAATGAGCATCTTGAACAAGCCTCCGCCAGAGTCCTCCAGCGATGAGTCTCTAGATCCACATCGACTTCAAAGCTTTAACCGAAAGTTTCAAACCTTCGCTAATAGCAGCAACGGCTGGTCCGATTCTGAAGACGAGACGCAAGTGGAAGAAGAGGACGAAGAGGACGAAGACGGTCATATAGACGAGCCAAAAGATGCACAGAAGGTAAGGCAAGAACCTGGCTCGCAGCCTGCCGGGCACCGCATAGATACAAAAAAAGCAAGTGTTGCGTGGCAGATTTTGATAAAGTGGGCTGCAATTGGCCTCTTTTTCGTGTCTGCCACTGTGCTTTTGGTTTCAATCGCTTTCCAGCCGTCTCGTGGGCGGCCCACTCCGTCCGTGGATTTAACAGATATCAACTCTCGCATTGACTCAGTTGAACGAAAGATTTTTGCATTGAATGACGTGTCACTCGCTTTGGATAGGCAGGTTGATGCCGTGACCTCAAAGCAGGAAAGTTTCATATCATCCATACGAAAGGACCTCGCTTTGATGGACGAGACAATGGCAGCCATGAAGAGCAATGCATCCTTTTCACATCGTCAATTCACAAGACTCGAGAATGACTTAGAGTCCGTGAAGTCACAAATTGATGGCATTCGTCTAACGTCAGAAAATCCAGTCGAATTAGAAAACCGGATTGTCCAGCTTTCACGAAAGATAACTCAGCTTTCAAAGCTCAATCTGGATTTGAACGATATAAAGAGCGACATTGTTGGTGAATTTTTGAGCAAGCTACCGAAACACGTTCCAGTATACATCAAGGGCCAAAAGATTCATTATCTTCCAGAATTCCACAAGTTTCTTTTGTCCTTCATTCAAGAGCACACGTCAAATCCCAAAAAGGAACATTCGTGGAAGCAATTCATTGAAGAGAATGGGGAGAACTTTGAAAGCTATATCAGTAGCTTGATCAAAAATTCACAGATCAAGTTCATCACCAAAAGTGATTTCGAAGAAAATCTCAATGAGAGATTAAACCACTTGAGCGAAAATATAAGGTCTAGTTTTGATGACCTTTTGAACAAGATAGACTTGAACCAAAATGTGACCAATGTCGATTTAAATGGCCCCGGTAGCAAAATTGTGCTTAACAATCTATTGGATGTTATTGATAGAGCTTCTATCAAGGTCAACTATGCCGACTACAAGCTCGGATCGAGAATACTAGGATTTCTCACGACTACGGGAAGAGACAGTTACAAGGATAAATCGATTGCAAGAAAAGTGTTCTTGGGTTGGTGGGATTTCTTTCACTCGAATGGACTCCGTGCGCCCAAAAACATGAAGTTTAACGCCAACAACATCTTGATAGACGGAGGTCAATACTGGCAATGTGAAACAAATTGGTGCTCAGTTGGTGTGCGTTTGTCTAGCCCGATCATTTTGACGGAGATTGTGTTAAACAACCCTTCAGCGGGGCGACCAAGAGATCTTGTATTACCAACTAAGATATCTGTCTACATCAAACCCAGAAAAAGACTGCAAGCAGCGATGTTGGAAAACTACTCCAAAATAATGAGTTTTGGAACCACTTCGAGAAGGGAAAACAAGTATTTGACTAAGTTTTTCAAAGTCAAAGAGTTGAACTTCAAAGCTGGATCATCTGTCGAGTACATCCAACTTCCCTCAAGTATAATCAATATGAAATTGGTTGTGCGGGACATTTTCATTGAAATTGAAACCACCAGCGGGGCGACGGGCCTTTACAACATCAAAGCCTATGGCCTTACAGAGTTCAACGCTTTCAAGTACAGCGAGCAGTTCGAGTCCATCCTCGATAATTTGGGGCATGGCGAGGAGTCCACCGAATCGCACCTCGGGACGCCTAGCACGGAAGACTACGTGTTGGGTGAGGATGAATACTTTTAAATAATGCCATTTATGATATAGTACTTAGGTGACTTTGAGCGGGTTTACTCGTCGTCATCGTCATCCTCGTCTCCACCTTCGAGGAACTTGCCCTTGACGTCCTTCCACAACTTACCTCTGTTGTGTGCTTCGTACCATTTAGTGATGGCACTGTCAAAACCAGCTTGGAAAGCGAAAGCTCCGAAGAAAATGGTGCTCACGTAAATCGAGTTTCTTTTGAATAAAGCTGACAACTTGAAATGTTAGTATCTAGTCCTGGATTCTGTAGAGGTTCAGGTCCCGAGCCATGGCAAGAGAACACATCAGAACATGCTCGGCAATTAAAAACGGCTCTTTAAACAAGAAAAGAGTCTGTTGTAATATGGAAGATGCCCCACAGATGCCTTGACGCCTGGTTTAACATCTCGCTTCGAGTCAACAGTATGTTGAAATTCCGGAGGACGCTTTGATGAAATTCCAGGTGATTGAGATAATCCATGCGGTGTCGTGTGATATGAAGTTTAGGAAGTCCTCTACCTGCCCTCTGTCTTGTCGAACACACATACCATTTTGCTAGTAGGTCTTGTTAAGAGAAGAAAATAAGTAAAGGTGAGCACATATTGAATAATGCAAAAATCTGATTGGATGCCGTACCGAGCTCGTTTTGCATGTAAACGCGCACCTCACTCTTCTGCTAGTGGCTTCTTCGAGAGCGCTAGGAAATTGGCAAATAATGAAAAGACAATTATTACTCTATTATAATCTTGAAACTTTAATGTTCTGTAGAATTATAGACTTAAAGCTCTGTTTTCTCCAACTTAGATGTTGCGTCAGCGACATCCTCCTTCGCAGTCTTTTGAGCAGCTTTATCACCAGGGTAGAAAGTTCCCTTGTTCTTGACTTTCTTTACTTTCTTCTCTTTTGGAGCTTCTACTGGGTAGCCACTGGCAGCCGCCTCTTGGAAAGCTGGGTTAGAGTCGTAGATCTCTCTAATAGGGGCTAGGAGTTCGTTGATCCTGTCAGTGACACCGGCCTTTAAGTCAACAGGGGACAATTTTTCGGCTGCAAAATCAGCCTTCAATTGGTCGAACGAGTCGTAGCTGATTGGGCCACCATACTTGTCTGGTCTGTCAACGGAGAATGAGAAAAAGCCAGTCTTTCCGGATTTTAGTTCCTGAACAGGTTGAACAATGTTCTCAAGGAAAGAGAGAAGCCCGTTGTCCTCGACATTGCCCGGAGAACAAAAAGCAGAAGAAATTTTCTTCTTGACCACCTTGGGATCTTCTGTAACGTCAATCTTGGAGTTTGGGTCCGAGGCGCTCATTTTTCCGCCCTGGCCCAAGCCTGGCACCATGGGGTTCATCAAGTGAGCTCTCTTCTTGTAGCCGATTCCAGGTAGGTTTTCTTCAGCAAGGACGAAAATCTTTCTTTGGTCAACACCACCAAACTGCACATCGACGTCCAAGTAGTGCTCGTCAAGGGCTTGCATTAAAGGGTAAATCAACCCGGAAAGGAGTGGGTTTGCAACTTGCTTTACCACATCAGCTCCAGCCCTCTTTGCATCGTTCTGCGACACTTTGTTGGACAACTTGAAGATGTCCAACGTGTAGTCACCTCCCAACTGGTACTCAGAGCCAACCGTGAAATTCAACTTGTCAATGGGGACGTTCATGGAAGTCAAAATGGCCTTCACCACATACTCGTAGTACTTGGCACGGTGCTGAACAACCTCCAAAGGAGCCTTCATGTTGTCCAAGTAGGCATGCAAGTCTGCAATCAAGACAGTGACATCACATCCAGCCTTCAAGAAATGGGCCAACTTGATCATTGGAACAAAGTAACCGCAGTGAGGCTTGCCTGTTGGGGCAGTACCCCAATAAATTTTCAAGGAACGCTCATTTTTCTCCAAGATTTCTTTGATGATTTGAGGGTTCAACACCTCTTGAAGACCCTTGGTGATCAACTCGTACTTCTGCTCGGCATTCATCTCGATTTTAAGGCTGGAAGGAGACTCTAAGGGACGACTCGTACTTTTTTTTCGTTGCACTAGCGACTCAGGATGCGAGTTTTCTGCTCTGCAACGTTCTACTACACCCTTGCACCGCGACATCGATAGCTGCAACGCTTTCAAAAGTGGGAAAAGAACCCAGGGTGAAAAATGGGCAAATGGCTTTCCCTGCGTTGGTAAACATACACCTTCGGCTTGTACCTTGTTCTTTTGCAAATCTATTCCATATACTCTACGTTCGCCCCGATCATCGCACCCTGGGATTTTGCAGTCTGGTCGCGTTACGGCGCAATTAGCATACCACGAGTCAGCAGAGGACAATACTGTAACATGTGCTGGATCGGAGAGCCCCTTCACTCATTTTGACTCTGGCCCAGTAGATCTTTTTCGGCAATCTCAAGCCTTGCTACATCTCCGCTTGCCTTCCATCAAGTACTGCACAATATGGCTGCATGCGTGGCTAATGTCTCCTTCGTTCTCCCAGCTTCTAGTGCCACAACGCAATGGATGATCTAAGAGAATATTTGGTACGATTGCCTCTGCTATTAGAGTACCAGAACGACCACAAGCTCACAGCTGCGGTTTTCAAAGCGCTTTTCTATGCGGCGACAAATGAAGGAAGATATATTCGCCTTCTCTTCAGTGATGATCTTCCTCAGGAACTAGTGGAGGAGCTCGACGGATACAACTGGCCCCTAGACAGCGAACGCACAAAGGAGTTCTTCGACTACACACGTGAGGAAGACTACAAACATTCACCGGATGCAATTTGTAGTCGTGTTGTGCAACTCGGGGAAAGAGTCTACAAATGCGATGACTGTGGATTCGACGATACATGCATCCTTTGTGAGTATTGCTTCAACAGGGAGGACCATATAGATCACAATGTGACAACATACGTTTGCCTGACACTCGGAGGCACTTGCGACTGCGGCGACAAAAGTGCGTTTGCCGGAGAACTCAACTGCATGTGCTTATACGAGCCCCAAAATCTACCGAGATATCCTCCAGATTTCAAAAAAGCGATTAGAGACACGCTTAAATGTACCTTGGACTACATCCTAGATGTCACGAATTTTTCCATCAATTCTTTACCCTTCATTCATCGCAATATCAACGGCAATGGCGGTTTGAGCATCAATTCTCAACTTGTGTCAGACTTCGGCTCTCTACCGACTGATGTCTATGGTGCTGAAGATGTAAACTCAGCGGACATCTGGTACCTTGTACTTTGGAATGATGAAAATCACAATTTTCCTGAAGCTGAAACAGCCATCAGAGCTGCAACAGGAATGAATGTTCAGAAAGCTAAACTCACTGCCAATGAAATAAACCTCAAAGGACGAGCTATTCTTAAACAAGCGAAATGCTATGAAGATCTTTTGCTGAGTCAAAAGCTGGCCCAAGCCGACGGTTTAGTTGCCACAATTTGCACAGCGAGGGATTTTTCACGTGAAATGATCGTCTTGAATATGTTCAATTGGTTGAGCGCTGTTGTGTCATTTGGTGGAAACAGCTTCTTCAAATACGAATGCAGATCTGCATTGGCTGAACTTCTACTAGAACCCGGATTTCGATTGTCGAAGGACATCCCCGCTGAGTTCTTGAGAAGTGATACACTAGACGTCGAAAAACTATGCTATACGAATGGTATCCCATGTAACGGAAGGTTTTTGACGTATGGAAGCTACAAGGTGAAACCAGACTCTGCGTTCACTGATCTCAAGCAACCACTAGACTCCATCATTTATCACGATGCAAACGCCGAACTTGTGAACTCCAGGATCCAATATCTTCTCGCCTTCGAAATCCGTTTCGTATCTGAGATCAGGAAAAAGTTTCTAAGCTCAATTTTGACCGTTCTTTTGTCTGATCAAGACACTAGGGCGGCTTTTGCAGAACAATATGTGGAGGTCTATCCCATGCTCATATTCATAATGGCGTATTCAGATCGCGAAGAACGACATGCTTCTCTAGTCGATATCTCAATCCAATTGTTCACTTGCCCAATTGTCAACAAATGGATAATCAGCTCCAACAAACTCATTAATGTATTAAGCCCATTGTGCTCTCTCATCGACAATTCTTCTTCTAAAAGAAATGAGAGCGGAATTCTCAACATCATAGATCTAGTGGTTGATATTCGAAGTACAAGAGAAAAATCATGCACCCAGTTCACAATCAAGGTGTGCATCCAGGTTATAAATCAAATTTTAACCAAAAATGACATGGGGGATCTTCTTAATGCTGTGCTCTCTCAATCCAACTTTGCTCTATTCGTTTCTTTTTTGAGGTACTTTCAGGGCCTTGGGGCGCATGTTCGCAAGTATGGAGATCATGTTGAAAATGAATCCATTTCCGAAATTTATTCTTTTATCCGAAAAGCTGTGCCCATTATGAGCATCGTTGAGCATGCGTCCAAAGTGGAGCAATTGGATGTTCGCAAAGCCAAGGCAGCGTCTGCAAGTTTGATCAAATGTTTATCATCCAGAGACCTCGATACTAAGTCTCCAGGTATTGCAAACTTTAGAGTGAGTAAAGAGCCTGTTTCGCTTTTGAATCCAATCAACTCTTTCCTCTCTTTTGTTTTGCAGGAACTTGGGGTTGATAATCTCAGAGACGTCTTGTCATCCGCATCCATGCCATTCATGCACATTTCTGATTTCTCGCTTCGCAGTATTGTTCTCGCAAGCCAAGTCAAGGTTGGCTTTTGGATTCGAAACGGTATTACAGTGGCCAGGCAAACCTCATACTTGATGGAAACCATGGCCGATGTATCCTTTCTTCGGGATCTCCACCTCAATCAAATTGCTGCAGTGTTTGACGATCCAAAAAAAACATTATTGAATTTCCTCGATAGGTGGGAGTTGCTCGAATGGTTCCATGGAGAAGTTGATGATAAAAATACGATCTACGAGCATAGATTTGGTTTTGTTTGCGAACAATTCATTCTCTTTTTGTATCTTTTGCTATTCAATCGTCAACTTTTTGATAGACAGAATTCAGATCAACAAAGGAATGAGAGGGCTAAAAGAGCTATCTGCTTTGCTCTTTGCGAACAACCGAAGACCTATTCACAATTGAACAAAGAACTTCCACTGTACACAAGCAAAGTTTCAGACTTTGATGCTTTATTGAGGGAATGTGCTAATTACCAGGCGCCAACTGGGGTTTATGACTTTGGTCTTTATCGACTCAAACCAGAAATATACAAAGATCTTGACCCTATGGGATACTTGGACACTTCCACCGAAATTTTCGAGGTTTTGTTCAATGCCATCGCGAAGCATGAGTCTAGAAATGTTAAGGATGTGATTTTAATGCCTAATATAATTGCATGCGAAAGCGATTACGTGAACAGGAGAATTGGATCCTTTGCGGAAACGATTGAGTTTGCGAAATTGGCATACAAACTACTTCAAGTGGCGATTGATAATCAAGACGAAACATTTTTGCCTCATTTGTTACATTTGATCCATGCTGTTATTATTAACAACGAAAGGACCAATAAAAGCTCAGTGTTGCAAGATAATTTTCTGAAAATTCCAATATGCAACTTGCTATTAACTATTGTGGTGTCTGGGATGTCACCATCGATTGTTGCGAAAGCAGACTTCCTACTTGATCAGTTTTCTTCTCGAGACGACAGCGTGATGACTTCCCTTGTTGAGTCATTCGGAGAAGAATACGTCCAGTCTTATAAGAATAGAAAGCACAGAAATCTCGCCAAGAAACGGCAGAATTCTTCGAAAAAGTCGCAAAATCGAAAGTCCAAAATCATGAAAAATTTTGCCAAGCAAAGGCAGCAATTTATGAAAAATTACAATATGGATGATACTGGAGACGCTGCAGATGATACCGGGGGATCGTCACCACAGTTTCTGGCCAGAAAGTGCGTTTCATGTGGCGAATATGAGAGTCCAGATAACGTGTTTGGCATACCCTGTATCACTAATAGGGTTCCTGTTTTCTGGGACCTTCCACCAGAAGGATCTACGTATCTTGACTTGGCATTTGCAGAGTACTCAGATGAAATGCTTCCTGAACGTGACGAGGTATATGCAGCAGGCTTGAACCTGGACTATAAAAAGGCATTTCCTGTCATCAATTCCTGTTCACATCCCATCCATGTTTCCTGCAATTCAAGATTCCGATGGCTCCTAAAGCACTCCTCGCCATGTCCTTTATGTCACAATTTGCATGATGATATCCAACTTACATACCAAAGCAGAGTCTCTGAATACTTTGTCAGCCGAGAATTATTGTTAGGTCCACCTACCTCGATGGAGGTCAAGCCCAATGATTACCAAAACAGCGAACGCAATGACCGCATTATGCGTGATGTACTTCATCCCGCATACTTCGAAAGTGAAGGCGAATTGAAAGAGACTATAAAAGACAGTTTACTTCAGTGCTTTGGTTTCGAAATTGACAGATCCACTTATGAACAAAATTATAAGAGATTAAACGACCTAGAAAATCTCATAGCGCATACAATACGTGCACAAGAGATGTCGCTTAGGGTTGACGGAAGTGACTCAATTCCAGATTTCATAACTAACGTCCCGTCTGCCTTCAAAACACTCATACAATCATTGATACAATCTCGTGTCCTTTTCTTTAAAACTCAAATTGCTAATCGATACGATGAGACTAGATCAAAGAATTTTCACGACACTCAAACCGGTGTTTTCAATGAAGTTGTGTCCTGCTTCTTTGCTGTTGATCAATCATTGCAGACCTCCATTAGGATCGGATTTGCTAAAATTCTTGTATTAACTACAGTGAAATTATGCACCGACTATACCGACTTTTTGCGGAATGCCAAATTTGAGACCTCACCACGCCTATCTGATGATCAAGTTGAGGTTATATCGTCATTCTGTCAGTTCCACTCAAAAGCAGATCTCAGCAGCAAGGATCGACAATTTTTTGTGAACTTCTTCTTCGCTCTTGAGCGATGTGTTTTGCCATTCTTGAGACAATGTGCTATCCTATTGGATATACTTCTTTGCAAAAGTCTCGAAGGTAGCGACTTTATCTCGGATCCGATTTTTACGAACATGAAAAATCGTTTGGACGCAGAACCATACAAATATTCAAGCGTTCCTCTTTGTGAATGTTTGGGTATTCCTCAACTTACCACGTTGCTTTCCATACACAGAGATTGCACTGATAATTTAAAGCTTGAAAAAGGAATCTTCAATTCGTTGAGCTTGTCTTCCAATAGCGACGTGGCTTCGACTGAGCTCAGACAAATTAGTTATCCAAACACCCCGCGGCTTATTTCACTTCCTCGTGAGTTCACAACAGCTATTACAGATCCAAAATACAACTCTATCACTGACTCTATATGCTTGAGTTGTGGATCTTACGTTCTGAAATCTCACAGGGACTCGCATCACATAAAATGCTCGAGCAAACAAGCGTATCCGCCCAATATGGGTCTCTACTTCAGTCCTCGTGCTAATTCTATATATTCGGTGATCGAGATGAACAAACATCCTAGAGAGATCGAAATACCTGCCCCATACATGACGGAACATGGTGAATTCAAAAAAGTCCTTATGTCTGGGAAAGCCACGTTGAATGTCTTGAGATACCAGCATCTTAACAAATTGTGGATTAACCAAGGGTTGTTCGGTTTTAGCACTCGGCTACTTTTTGGGAAAAGGCTCAATGGTCTCAGGAATACTATTGGTATTCCTATCGAAGAAGATTTGGAAGACGAGCTTATTCAATGGGAATAAATATGTCATTCTATTGTTTATCACGTCACATTCTAGTTACATAGTATCCCAACCACCTGCATCTATAACACTGTCAAGCTTTCGTACCACCAAATTAGGAACGTTGTGTTGTAGCCAAGAATTTCTCGTGAAGTCTTCATAATTTTCTTTCAGTAATTGGACTGTTTTTCCTCTCTTGCTTTCCGATGGCAATTCGCCATGTTGATCTAAATATGGAGCGTCGTGGAAAGTACCACCATTCTTATGAAGAAGTAATAAGCACCTATCTTTTGGGAGCAAAAAAATACCGACCGTGTTGTTGCACTCTTTCACAAAGTGGGTATAGCACTGGCCATTCGAAGATCCCAAGGTGCTTCTTTGAGTGTCCAATACTTGAGCACAGAAAAGGCAAATAGCTGGATTCTCAATCGAGAGGGAGGGTTTCCCATGTTTTGTCAGGTAGAAGTAGTGTGTGAAAAAACGTTCCAATCTCTGGGGCAAATCGATGAGTCCAATAATACCAGGGTATTCCATTTGCTTTTTTAGAGCCTGATCATCGGGCGTACTCGAATTAGACGCTTTTTCCAAGTGTTTCACAAACAAAGAAAATTTCTCTGATTCCCAACTTTTTCCCTCGCTGAAGAGGATTCTCTTCAAGATTTCGGACAAGGTTGGGATCTTCAAGAACGAGCAAATTGAGTTTGCTTCAAAGTTGATTTCCTCTGGCACTCCGTCAAACATTGATTCAGTGTTTGAACAACAAACGTATGCGTATATCACAGCCTGCCTTAGAAAAGGAGTTACCGATTTGAGAAGCATGGAAAATAAGACATGTCCAAATGTGAAATCCTCGACAATAGATTCACTTGTTGAGGAATTGGGATTAGTGAGACTGAGTTTTTGAAAAACGCTTCGTGCCATGTCCGCGTCTGAATTCAGGATTAACTCAGAATAAGGAACATCAAGAACATTATAGAATCTGTTCGAAAAGAAATCATGTGCCACCAATTGTTGAGAAAGTATGTGTAAGTTCTGGATAATCAAACCAGTAAAACATGAGGAAAGAATGGTGTTGAAGTCAAATGAGTTTGATGGTGAGGGGAATATATTGACAAGGATTTCAAAGAAGTCGCCGCAAATTATTGACTGATTGAAAAATTCGGGCGTAAGGTTCTGCAAGTGGGACAAGACCTTCAAGTGTGCATTGGGTTGGTTTGACACAGGTTGAATCCAATTTGATGTTTTCATGAGCAAACTCGTTATTCTGAATTCATTCAAGGCTCTCAAATTGATCAAAGAATTATTTGAAAGTTGTTGAAATACCATACTCGATTTACTGTCTGCCCCTCTCAAGGAAATTTCAGTGGACTTTATGCTGTTTATCAAAATGCTAGCAGTATCCGCTTTGAAAACTTGTGGAAACGTCAAAGATGATAAAATCTGAAACATGTTTGTGAGCAATACTCGAAATTGTTGCTGACTCACGGATGTCAGCGCATCTGAATTCGATCCTATCATCTCTATCGCGTTAGAACTCAAAATTGAGAAGTTTTCGAGGTCTCTCTTCGAAGAGAGGCAGAATTTTTCTAGCCAACTCTTATCGCTAAAGTTCCGCATCTGCAAAACATCAAAGGGGTTCAACTCATTGTAGACAGGCAGTATAAATTTGGAAAGAGAACGATTGTTTGATGTCCAAAGTATTGGAATGAACATATTGTTTATAGCCTTGCACAAAGGGCAGAGAAATTCCCTATGTTCTGCACTGTCTGGGGTATTTCGAGTGATTTGGCTCTGACGAGACTTGTTGCTGGCTAAAAATTGCATGTAGCAATTGAAATGCATCCCGTGCCCGCAGGTCAGAGATACTAGCTTCTTCTTCACAAGTTTCTGACTCGTGAAACCAGGTCCAAATATATGTTCCTCTTTCATGAACTTCATGTAAGAGTTCCATCTCTCGCTATGATTCTCGGGCACTTGCGTGGCTTCCCGGCTTTCATTTAGATTGCTTTGATCAGAGAACGCCTTCATGAACCAATAATCGTCACCGAACGGGAGATCTCTAAATTCGGATGATTTGGAAATGTAGCAAATCAATCCAAACGGACCTGCACTTTCAGCTGTATCTTGACAAAGTATGCAATGCGACTCTGGAAATTTCCAGCCTTCTTCTTCAAGCTCCTCCATATCAGTATCACTATAATCAGAATGAACATTGTTTGCCATTGAAAACAGAGATTGTTGCTTTTTAAACTTTGCCAAAAGCTTCGCTTGTCTTTCTTTTGCCATCCTCTTCTTTCTTTCCATCTCGTTTTCACTTGCTTCATCTTCTGTGATGAGGTCGAGCCTATCAACATCAAAATTTGAGATATGCAGATTCAATATTGCAATAATTTCCTCATGTTTAGAACCAAAAGCCTTGAATATTGCTCTGATTTTTGCATGCTGGATTTTGAACTCTTCTTGGCATAGCATTTGAAATAATCTTGATGCTAGTGACGTATCATATTCGCTCTGGTAGCGACATGCACTTGAAAAAAAGTTTTGTACTTTGGAAAAGTCGACCAACTGTTCCATTGCACAGATATGAATGAGATGCAAAAGCGATTCTAACAAGCTCTCCATCTTATTAATTCCCTCTGATTCAATGAAATTCAACGCTTTAATCAAAAATCCGGTGAATGTAATTGAAGTCGTGAAATTTCCAAGGTATTTGAATATACCAAAATCATTAGCGTCTTGCACCTTCGGTAAAAGTGAAATATCATGCAAAGGCTTGTTGGTAGACTTTTGAATCCTCTCCTTCAAAAATTTGAGTGCATCATCCTTCTTGTTCATGGAATAATTGAAGTAGAATGGGTTGACAAGTTCGTTGTATGCATCTTTAAGGTAATAAAGACCTGCGTCCTTCGACGAGTGTGGCTTCTTAAAATTTGTCAACTTATCTAACACAGTGTCAAATTTCTTCTCCAAACAAATATGCTCTGGAATTTGTGAGCACAATTTTGAGTAACTCATGGGGCCAAAACAAAGATTATGAATAATTTCATTTTCAATCTTAACTTCTGTCGTTTTTTCCGGGCTCAATCCTTTAAGGTAAATATCCTCCGTCAAAACATGAATCAAGAAGTTAACAAACTCTTCAACCATGTAAGGTAAAATGCTGGATTCGTAAGTAGTTGACAGGTCGATTTGTGTATCCCAGTCATCGCTCAAAAGCCATTTTTTCAAAAACACTTCCATCACGTCTTCTGGTTCGTAGCACACACAAAAAACCTGAACCAAAAACAAGTCTCTCAAAAAACCTTGCTCGCGTAAGCTAGTACCTTTATATAGCTGTAGTTGGCTTCTAACATTAAAGCCATTTCTCACCCAAAATCCCGATTTAATTTGAGAAGACAACACGAGTGTTTGTATCGGGTATTCGAAAATGACCTTGAGTAGTTTTTTTTTGTCAAAATTCTCCAATTGTTGATCATAAAACCGGGAAAATGAGTTGTTAAATACGGCAAGTAATTGCTCCAGTGAGTTGAAGGAGGAATACTCAATTAGCCAAGATAACAAAGAATGAATTGGATGAAGGAAACTCC
Source organism: [Candida] wancherniae (assembly GCA_003708715.3). NCBI lineage: Eukaryota > Fungi > Ascomycota > Pichiomycetes > Serinales > Metschnikowiaceae > Metschnikowia > [Candida] wancherniae. Next base: position 154,465 of record PPOZ03000014.1, on the reverse strand, counting down.
TTTTATGAAGTAACTTTGGGTTGGACTGATTCTCCGACGACAATTGAGAAAGATCAGCCAGTTGCCCGTAATCCACGTCCTCGTCAATTTTTTCGAACTCGTTTTGTGGGAAGTTCTCCATTTTCAAAAGATACGCTATGACGTAGGCAATGGCATTTTGTGATGCAAACCCACGTTGCGGTTCTTCCAAATTATTAATGGACTGTGCGATGTAACTTGCAAACTGGTAAATAACCAGTATTGAATGGAAAAATGCGGTGTAATCAGAGCTCTCGTATTCAACGTGATTCTCTGTTTCCCTAACCATCACTGGCTTGCCTTGGAAAAGAGCTAATATGTCACATGCCATTGGCACAATAGAGCCTGCCAACTTGAAGTCTTTATCTCTTCCTCGACTCAAGATGTAGCCCATATCAAAAAAGACTTGGCCCCATCGTCTATTCTTGAGACTTGAAACGCATATTGAATTTGTTAAACGCATGCTTCCCGCAGCTGGCTTGACCCTTCCAGTTGTTAGGAAATTGTATATAGCGATACAAATTCTGGATACATCACCATGTTTTATGATAGCACTTGAATTGGAAGGACTTGTGAATAATTGTGAAGATATTTTGGACAAAATGTTAACTTCCGGCTCCACGTCAATCGACAAAAACATGTCAGCAACAGCTGGATAAATGTCAATGTACTGACATGCGAATAGTCTTTTATAGTTGAGATTTGTTATGAGGGAAGCAAGGTAAAAGTCATGGAGAGTGTTTCGTATGGATCTCCAAAATCTGACATCCATGTACACCATGTATTGAAATCTGGAACCGCATATTCCCTTCGCAGAATAAACAGAGATATCCCGATTGTAATCACATTTTTCGCATAGATCTGGGTTTGCATCCCATAGAGATGGCTCAAAAGACCACTGTGGCATCGATGAATTAGATTCACGGAAAAAGTCAATGTTAGGTATTCTTAATGCAGAGTCGAACTTACCCCTGCAATACTCATCACTGCCATTTGGTGTAGGTAAGTAAAGCCCAATATTCCATTTTGAACAAAAGCAATTGCAAATCGTATTTCTGAACGCGTCATTCGACTTCACCCAACTTCTCTCCGCGAGACTGGTGATCCATAGAATGATTTCGTGGCACATATCTTCTCGGAACTCGTCTCTGGCATTTCGTATACATGATGCAAGCCCTGTGGCGCTTAAGATCTTTTGTCTTTCAAGGAGAAAATCCACATCTCTGGATCTCAACACTGTAGCGCGTCCATGAGACTGAACTCGTTCTGCTATCATTTGCGCAAATTCTGGAACTTTTTTGCTCGCCATGTGAATCCTTTGAACTGCATCTCTGAAATGGCGAATCTGATCATTATAAACGAGAAGTGTGTACTTGTCACTGGGAGCTCCATGTAGTCGTTTATCAGGGCCCTGATATCCGTACTTCAGTGGGTCCAAATCACACCTCAGCGTGTGTTCCTCAGCGTTGTTAGCTGAATTCCAAGGCGCATAGAATTGTTGATCACTTTGAGACATGACGTCAATCATGTAGTCGAGCAATATTGAAATCACTTGCTCGAAGGAATATTTGAGATCGTCGTGGATAAAACGACGGTTCTTTATCGCATTCTGTTCATCTTCGAGGGAATGTAGGCAGTTGAACTCGCGTACCCAAGCCTCAGGATCACCACAATCACACAAACCACCGCTCTCTCTCTGACAGATATTAATAAATAGGTCGTGTCCCTCGTGTTGCTCGGGTTCGTAACAGTTCAAGCACATAGCACATGTGTCGTCAAAGCCACAAGTTAAACATTTGTATATGGGTTCTCCCCGGCGAAGGATTCTTGCACAGGGCAGTTTCGGATGAAACACGTAATCTCGGCGCACATCTGCAAAGCTCGGGTCTTTAGATATCATTGTGTCATACTTCAAATACAGCCATTCGGCCTCATCTTGTAGCCTCTTCAACACGGTATCGGCATCATGCGCTACTTTGGTTAACTCGGGGAAAAACCAATCGTAGTATGTGCCATCACACGATATTGCTTTGAAAAGACACTTCCTTAAGTGTTTTCTGCTGTTTTTCTTGAATTGGTAATTCCATTTCTCTGGGAAGTCGATCAAGGTCCGGCGCAACTCCGTGATGAACGAGGGTTCTTCCATAGTCGGCAACGGACAAGGCGGTTTCTTCTCTGTTGTGCCGCGTTTTCAAAAGCTTCTTTGCGTAAAGTTTTCTGCAACAGACGAGGAGACCTTAAAAAAATTTGTAGCGGGTAGAGTTCAAGCGCTTTGGATCATGGCAAAATATATATGGCATTTCTCTCACAATAATAGTTGGTGGCGTATGGCGTGCATATTGCGAGGTTCGTTCACCTTTATCTCCCCACATAACGGCCAGACGACGCCACCCATCGCTGATTTGACTCGAAATGGCAGAGCTGAGTGAAACGGCGGCGCGAAAAAAGATTCACCACCCTGCAAATGTTTCTTACAATAAGCAAAAGATCCAGAAGTTGCAGGATGTGATGTCATTGGCATTGGGCGTCGCGGCAGGCGTCTTGGGCTTGGAATCTCTACACGGCTTTTTGTTCTTCCTAGGTGGAATCTCAGCCTCGAACTTGAGCTTCTTCATATTGTGTTGCCAGGGAGAGGCCGACACATTCTTCAGCAACCCGGTGAAAGAGATCTTCCTCGAAGGCATTGTAACGGGCGCCGCCGGCTTCGTCATGATGTGGTGCTTAACGTTTGCATTGGTGAAATAGCCTCAGGAGAGAGAAGGCTCAAAATAGACAGCATATTCGAAATAAACCGTGCTACCGAACCACCTACGAGAGAGAAAGATCGTGAATTCTTGGCGGATCAGGTATTGCAACCATAGCGGAACAGCGAGAACAGCGTAGAAGGGCCGTTCACGGCGCAGTGTAGCGGAAAGAAGGCGGAATGTACTACAACAGCGATTCAGTGGCGGAGATCGGACCAGTTCTGCTGCCTCTTCAGATCTTCGTTCTGTAGCCGTCTTTTCCTCTCCGGCTCGCCCCACTGCCATTGGTTGTTGTGCACCGGACAATCACTCCTTTCTCACCCACGCGGCGCAGCCTCAATCGACCACCAAAGCACATACGCCAATTGTCGTGTATTTGTTGGTTCTCTGAACGTACAAAATGGAAAAAATCGACTTGTCCTCCAACTCGAAGAATATACAAGATCTCTACAACAGGGTCGTCCGCGGTGACGAGGATGCACGGTACGGAGTGTTCACTGTGAACAAAAGCAATGTCCTTGATGCCACTGCTTCTGGCTCGGGTGATTTATCTGACTTCGTTGATGAATTTACCGATGGGAGCGTTCAATTCGGTTTGGCTCGTGTCACTGTTCCGGGATCCGACGTTTCCAAGAATGTTTTGTTGGGATGGTGTCCCGATAACGCCCCCGCCAAAATGCGGTTGTCGTTTGCTTCGAACTTTGCCGACGTCGCCAAAAACTTGTCCGGTTACCACATCCAAATCACTGCCAGAGACTCGGACGACTTAGACGTGAATGAAATTCTCGCAAGGGTCGGTGCTGCAGCAGGAGCTAGGTACACTTCAGCTGGAGGAGCAAGTTCCTCGTCTCTGGCTAGCGCAAGAACCCCAAGCAAGCCTGTTGCCCCTAAACCTGCTGCGCAAAAACCTGCTTACATTCCAAAGAATACAGGAAAGCCAATTGGGGCTCTGTCTGCCGAGCCAAAAAAGGTTTTGAGTGCAACTAAACCAACCCTCAACTCCGCTCCTCCAGCTTCGCTGGCTGCGGACGATGGTTGGGGCGAGGAAAAAGAGATTGAAGTCAGAAACTTCGAAGAGAAGCCGTTGGAGGATGTCCCCTCTGCGTACAAGCCGACGAAAGTGGATATCGAACAATTGAGAAGTCTGAAGTCTGACACAATTTCTTCGCAGCCCAAGCCTTCATTGAAAGACAATGTCGGTTCGGTTGAGAAGTCTGAAGAGCCAAAGTCATTGAATGACCGTTTGAAGGCCTATCAAAGTAATGACGATGGAAGGCTCACCTCTTTACCCAAACCTAAGGTCAGTCACGCAGTTTCTTCTCGTTACTCTCCTTCAGAGCCTTCCCAGCCCTCTTTCGGAGCAAAGCCACAGGGTCCTTCAAAGCCTGTTAAAAAAGAGTTGCCTGAGGGTGTATTTCAAAGTCATGCCAATGAAAATGGGTTGACACCTGCTCAAGCATGGGCACTCAAGCGTGGAAAGTACAAAGTGGTTGATGGTGACGAGGAAGAGCCTGCCAAGGCCATCTCGTCTCTCTCCGTGACTGAGGATGATGATCAAGACTCTGGGGTTAAAAACGAAAGCCAGAAGGAGGTTGAGGAAGCAAAGGCCACCAAGGCTCAAACTGATGAGTTACCCGCTCCCCCAAAGAGAAATTATAATGCCGCATCGGCTCCTGTTGCTTCCTCTGGAGGCTTGCCAAGAGCTCCCGTTGGTGGCATCCCTGTTCTCCCACAAAGAGGCCATCTAGAAACAAGCGAACCTGATGAAGACGAGGGGAGCCAAGCAGAAGACAAAGCAGCAGTTAGCGCTCCACCCTTGCCATCAAGAACTGAACCTAAAGCGGAGGAGTCAACCAAAAAGGGTCCCAGCGCCATTGCACAGTATGACTATGAAAAGGATGAGGACAACGAAATTGATTTGGAGGAAGGGGACTTGATTGTTGAAATCGAATTTGTTGATGAAGAATGGTGGTCAGGTAAAAATCTGAGAACAGGAGACACTGGAGTCTTCCCTGGCTCTTACGTGACTTTGAAAGATGGCCTGTCCCCTGAAACTGACAAAGAAACAACCACTTCGACTGTTAAACTCGAAGATAGTCCCGCCGCCACTGCAAAAACTTCTGGAAAAAAGGCAATTGCCGAATATGACTATGAGAAGGAAGAGGACAATGAGATTGGATTCAGTGAAGGTGACTTGATAGTCGATATCGAGTTTGTTGACGAAGATTGGTGGTCTGGAAAGCACTCAGTTACTGGAGAGGTAGGCTTATTTCCTGGGAATTACGTTACCTTGCAGTAAACTAGAAAATCTACTGAAACCCCATTATTTCTGGATAAAATGATACTTTTGAAAGTACAGTGTTAAGTCCGTATGGGGAACCTGAAACAGTGAAGCAAATCTATACGAGCTGAAGCTTAACATTCACAAAAAATACGCTCCTCAAAATCAACTTCGTAAATACTGGCAAACGGCTTCTCCCCACATTCCTCTTCTTTTGTAGAATGCAAGATCATCTGGAAGAGATTCGATAGCATTAGCGAGCTCTTCACCCAAGCCTTCCTCCTTCAAGCTTTTGATAGGCGTAAGGTAAGTTCGAACGAGCATGATAACGGCTCTAGACTTTGGGAGCCTCGTAAGCACTTGTCTTTCGCATCTCATAAAACACGAATTATCAAAATCTATGTCTTCGATTGAAAGCTTCTTAATTTCTTCGCCCGACCTTCCATGATGGTCTTCTATCTTAAATAACACATTGTTCGTTTGAATCGACCAATTACCTCTCATCCATAAGTCTTTCGGTTCGAGCTTATTGAAAAACCTATGCATTGGGGAGCTGAGACGAGACTTGTACTGCGGCACAGGTTCATGAATAAATGAAATTGGTTTGTCGAAGTTGTGAGAGGGGTCGAATCCAGCAGGGGAACCAGTTAGCGAAGCTCTCAAGATATATTCTTCGTTCTTATCATGGGGATTATCCTTAAGCATTATCAATATGTCTTCTTCCAAGTTCCCTGCGAGAACTCGAAGAAGGTATTTGGGATCTTGACCATCACCTGCGAGTGGGAACGAATCATCATTAATTTTGTTGAATACCATGCCAGAATCCGCATCTATCTTGAAATATTGTGGATACCTCTCACACAAAAACTTGATTGTCATTGAGTAAAACTCCCTCGTCGCCTCCTGGGCTCTCTTTCCCTCGTAACAATGCAAGATCCTGCTTTCATGTTCCGCGAGGCACTTTCTCCGCAACTTCGTACAATCAAGATAGGATTTTTCTATCAAGAAAAGTTCCTCCCGTCGTTCGGAAATGTTGCGCACACCCATCGAAGGATTGAAGTTTCGTTTGCCCTTAAAAGGCCGTAAATAGTATGGATCGCATGTTTCCCACTCAAAGTCTTCAGCGACTGGGGGCAGTCTAGGAAATGGAGAAAAATATTTGAGAACAATGAAATGTCTCTTGCGCCACAAATCGCTTGCTGCAAATATAGCAGCTACTATTAGCGCAGTTACAATCCACATCTCATATAGTAACAAATCGAGCATCCATCGCGATGTTGCCGTGCTTCTTATATTTTGCGCACGTCATTGCGTTATCTTACCGAGTCTCATTTTGGTACATCGATGCGCGCTAATCGCGCTAGGCTGCGGAAATCGGAGGGACATCTCCGCTCTGACACAGTGAAGATCAAAATGTTTGTGTCTTATCGGTTTTTTCGTCAATATTTACAATCAGAATAAGTATTTATTTCCTTATCTAAGTCTGCAGTCCCAAATTAAACCAACCATGTTCCCATTGTTAACGGAGAGTTGCTTGTTAGTTCGATGCGCTCTAGATAGGGGAAATTCCGCTGTAGCTGACGCAACGCAATATTCCGCTCACCACTAACCTGAACGTCATCGAAAAACACACCTCTGATTCTATTCAACATGAAGTCCATTTTTTTGAAAATGTCGTTTGAAATTGATACAATCAGCATAAATTGATGCGTATCCTTGAATACGCTCTGAGGAGCTGTCCTTTGCACAACAACAACACTCAGATCAAAGTAAAAGTAAGATTCATTAAGTGCCCGGAATTTCTTCACCTCAGGGCGACTCGAGTAGTCGATGACGTCCTGAAGGAACGACTGCACAAAATCCACACCTTCGAAGAACATAAACACTGTCCTGCCCTGGAACTCATTGATGCCGTCAATTTGGTCCTGTTCAATATGAGTAGTTAAATCTTTGAAAGACTCGAAATATATTGTGTGAGAGCCCAATGGAATTTCGTTGTTCAACTTTTGGTTCATTGTGGTAAGTGCAGATTCGACCTGGCTCACAGAGCCGTTCGTCACCACGAGCACATCGTACAGCGAGATAGGCATGCAAGTGAACTTCCGGATCATCGTATTTATTTTCCGATTGTTTATCAAATTTGGGAATTCTTAACGTTTGTACGTCTATTGGCTCAGAGCAAGAGCGATAAGGGTCTCTTATGTATAGTCTGAGAGTCGTACGGCGTTTTTGTGTCCAGTCCTGAGAACTGGGGCATTTAGGCTTAGGAGCGAAGAACAGGCTCCGCGTTCGGGTGCAATGGTCGTATTGGAATTGTGGGGAATCCTGTACTCAAACGAAAGGAGTCTGGGGTAGCAATGCTATCTTTTTAAAATGAGTAGACAAGAAGTGTCTATTTCACAGGCACGGTGGAATCCGACCACTAGATCGACTCGTGAAACCCGTTTTTTTTTCGTTTTTGCTCGAACTCAAAGCGCACGATGAGCTGCATCTTTCTTTGTCGACATTGTTACCAGTGAGAATGCGAATTTGGGCCCCCCGCAATGTTCGTCGCGACCTTCCGAATCGAATCGAATTGCGGAATTCCTCGAGAAACCATTCATTAATCCATCCGTATCTTCTATTTACTTATTGGCATCTTCGCTAGCGGGACTACTCGCTTCCGTATCTTCTTCCTCTACTGCATTAGCGCCCAGGTCAGACCTAAGAGATTGCTCATCCGGTGCAGCAGAGGTACACTCTTCGCTCTCACTTCTCCCCTCGGTAGGACCCTCATTCGAGTCGCCTTGAGGGGATTCGGTGCCTTGCAATAATATCTTTGTGTCGTGTTCATAGCTTGGGGGCGTGCTGGGTATCAAGCTGTGCATGGTAATTCTTTCGTCCACTGAAGAGTCGCTGTATGCATTATAGCTGAACTCCTCGGCGGTATCGGCATCACCACCATGGATTTCCCAAAAATCCGGTGGGAAATCGTTTTCTCGCTCCGACAAATCGTTTTCTTCGTCGATTTCCGACCTCTCGAGTACGACATCGGCGCTGAACTTATTGTACGCTGGAGGAGCAGGACCGTTCCCTTCTAGAGGAGCAAATCCCCATTTCTTCACATTAGCCTCGATGAAAACATACCCTAGCTGGCCGACATTAACATGCACAGAACAAAGGTTGTTTGCTCCAATAGTTGGAAAGAGCTGTCCATTGTGTTGTATCTTGAAGTTTTTGATATGTCCTCCAATCTTTTTGTCGCTCACCTTTTTACCATTCCGCGTAAAGAATACCGTGCCAGAGCGCACTCTATAACCCACTCCGACAACATCGCCTTCAATAAGTTTCGGGAAGGGTGCTTCTGTAGTGAATGGGAATGGCTGGTTGAAACGGCGATACCCTGTGCTGTCATATGCAACGCAGTTCGCCTGTCTACCAGGTAATCTGAACCACGGATAAGGTTTAATTCCTAGACCTATGGAAACTATCGTCTCCTCTGGGTTGGGTAAGGAAAATATCTTGCTTTCAAAGTAGTAAACATCATTTGTCTTCGGAAGAGGCAAGTTTGTCTGGGTCGAGCACTCGAACTTCTTGAAAAAGTTGAGCTCATGTTTGTGGAGTATCAAGAGGTCATTATTAGTCAACATGGGATCCTTCACGAACTCCCACGCTCGGACACCCTTTTCCTGGATGCTCAAGTTTTGGGATAACGTGGTGTCACCTCTCACATAGGGGTTTGCGGCTAGATAATCCTTTGATTGGAAGTATAGCTCTTGCTCCTCCAGGTTGAGATTAAGATAGGCCTGGTTATCTTCTTCACGGCTTATGTCTTCATCTGTTTTCGACCTCCGCAACCTAAAGACAGTATGGAGAGCCACCAAAGCAAAGGCTGTTAAAAGAAGTGTTAAAAGCACCCAAAAGACAATGTAAATGGTATTGTGCTTTTTACCGCCGGTATCGGGAACAGGATCATCCTTCGAAGACACTGGATAGCATATACACTTTGTAGCAAAAGCTAGAAAGTATACTAGGCTTTTCATCGTAGCAAGGTCTCGAATAGAATAAATGTGATTCTATCGCCTTTATGTTCCGATAACTTGAGAACTATCGTATCCTGTACATAGTTGCGTACGCACTTCTTTGATATGCGAAGTGACGGATTTTTTGTTCTGGATGACTTTGGCGGACTGTAGACAGATGACCTGAAATTTGAGTGCTTCTACAATGAAACCATGATTCATTACCAATTTACATCAATGTACTTTATTTATCGTAAAAACTTTAACTTTTTGGCGGCATTCAATAAAAAGCCACGTCGTATATCTTTGCACCCTCTGATAGCTCATCATGAGTGCCCGAAAACTCTAGCAATATGAATTGCGTATTAATCGGGTTGGGAAGATTCACAAAAGTCACGTTGTGCCTGTCAGTTAATTTCACCCAAGAGTATTCTGTAGCATTGAAAGGTTCACTGATCTCAACGTCAGCCGCAAAGACCTCCTGAAAAACTTCATCTTGACGTAGCATTTTGCCATCCGGGTTATCGAACGAGTACTTTTGGTAAAGGTCGGAACCAAAATCCACATGGCTTAAGAGGAAAAAATCCAGTTTAGCGTTCGCGGCGATACTATCGTTCGCAGGGTGGAAAGAATGAAGTTTAAGTTGAGTAGCAGGAGTGTCACCCCAATTGATAAACCCACTGTTGACAGTCTTGTTTGCTTTGAGGTCTATCAAAAGTTTTCCTGTTCCATTAGTAGCAGACTGCCAATGTGTGCTGTTATCACCATCATTTGTCAGCTCAGGAACATCGCCAAATACGCCTGTGGTAATATTCGTAAACTTAGCAAGACCACAAGAGGTCAAGCTATCTTCATTGGACACTCGCTTAGGGGGCACATCAAATACAGCAATTCCTGACGAATTTAAAGTCTTGGTCTGTAATTCTCCAATCAGAGAGTTGAACACAACCTTAAACTCCGTAACGGAACTGTTGCGTCCGTATATAGGTCCCAAATTTCTCACTGCCAACAGAGAATCATCGAGTGTAATACTAAGAGTGTAGTTCAAGTAGGAAATTCCGTTGAAAACAACTCCATTTGGTAAAAGGGACAACCTGTGGGCATCGAACTTTAAGACCCTCTCAATCTTGTTATTTTGGACCTCCATAGTAAATCTCATTCCGAGCAACCCCAGTAGGATCAGTTGAAGGAAGCCGCCATGAGCCGTGAGAAAAGGAAATGCAGGGTGTGTTCCGCCGTTGGTTTCAAAATTGTCATTACTTTGTTCAGAAAACTGAGCGAAAGGTCCCCTTAAGTATGGTTGAACAGACTTCAATAAATATGATTCATCCGAACAGCCATAATCAAGCATGCTTGAGCTCACAATGGAAAATATAGGGAACGTCATAGCTGGCCCCGTGCTTACCTGCTTCAGAGCATAATATTGAAGGTTGGATATCGCCTCCTCCGTCCCGATTAGTTCGTTTTCGAAGGGGTATGTCATCATTATCACGTCAGCCTGCTTTACTTCAACAGATGAATTCATACCTGAGTACTCCAATACCACGTTGTTATTTTCATTGGAAAGGGGTATATGCATATTGCCTTGCATCTTGGAAAAGATTGATGGAGAAGGTAGCCCCAAATGGTTTGCAATTAACAATACGTAAGACATTGTAGCCGAAATTGCAGCATTAGTGTATGCACCGTTATCAACATGATTGGCGAACTCATCGGGGTCCGTCATATTTCTCGTGGTGTATCGACCCAAAGTCTCATTGTAATCAGCATAAGTGGAAAAAAATAGAGCGGCATCATGTATAACTGGGAAAATCACATTTTTAAGATAGCTGTCATCAACAGCGCCGCTTAAGTATACTTTGAATGCCGAAAACGCAATTGCTGCATTCAAGTGATATTCATAATCGAAGCAAGGGCCAGTTGCGGTACAATTGCCAAATCTTCCACTCGTCCACGGATAGACAGCTCCTTTGATTGACTTTTTGGGCTTTGATGGGCTATTGATATTCTTAATTGCCTGATCATGTAGGTGTAACCGATAGTTAAGCAAGCTCTTCGAAATTTCCAGGTTGAAGGGTAATATGCCCATCAGCATCCACAAGTCGGAGTCCCAAAATACCTGACCTCCGTAAGAGTCCGAAGACAAGCCACCCACACCCAAAGCAGATGATATTCCTGTTGCTCCCTCGCGCATATTTGCATGTAAGTGATACACAGAAGCTCTTGCAACCATCGTCAACAATGGGCTGTCTGGGAAGTCAATTTGAAGTGAGCTTCTTAGAGTTTGGGACCATGCTTTGTCATTCTTCTCGTTGTATTTGTCTAGATCAGTGCTTTCAACCGCCAGAACAGCTTTTGAAAGGACTGCATCAGACAGCACGAGTTCTCCGGGATTTAAATCCGTCGTAACTATGCCAACCACTTTGGTAAAGCTAGCTGTACTCCCCGGTCTAAGACTGATATTTACAATGTGGTCGACATAAGTGTCATTGGAACTAACGTTTTCGGACTTAACATCACCATTGTCAACGATAAGTCTAGAGTGAATCCCACAATGAATGTCATTCAAGCCTAATGGTGAGACGACCATCTGAATTCCATTATTCTCACTCAAATTAGTGAGCGATAAATTGCATCTTTGAGCAGTGAAAAAATCAAACGCATCTTTAACGGTCAATTGCGTTGTATCGTTGCCAAAGTTTTCGATCGTCAAACGCACCACTCCTGTGTTGATATTATCTTTGCTGGCCAGCACTTCATACCGAACTTTCAAGTATTGTAACCAAGTATACTGAGTAGTCACTACCCCATTCTCTAAAGATAATGTTTGAGCATACTCAGTAATTTCTCCCCAGGTCTCAGGGGGATTTTGTGGATTGAGGGAGTAGCTGTCTGAAGAGACTTCGAGAAAAGTCCATTGGGGCACTGCTGAAATCACACTATCCCATCCATATTGATATAACCACGGAAAATTAGAGCCTTCAGTATTTGGTTGGGAGTCATAGAATCCAGAGACAAACGCTCCAGCAAATCTCTTGTCAAACACAGGCCAGCCATTTACAAGATCGTCAGAATTTGCAAGAGGGCTATCGGTGAGCAGGTCGTAAGTAAATCCGTGTCCAAGATTTGGAATTCTTGCCCCGAAATATCCGTTTCCCACGTATGGCTGCCTCTGATACTGATGGTACTCCACGAAGTCTAGGGTGCCTATTGTGTTTGAGGAAAAGTTGTAGAATGCATTGTCTGAGTACTGTAGTTCTGAAAATATTCTCTTGTTATGAGTCAGATTGACCAACTTCTCGAGCGAGCGGTAGTCGGCACTTGCCGGAGACTCTGCATTGGCAAACTCAAAACCCTCCAAAAATGTTGCTCCAGAAACCCACGAGATGAAGTTGGGGAGTCTCATAGCTTTAGCAACTTAGGTTGAGTAAGTGAACTTCTAAAAGTCGACCTCTGTGTATATGTAGTTGATATTTTTCAAATTTCATAAAACGCTTGGCAAAAGCTCTGGCATATCGAAAGATATTCCGGCCTGCCAGAATGAAGAGTTTATGCGGGGTCTATAGGACACTGGAGTTGCGGATAGAATGTTCGCGGGCTTCTAGTTTTAGTACTAAATATGTACGTCATCACCTATCAACTATAAAACATGAGAGCATACGAATGTCAGCATCGGGTACGAGGTCCGTTGCTGGTTGGGTGGTGGACTCTATTTACCAAAGTAAAAGTCGAAAATTGTGAAATCGCCAAGATCAAGTAGTATCGATTTCATTCCGGAGTTTCAGGATAAAGAGATATTATGCCAGAACGAAAAAAGTAAAGTTGCATAATCGGCATCACATGACCCTGGCTGGTGTCTTTACCAAAAGCGAAGTCCAGAAACAACAGCAGAAGATCGCGCATTCAACATGCAGAAGAACGCGACAACACTTTAGCTCAAATCTGGTTACGAGAAGCGATTGCCGTGCCTTCATCCCTGCGAACGAGTAGATAAAAAACTAGAAAAACCAGGATGCCAGTATTAACTTCGTCCTACGAATAAGTTCGCCGCAAACTGCCGATTATGTTTTTCGTAAGAAGCAGCGAAGAGAAAGAAGGGCATAAGTACCCTGTGCATTTGGAGGCTGAATACTTTCTTCGCCAAGGTTGCCATGCGCGCTTTTGGTCAAGCGAGTTCTCGTCTGAAGGTACGGTATTTACTTTATTTAAAGGTCAAGATGCCTCTGCAATGGGTCATAAATTTTGCTTCAACTACTCCTTATGAAATTCTCAGTATTACTCGCCGCTCTATTATCCAGTGGCCTCCTGCTAGCTGACACTACTAGTTCTTGCAATCCTCTCAAATCCACATGTGAGGCTGTCACAGCTTTGGGCACGTCTTTCAAAGAAGATTTCCATTCTAAATCTGATCACTTTAATCAGATCAACAAGGGAAACATATATTATCTGTCAGATGGTGCCAAGTTTGAAATTGCTAAAAGACTCGATAATCCAACTCTCAAATCTAACTTTTACATCATGTTCGGCAAAGTGGAGGTGGTGATGAAGGCTGCTAAGGGCCAAGGTATTGTCTCGTCATTTTATCTTCAAAGTGATGACCTCGACGAAATTGACATTGAATTCTTGGGTGGCGATACTTCCCAGTTTCAATCTAACTTTTTCAGTAAGGGCAATACGACCACTTATGACCGTGGAGTGTTCCATAATATGGCAGATCCCACAGCAGACTACCACACATACACAATCGAGATGACCAATGACACAATAACTTGGGCTTTGGATGGAAAAACTGTCCGTACATTGCTACCTGACAATGGCCAAGGATTTCCTCAGTCCCCCATGTACATTGTGGCTGGAGCTTGGGCCGGCGGTGATCCATCGAATGAACCTACAACCATTGAATGGGCTGGCGGAAAAACCGACTATTCGGATGCTCCATTTGATATGTACGTCAAATCCGTTATAGTCAGTGACTATTCTAGTGGCACGAAGTATGAATATACCGATAAGTCTGGAAAATGGACGTCTATCAAAGCTGTTGGTGGGAACGTTGGTGGCCGCCAACTGGAAGCAGAAGAGGAATTCGACAAGCTAGAGGACGACAAAAGCTTATCCCTTAGTTCAACTACAAGTCAAAGCGCCAGTTCGAGTCAAAGCACCAGTTCGAGTCAAAGCACTAGTTCGAGTCAAAGCGCCAGTTCAAGTCAACGCGCCAGTTCAAGCCAGAGCCCCTCAGGTCAATCCAAGTCTCTTCTCTCGCTCTCTCCACAATCTTCGGGCTCATCCCAGTCAAGTGATCTGCAAGGAAGCTCTGTGCAATTAACGCTGGAAAGCACTGCAACGTCATCTGATTCTGGTTCGCAATCAGGTTTGTCGACTGCAGAAAATCTGTCTCAGTCGGCAAGCAACAGTGGCCTTACATTAAAAAGCACCAATGCTGGATACAAGCAACTGTCTGGTTGGTTTCTTAGTATGCTCTTGCTCTTGAGTCAAGTTATTTAACTAATTTTAAATATGGTTTTGAAGAAAATCGCAAAAAGGTATGCGACCCCGGTGAGGATCGAACTCACGATCTCAAGATTAACAGTCTTACGCCTTAACCAGCTTGGCCACGGAGTCATTTATCGATTTTTCTTTAAGCCTTTTTAACTTGCCTGTATTCCTCACTGGCAGCATTTGTAATGATTCTACTATATTCTGAGCAATACCTTTAATCAACTTGCCCTTCTCCATTCCTGTCTTGTATCTTCGAGCTGCTGCTTAACTCTTTTGTGCTTCTTTTGTTCCTCAGTACGTTGACTATGTTTGTTAGTTAAAGGGCCCGTTGGCTAGCCCGTCACACCCAAACATTATGATAGTAAGCGACTGCGACTGAAGTAGTAGTGCAAGTATCGAATCGTTTTGTGGTTAACTTCGTGGCTTCCGGTTACAAGCTACACAAAAACGGTGACAGATTTGTAGGTCAACTCTAAGCTATTCTACAATTTGATAACCTAAATTATTCACATCCCGCCGTCAGACTTCAGGTAATCCTGGGGGCCCAAGGAAGTTTGTTTCATTTTTGTCTTGATTGTGAGAATTTTTGGCTACCTGAGGAATTGAATGACACATCTAGTAGTTCCAAGTGACGTCAATACCATGTGCTAAATGGCTATCAATACAGCCTCTGCGGTATAAATTTCAGCTGACTAGTTACGCCTCTCATGGATCGGCCAATCCAAAGTAAAGCGAAGTAATTTCATCTTGAAGGAACTTTTTCATTTTATATTTGATTTGCATCTGTTTTCTTCCTTGTTATTGCTACAGTTGTCTCGATAAATCGTGTACCTTCCAGCTGGAATTTAACATCCGACCGTTTTAATGAAGCATAGAATTTTAACTATATTGAAAGATTTGGATATAATTGTGGTATTAAACTTTTGAAGCAGCAAACACCCCTAACTAAAAGTCGCAGTTCAAGGAGTATTTCAAGTTGTAAGAAGAGTCGTAAACACCCCAGTGCTTCTCAACATCGCTAGTGCCCGAAGTGTCAGGCTTCCAAGCCTCGTCTTGAGCCTCGAAAACACAGACGTTCAATCCCCATGCCCTGGCTCCGCAAATGGCTTGTTGCCAATACTTCTTTGCGTTGTTCACAGAAGGCTCGGCACTCTCAAAAGAAGTACCGTCACTTGGCCATCCGGTTTCACCAACCCAGAACTCGATGTCAGTCGAACCCTTGGAAGTTTGGATCACTTGCAATGCTTGCATGATGTCATCAATAAAAGAGTAAGAAGCATTTTGCGAAGTCTGTCCTTGCCAGTAAGAAAAGGCATTGGCCAAGACAACGTCCGAAGCTTTAATAGCAGGTGCTGAGCCACCATCAACGAGAACGTTCCACGAGTCAACAGTTCCAACTGGGACCGAAGAGTAAGAGTCACCGTTTTTGTCCTTGATGTCTTTCACTAAGTCCTTCACTGTGTTAATTTTGTCTGCCAAGTCGGATGCACTCAAGTCGTTTCTGTACAAGGCCTCGGAACCAACCAACAACATCTTGACCGTGTCCTTAGAGATCTTGGGCAAGTAATCCTTCAAAGCCTGTTGCTCGGCCTCGAAATGGGAGTCGTCCGTTGGCCAAACACCAAAGATAACTTGAAAGTTTGCCTCTTCCGCAGCTGGTCCCAAAATTTCCAATGTGTTGCAGTCGGAGACAGCATAAGTCTTCACAACTGAGGAGTATGACTTCAACTTTTCGAAATCTTGGGCATAGTCGCTAGCCGACTTACAGTTGCCATCGTTGTCCTTGACACCCAAGTTGAATCCAAGCTGGTTCGTTAGTAGAAATTCATGTTATGAAGCCTGGAATCTTCGAAATTTGAAGAGAGCACCACATACGTCTCCAACAGCAGCGACTGATGAAACCACAGTTGCTAAAATACACAATGATTTGAGTTGCATTTTGAATGAAAGACTGTTAATCTGTAGAAAAAAAAGTCGTTGTACGAGGCGTGAACTTTTGTGTTGTTGAAACGGGAGTGCTATTTTTGGCAATATGGTCACGTGGTAATATACAGTATGCGATACACCGGAAACTGATGATTCTAGCCCATTTTAACCCCCGGAAAAAACAAGGAGACCTGAATAAAGCAGTGGATCCTTACCTAATTCCTCCGGGTCGCTGATTTGATGGATATTACTGATCCATTCATCGAATGCAATTTTTTTCATATTTTGTGTTGGTAAATAGTAGCCTGTGTGCACACACTCTGTGTTCGTTTTGTGACGGTCAACTCCCGAAACAGTTAATTTTCGAACGTCCCTGGAAGGCGCGACTGCCCCAAACCTAATACAGCAACCTACTACGCAGATAAACATCTGAGCAAGAAGCGATGAAGAATCTATAGGAGCCATGAGTTTTAGTGAATATCATGTTCGTTCTTTTTTTGGCCACTAAGAAACACAAGTAATCTGTGTAAATAAAAATTTTTGTTAAAAGCTATGTATAGGCGAGTCTCACCTACACGGAAGCTCCGGATTCTAGACCCTCGTAAGATGT
Organism: [Candida] wancherniae; assembly: GCA_003708715.3. Lineage (NCBI taxonomy): Eukaryota > Fungi > Ascomycota > Pichiomycetes > Serinales > Metschnikowiaceae > Metschnikowia > [Candida] wancherniae. The sequence continues at coordinate 137,389 of PPOZ03000014.1, read as the reverse complement.
TGTATACATGCTAAAATAATTTCGCCAAACTAACTAAGGCTGCATCCTCGACGCGGAGACCTTCGGGAACGATCAACTCACTGTCGAACATTTCAGAAAGATGCTCAACACCTTCGATTTTTTCGAAGCGAAATGCAAGATCCAAATCGGAGAATTTACCTATAAGTAGCAAGATTTGCCCGTTTGGAAGTTTCCCGGGTGGCGGTAATTTTCTATCCAATTCCAGTTTGAAGTAATTCTGGGCCCTCACAAAAATTGCTTCTGAGTAACCAGTTGCGGTACTCAGTTCTGTAAATATTGCAGTAATTGATCGTGCTAGGCGAACCTGATAACCGTAAGATGGCTTGGAACCTGGAATTCCGTATGCTTTTTGGGGACTCACAATTTTTCGATTTTTCAAGTCTACTGTAACCCTCGCATTCACAGGTACCTCCAGTCCAACTAATTCCAAAGGTGATTCCTTGCCGATGTTCACATACTTTGTCACCTTTAACTTTTTCAAAACGCTCCCTTTTTTCTTTTTCAGTTGAACCCTTGGTGACCTTTTAGGAATTGTAAGGCCCTCTCGATATCGTTGGCTAATTTCTGCATTATTCGTAAATGGAAACGTTGTGAGCTTTGGTAACTTTTGAGCATACTTCAACTTAGGGTAGTGAAGGCTTGTTTTAAAAAGAGCTTTGACTAAGTATTCCGGGGTTACAAAATACTGCAATATTGTGGCCAATAGAATTGAATTGCTATCAGACTCTTTCGATGCTTCGGATTTTTGGTTGTGATCGACGTTGTCGAGCAGTGGCTGATGCTCGCCCTCTCCTGAAAACACCTTTTTCTTATTTCCTGTTTTTCCTTCTGAAGTTATCTCCAGAGAATGAGACTCGGTCTTGTTAACCACTGCATGCGTTGGAATATCCACAATAATAATCTCGGAAACGTTGTAGATAGCAGCTGCTCTTGCGATTTGATAGGCTATGTGCGTAACCTGTTCTAGATTGGCAGCATTTGAAGCTGATATAATTGACGAAGGAATACACAATGATATATTCAAATGCTTTTCATTGTCGTCCATAGATGGTTGACTATGTTGTCGAGGTCCCTGATACATCAAGCTTTGAAAGCTCAACGCAAGAAAAACTTGAGACTATGTCATCGCGAGCATCGTGCATATTAGCAAGAGGAGTTGATTTAAACCGTCTATTTACAAAATGGTTTTGCTTTGAGTGTAGTAGCACCACTCAATGTCCTAATTAGACGCTTAGGGTGAAACTAAGCGGGAGATGCAATTTCCTTCTCGACGTCGTCGGTTTTGTCCTCTGTAGTTGCTTCTAACTTGGCAATTTCTTCTTTTGCCCTTGCGATGTTGATCTTCGTTTGTTCATCTTGCTTTTCCTTCAAGGCGGCCAAAGTATCTTTCAAAACATTCACTGTATTTGGTACATCATCAGTCTTGGTTGGCAATGGAATTGCCAAGTTTGTTAATGAAAGAATGATGTCAGAGTCCACTGTGAAGTTCTTATTTTTAGGAGACTTCTTTTTGTTTTTCTTCGATTTCGACCCTTCAAAGAACGGTTGTTGTTCTTTTTTCAAGATCACCACATCTGACGGCATCGAGATCTCCCTAAGTTTGTTGTTGGATTCCAAAGTGGACTTTGTTGCTTCGGCGACAGTATTTACTTGTGGCTTGACGTAGGTAGGGTCAAAGTAAGCCAACAACGAATGAATCTCGTTAATTTCATTTGTGAAGGCTGGAACTGAAGCTTCGGCTAACTTTTTCTCTGCTTGCTCTTTCAACTTCAACTTCTTCTGCGCTGCCTTCTCGGCCTTGTACTCTTCGTCTCTCTTTTTCTGCTCCTCGGCCAAATCTGCCTCAAATTTCTTGAGTTCTGCGTTGAAGGCAGCTCTCAACTTCTTGATCTCACCATACTTTGCATCTTTTGCCTTGTTATTGGCGTTCCTTTTGTTGATCAAGTCTGATTTCTTGTTGTAAACAGACTTGTTAGATTCAAAAATGGAATCCAACTCCTTTTGAGTCTTCTCAAATTCCTGCTGCACTTCTTTACTTCCAACAGCGCTGAGCTTTTTCTTCAACTCCGAGATCTTCTGTTTGTCGTTGTCAATCGAAGCTTGTTGTTTCTCCACAACAGAGAAATCTTTACGCAACTTGCGCAATGCGGTCATTTCTTTCACGTATCTTCTTTCGTCGGCCAAAATCAAAGAGCCGCTTCCAATCAACTCATCTAAATAATTCACTCTTGAGTCAATTTCTCCAACAGATTTGTAGTTGTTTTTTGCGGTCACCTTCTGAATCTCACTCACTTTTCTTTTCAAATTGGTGTCCACATTTTTGATCTGCTCTTGAATGGCATTACGCTCCAGCTTCAAACCTGCTTGCTTAGAGATTATTGCCTTCAATTTCTCCTGCAAGTCTTTTCTTTTTTGTGCCACGCTGGGATCAAGCACAGTCTTCTCGATTTGAGCGTTGAGTTCTGCGTTAGCCAAGTCCAACTGCTTGATCTCTGCTCTCAAAGCCTCCACGCTTTCCTTCATGAATTTGTCATCTGGACGCTTGATGAAGCGCTTTGGACGCTGAGTTTCTGACATGGTGACTCTTCGAATGATCTGGTATTAAGAAAAAGGCTGGTGAGGTTTAGCTCGAAAATTTCAGTGCCACCTAATCACTTTCGACGAAAGTCGTGTACTTGCAGATATACTTCGTATAGCAGCCGTGGTCACTATAAAAGTACAATATTTTGCTTTAATTTATGTGTAAGCTACTCAACCCACTATTGTATGTGCTGCTTTTGAACTTGCTTGTCAAATGAGAGGGATTTAAGTCTACTCCTGAGTATTGTTGTTTTTTCAGGTTGCATTTCAAAGTTTTACTCGACCACTCCTGCCTTGCCAGTTACTAAATTTCGCGAGCATTAACGAGGCTTCAGCAAAACAAAGCTTTCATAAATTGAATCAATTGCGATTCAAAATGCTTTTCTACCAAAAGATATCTCCGAAAAAAGTGAGATACCGAGTCATTGAAGAGGTGATTTCTTTTTTCCGTGAAAGTGAGTCCTTTTCTCTTTCTCTGTTTTGAAATATGGCACTATTTCAATATGGTACGGCAGGTAAGACACCTAATCAGTTGAAAAAGCTTCAAAAAAAATCTCACATCAAGTCAACAACACGAATAGAATCAGGAAACTCATGACTGCCTTTGATGAATTGGTGAAATCTTTAAGTGAAGCAGATATTCTCAGGAGATGGCCAGATGTAATTCCTCTCCGCAAAATATCTGGGGTTCCCACTTCAGCTGGAAGCTTTTCCTCTAATGAAGAAGTGTTCGAGGGTCATGATCAGGAGCAGATCAAACTCATGGAGGAGCTCTGTATTGTATTGGACTACGATGATACTCCCATTGGAGCTGGTACCAAAAAGTTGTGTCACTTGATGAGTAATATCAACGAGGGGCTACTCCATAGAGCATTCTCAGTCTTCCTATTTAACGAGGACGGCAAGCTTTTATTGCAACAGAGGGCTGATGAAAAAATAACTTTTCCCAACATGTGGACAAATACTTGCTGCTCGCATCCCCTCTGTGTTCCATCTGAACTAGGAGTGGAAAATTCTGGATCGTCGAGTGATGTGAAGAATTTGCAGTCTGCCATTTCTGGTGCCAAGGTCGCCGCACAGAGGAAGTTGTTTCACGAGCTAGGAATTCCTGAAGAGGACTGTCCTATCTCTGACTTTCAATTCTTGACTCGAATTCATTACAAAGCAACCAGTGGAGACGCAATTTCAAAATGGGGTGAACACGAAATCGATTACATCCTAATATTACAAACAAAAAATGACATCACTCTCGAGGCAAATCCAAATGAAGTCAAAGACTACAGATTTGTAAGCGCTGAAGAGTTGAAGAACATGTTTAAAGACGAATCTCTTGTGTTCACTCCATGGTTTAAATTAATTTGCGAAACCTTGTTGTTCAAGTGGTGGGAGAATTTACTGAAGGTGCAAGAATTTGAAGATGATAAAATTCATAGATTACTTTAGGTTAATAATCTCGACTAGACCTCTTTATTTTCCTTTTTGCTTGTCCTCTCATGTCGTCCCTTTCGCCCATAGTGTGCAGACTAGAGCCGCAGTCAATGCTATCAACTGAGTCAAAAAAACGCAGCTGAGCCCAAAAGACGTGTTCCGTTGAACAACAAGATCTCCCTCAAACTTGGAAGAGCAATGCTTACAAGATCAAGATTGTTTTTCCGCTCAACTAACTCTTCCCGTGCTTTAGCTACGTCTGACATAAGTGTCAAAGCGAGAAGGAAAAAAACTATTTTTACGGATCAGCTTAATAAGGGTCCTTCGTTCGAAGATTTTGTGAACGGAAAGGCATCCGAGTCTAAAATCGACCCCTTAGTTATTGCAAATGGAGACTCCACTCAAAGACTCCCACAGTGGCTAAAAGTTCCCATTCCGAAAGGCCAGTCTTTTCACAACGTCAAGAAAGATGTTCGGGAACTCAAACTTGCGACGGTTTGCGAAGAAGCAAAATGTCCAAATATAGGAGAATGCTGGGGAGGAAAGAAGTCAGAAGCCACTGCTACTATCATGCTTTTAGGAGATACATGCACGCGTGGCTGTAGGTTTTGTTCAGTGAAGACTAATCGTGCCCCAGCAAAACCAGATCCGATGGAGCCGGAGAACACTGCAGAAGCCATTCTGAGATGGGGTCTAGGATACGTTGTTCTAACAACAGTTGACAGGGATGATTTACAGGATGGTGGAGCGAGTCATTTATCCAAGACCGTTCACTTAATAAAGAAGAAAGCTCCACATATACTCGTCGAAGTTTTGGGTGGAGATTTTCGGGGTGATTTGGAAAGCTGTGCTACTCTAGCTCTGTCGGGACTAGATGTTTATGCACATAACCTCGAGACTGTTGAAGCGTTGACCCCATATGTTAGAGATCGCAGGGCCACTTACAGACAATCACTCTCTATTCTCAAGAAAGCTAAAGAGGTCACCCCATCATTGGTGACAAAAACCTCCTTAATGTTAGGATTCGGAGAGACAGACGAACAAATTTTGAAGACTTTGACGGATCTACGCCAAATCAATTGTGATGTGGTCACCTTTGGACAATATATGAGACCAACAAAGCGTCATATGAAGGTTGTTGATTACATAAAACCCGAAAAATTCGATTACTGGAGGGATAAGGCTTTGGAGATGGGATTCTTATATGTCGCAAGCGGGCCATTGGTAAGGTCATCTTATAAAGCAGGTGAAGCCTTCATTGAAAACGTCTTGAGAAAACGTCGTCACAACGTGGGCGAAAGTGAACGCTTGGAGCTTAGATGAAACCAGCATAATTAAATCTGAATCATATAGGCTTTTTATAGAACACATTTGCGTGCTTTTATCTTTTATTTTCTACGAGTGCTTGAGCCACACGGGTTTGTTCTCGACAACCAGGCTGCTGCCTTGAGTCTAGTTCGCATGTACACTTCGCAGCGTGAAAACTGAGCAATAGGGCTGCATGTTTATCCACTTTTAAATCAATACACTTTGAGATCTACAGCACTATCGAAATTTGACATGCTGAAACGGCTTGAACGAAGGCACGATGATGATAGCGAGGAGTCACTTATCTCACAATTTGAGACCACCCTTACCATCAGGCCTTCGACGGATTTACCTGAGGATCAAGATTTGTCTATTGATCATACCACAGTTTGGAACAGCGTCCAGACCAAAGATGAAGTCGAATCTGAGACGGATGGACGAAATGAAAGTGACCGTAAGACATGGCTGGATACACATCGACTCAGGGAAGGGCGAATTTTACAGCCCAATAGATTTGTGAAAACCAAGATACCTGCTGATTCAAACTCTTTTGCTCACATTTCAAAGGGATCGAGCGCTCAATTGCTCGAAGTTCTAGAACCATCAGCCTCCATTGATTTAGAATTGGACAGGTTTTCGAGAACATTCAAAGAATTCATTGACGCAAACCCACAGATCGAGAGAGAAAGTCCGAGGTTTGAAAAGGAGAAAGACAAGACCTTGGTAGTTTTATCACCACTTTCTCCTGAGCATGTTTTTGGTAGAAAATGGGTCACAAAGTCATATTTGGCGACCATATTTGAACGCCCTCAACGTATGTTAGCTTCTTGCATTGGAATTTCAGCTGCACTTACGATGTTCCCCTATTATTATTCCATCAAAAATTCGACAAAGCGAGGCTCAGTTTTTGCAAGCCACGTTCAAAGAGTTCACGGTAAGTCTTGGCCACAAAAGCTATATGATCTTTGTATTGATTCATTCGAAAAGCTCGAAAAAAACGAAATAGAGGTTCCTGAAGAATGGAATTCAGGCGACATATATCTCACCCCCAAAACGTTGACCGCTCTTGAAGGTGTTCTAGGTGCAGTTGAGACTGCCATCGACTCTCTATATGCTCATAATGACGATAAGCAAAACTACAAGTTGGTATTTGCTGCCATCCGCCCCCCAGGGCACCACTCACACGCCTGTCTCCCTGGTGGCTTTTGCGTTCTAAACAACGCCCAAATCGGTATTGAGTACGCTTTTGAAAAATACGGAGTTTCTCACTGCGCTATTCTAGACATAGATCTTCACCATGGTGATGGAACACAAGACATCTGTTGGGAAAGAGCCGGCTTTGCAGGGGACTATGGCAAATCTGATGAGGATAATCCGGATCAGAGTGAAAATCCTCGTGACCAGTATGGCAAAAAATTTGCCACTTACCCCAAAGTAGGGTACTTTTCTTTGCATGACATCAAATCATATCCGACAGAACTTGGGTATGCAACGAAAGAAAACATAAAGAATGCTTCTTTGTGTATCATGGACCATGACATAAATTTATGGAACGTTCATCTACAAGAGTGGGCAAATGAAGAAGAGTTTTACAAGCTTTATCAGACCAAATTCGTTGCCATACTAAACAGGGCCAACCAATTTTTAAACCAATCAAAAAAACACCATGATCAACTCATGGCTACTTATTTGGCAGATTTGTCTAAATACAACAAACTTTTACTGAAGCCCCACTTGTTAAAGCAACCACTTGCGAAGCCCACACCACCACCACCTTTTAATCCCTTGATAATGATATCCGCGGGATTTGACGCTTCTGAATTTGAAAATCCCCAAATGCAGCGGCACTCAATTAATGTACCCACATCTTTTTATGCAAAGTTCACAAAGGATGTCGTGAAACTCGCGAAAATACATACCAATGGCAAAGTTCTCTCCATTTTGGAGGGTGGGTATTCTGACGGAGCATTGATTTCAGGTATATTTTCTCATTTGATTGGTCTAAGCAATGTGGGGGCCACAGACCTGGACGACCAATCTCTTTGGAACGAGACTTGGGGAACAGAACATGTTGTCAAGGAGTTGTCGAAAGGCTGTAAGAAGTCATGGATTCCATACAAAAACCCTCGGACAGAAATAACCATTTGGGCAAATGAAGTCATTAAGTTGGGCAGATCTATGATGCCAAACTCAATTTTAGCGCAAGATTATGTTTACAACTTAAAACAATCCAAAAAAGAGGAGTTGACGCTACCTGCAGAAATGACAGGAAACCGCATACTTCGTGGAATTTTGGATAAAGAAACCATTCGCTTCATTAATCCTGAACTGAATCAAGCAAAATCGAATGAAGAGGAGAGGGTTGTTAGGCACACTCGATCCTATTTCAAGAAAAACTCAAATTGACGCGTTTGACAACAGTACACCAAAACAACCGAACGTAGTAAGTGAACCCCAGCTCGTAGTATCTCAAAGCCAAAGAGTTTTCTTCGTTGCCTCAAAAGGGCTCAAAATTTGATCCAAATCTGAAATAAAGAAGAAAGATCGAATTACACATAATGAGCAATAGTACGTTTGCAAGCTCTCAGCAGGGTTTTGCTAGTCCAGGTTTAAGCTCAAGATTGAAATCCGTCACGTCTCCTTCCCATGACGCTTTCGACAGAGATGGATTGACAGATTCGGAATTCATTGAAAAGTTGATTTCAGAGAATAATCAACTACAAACAACTATCAATATCCAGCAGGAAAAAATCAAGGAGCTTGAAAACTTGTTGAATACGAACTCTTTACGTCCGAACAAGCCTGGGTCACTCGCATCAAACATTGACACCCCTGATGGGTCGACACATGATGAGATACCTCAAAGATCAGCCAGAAGGCGACATGAAGACAAGAGTCAAACTTCGTTACCAATCGCTCAGGGTTCACCGAATAGTATCAAGACCAATGATGTGAACGCTGATGAAAGGGAAAGTGTGGTTTCTATCACATCAAATGGTCCCATAAACGTGAACGAAGGCGTTTTGTTGTCCCCCGACCTACAGAATGAGCTCTCAGCCACAAAGGAATTGTCAAGTTCAAAAAAATGGAGCATCTATGAAACTGAAAACACACTAAGACCAACAAGTGAAGAATCTGGCTCAAAGTTAGCCCCACCGCAGACAAAGAAAGAGTTCCTTGAAAATAGTCCCACGAATTCAACGGGATCTAGCTTGAGTGTCAGAAATGCAAATGCCTCTGAACAAGACATACAGTCCAATAAGTCATCGCCATACTCATTCAAACCAAGAATCAAACTCCCAACTGCACGCCGGCAAAATGACATGAATTCTACGGAAGATGTCACAACTAGGACCGACGTCAAGCAAAGGAATATTTCTTTCAATAGCTTTGTAAGTGAAACTTCTAATGAGGTCAAGAGTCTGCCCGGACAAAACTCCATACCCTCAGAGGATGATACTCTTACCCTGACTATGACTCTGTCACCTGACCCTCGAAAAACTGTGCTCGAGAGGCATCTCTTGAACAGGGGGCAAGGTGAAAATTCCACGACTCATCAAAATACCCCCACGTCACCTCCTATGAGCCTGTCGTCATTGAATTTATCGTCCAGCTTTCTTGAAAAAGCCGAACTGTCACCTGCCTCAGGTGCTAATGGTGCTGCTTCAAGCTCCGGCTTCAGTAGTAAGCAAGGATCGAGCTTTCATGTTCTCAAATCTCATACAATGGAAGAAGAGGACGTGAATTTGTTCATTAAACCGGAAGACTTCAACACAATAAGAATACGAGTGGTGAGCACAATTACTATCAGCTCAAAAAGGTCAGATGATCCTAATTGTACATTCGCTATTTACGACAAGGCGACGAAGAAGGAAATGTGGAAGATTCGTAAGTCTTTCTCCCAAATTGCCGACTTTGATGCTGAAATAAGACCGGTGATTGAATTTTTCGGCCTTCCTCCGATACCAGATAAGTCTGTTTTCGGATCCACGACTCCAGTGAAAGTAGACTCTCGTATGAGTGCTCTCCAGAATTACTTTGATACTATATTTGCCATGCCTCACATTCCCCAAATGATTTTATATCGCATTTGCAGATATATTTCATTGGATTTTGTTAATCCCCTTGATGATTTTAAGTCCGGGGCCAAAAAGGAGGGTTTCTTGATTCGGAGATATAAGAGCTTGGGGACTTCGTGGAAGGTGAGATGGTGCCTGATCGATGGGCCAGCATTGGAGATTTACGACCTGCCAGCTGGTTCATTGCTTGAACAAATAAAATTAAACGGATCTCAGATTGGGAGGCAATCATCGGATATCGTGGCAGAAGATCGAGGCTACAGGCACGCGTTCCTAATTTTAGAGAGTTCAAAGAGCCTGAAGTTGTCAGGATCGAATCCCAAGCATTTTTTTTGTGCGGAATCTGATTCCGAACGAGATGAATGGATTGCAGCAATGGTAGAGTTTACGGACAACGACCCATTCGCAAACAAGGAAAAGGAACATCTACCTCCATATCCTATATCAGGTGAGCCGTTCGGTGATACCGGAGACATAGCTGACAGAACATTGAACTCAAAAGGCAACTCTCGATTGACTAACACGTCAACAGAATTAACTACAGGTACAGAAGACACGATCGACGACTCTCAAAATAACCTGAGTCACGAGCTCAACTCCCAGAAAGAAACCAAGAAGTACAAGATGCGGAGTTTGTTTGCGTTCCGGACAAAAGCATCTCAAACAGACGATATCCCTTCGGCCGAATCGTCAAGATACCCTCTCACAGAGAATCTGCCTACTGAGCAGAGCATGCAAAGTTATCTAGAACAAATGAACCTTGCTGACGAGCCTGCTAGTTCAATCTTTGGACGAGACCTCATAGTGGCTTTCAATTTATCAAACCATAGCTATAGGGGCGTCGTGATCCCTAGCATTTGTTTTAGATGCATTGACTTTCTAGAGAAAAGTGGGGCCATATATGAGGAGGGGATCTTCAGGTTGAGTGGTTCAGCATCCACAATTCGTCAATTGAAAGAAAAATTCAATACCAATTTCGATATTGACTTATTCGAATCCCCACTTAACCCAGATATCCATACGGTTGCTGGTTTGTTCAAAACTTACTTAAGAGAACTTCCACACCCAATTTTTGGAAAAAGGACTTATGACAAGCTACAAAAAATTGTATCAGAAAATGCCAATCATGTCCCCCAGTACAAAATCAGCTTAATGATCCGAAATTACCTCCGGAGTCCTGGTTCTATCGATGAGATAAATTACAATTTTTGCATCGCTGTTTTCGGCCTTCTACGCTCCGTGGTCAATCAAAGCTCGTTCAATAAGATGTCATTGAGGAATATTTGCATAGTATTCGTGCCTACCTTGAATATCTCGACCGAAATTTTGAACCTATGTTTAGTGGATCACGATTGCATTTTCGGAAACTCCGAGCCTGTCGCCGATGACAAACGTGAAGTATTGGATTTGCAAATTCCTTCCTTTTAATTCTCCACTGCTAAATTGATGACGAAAATACACTTTATAATTCACCATTCACTTTCTCCAGTAGCTCTTTGAAAGATATAGTCTTTGTTGTTGATATTAGCAATCCCTTCCTTAAGATTGCACTTCCACTTATTTTTAACTCGCTGGACCTTGTCATATAAACAGAGCATTATCTGGCCCTCTTGGTCTGCATCATCGTCCTCTGATTTTTCCGAGTCCAAATCATCATCAAGATCGGAGTTTATGTCATCTGAATCGTTAAATAAGCCATCATCGTCTTCATCATCAAGGTCACCGGGTCCATCAACTTGCATTCCAGCCGCGTTGCGCAAACGAGAAAATAACTTGACTGCACCAGGCTCCAGGCACGAGAGCTCCAATTCGAAAGCACCGTCTGATTGATTGACTTTAGGGAGAATCAATCCATTATCGTCATATTCCTGTTTCATAGCGGGAAGCTCGATACCCATACTATACCCACCGTTCAAAGAACCTGGTACGTCTGCGTTATGTATTGGAGACCCCGTGGAATACGTAGGTATATTTGGCAAATCCAAAGTGGCGTTTAACTGTAGTGGGTCTGATTTGATGGCGGAATGGTTATGCAAGGGAGCTTCTTCATCGTCCCAGCTAAAAGCGCAAACTTTAGCTTGACTGAGTTTCTCGCGCCAGATACGCTTTAAATCTTGGAGAGTTGACTCGTCAATTCCACTGTCCTCGAAATCTTGCCTAGAGTCAGCTATAACCTCCTCTATTACTGTTTCATATAACTTTCCGGCTTCGTAATTTGACATGGGGGTTCCACTTTCTGGGACTGATTATCAAAGTATTAGACTCACTGAATCTGATTATTTCAAGCTGTAAAAGCCAAGGTGATATCTTTAAGAAGACTATAGCTCAGCTGGTGGGATCCTGATGGATTCTTAAGAATGATTGCTCAGAACCTCTTTACTGTGTCCCTTATTCATTTTGAGTTCGCATTCCGACAAAAGCATGTATATACAAGACTATCCTTCATTTTTCGCGACTAACTAAGCACCCTTCTACTATCCAACACACTCAAGAGGTAGTTTTTTTCCTTCACCTCTGTTCGTAATTGGCTTTCCAAACTTTCTATCGTTCTTTTAGCCGCATCATAGTCTCCTTGTTTTTCGTTGAGCTTTGTCTCGTACTTACGCTTCAAGTGGCTCACTTTGACCTCGTGTTTTTTCGAATATTGGTGATAAAGTTGTTCAGCTACCTCTTGAATTCTTTTGTCAGTCTCCTGCTGTGCGAGAACAACTTCTTGTTTAAGACTCATTATAAGGGATGAATCTGTAGATGGTATAACCTCTTGGATTGACCGTCTTGACCGGAGATCAGTAATAATAGCTTTCTGCTTGTCGAGCTCCATAACGAGTTCATTTAATTTTGCGGTGTCTCCGCTGATTATTACATCTTTCTCATCGTTTTGATCCTGCAAAGCAGAATTCTGGCCACTTAATTCTTCGTCTTTTTTTCTTAAAGCTGCGATTTGTTTCATTAGTCTTTCTTCCCGATTACCAAAACTTTCCTTTTCGCGTTCTAGCTCACTTTTGAGGATGTTAACCTTCTCGTTGAGGCCAGATATCATCGAATCTTTTTCAAGAAGCTTGTGTTGCGTCTCTTTCTGTTTGGCCTCAAGACTTATCAAATCTTCTTGCACAACTTTGAATTCTTCCGACAAGGCGCAAAGATTCTGGTCAAGCACCAGCCGAGACATGTTCTTCTCTTCAAGTATCGTGTTAAGTGATTCTATCAATTTCGCTTGCTCCAGCGATTCATCGCTTGCGGTTGCAAGCTTGCATTTCAATTCATTAAGTTCCTTCTGCATGTCCTTCTTGTCCTTTTTTAACGCTTGATTCTCTGAATGGAGTATGTTTTGGCGTTGATCTAAGTCGGCTATAGAATTCAAGCGAATTGAGATTTCTTCCTCTAACTTCGATCTTAGCTTTTCATTTTCATTTTTTGTTTCGGACAACAAGGTGGAGTTCGCATATAGATCATTTTTAATGTCCATTATTTCTTTCTGAAGGTCCGTAACATGACGGTCTTTAAAGCTCAAAGACTGATCCTTTTCTTTTAACATCTTCTCCAAGTGTTCTTTAAAGATTTCAAGCATCAGGATGAGCTGCAATGAATCTTCATGCTTTGTGATGAGCTCTTGGCGCTTCTGCAGCTCAGAGATTAATTCACTTCTGCTTCCATTCATGCAATTACCCATCTGTATCAACTCTTCATTCTTGCTTCTTAATTGATTTTCCAAATGTTTAACTTTTGCTGAATAGCCAGCTCTTAGAGCCCTGACATACGCTAGAGAGTACATTTCTTTGGAAGAAGGGGAACACTCTAAGTCTTTACCTCCAGTTGAGCTGATCGTTAGGCCTGCTGTCAAATCATGAGAATGCCGTGTGGTTGGCATCAGGGGGTCCGTTCCTTTCAAGTCGCGAGAAACTAACGTATCATCACAACCTCTCGGTGTCTGTATTCCAATCTTACTCCAGTCTGAGATCGGTTTACTGGGCAGTTTGGATAAATGATCGAGTTTAGAGGACACAGCACTACTGTTCGCCTCTTTATCCCAGAGTAGATTGATCTCCACATCTTGAGATGGCTTACCCTGTGGATCTTTTTCGGGGGCCAGCAACTTTAGTTCTGCTTCCGAAGCGTAATCATCTGCATTTTTATTGAGTTGCTCAGCAATTAAATCTCGCTTGACACTGAAATTTCGATGCTTCCTTCGAGGTGACGTAAGAGATTGAACGAGATATGGTTTCATAGGTGTTTTGCAAATGGGAGAGTCTTGAATCGTGTTCCTTCGAAGCTTGTTGACAGAATTCATTCTCCTCGAAGAAGAGGCCAGCAGCGAAGGCTGGACAAATTTCGCATACTGCAAAACCTTATGCAGATGCAAATTCTCTTGTTCAAGGCTTTCGTCGTTTGTAGTAATCATGGGCCTTCTGGTTCGGATCAAGATTGTTTTGTTCAAGGTCTATTTGTATCCAGCAGCCACGACGCGCGTTCGCGCTTTACAAAACATACAAGAATGAGATGCGACACGATTTTCTTTGACAGTCAAAAACAAAATATACGACTTCTAACGGACGGGTACATGGCTATAAAAAAAGTAAATGAATGTTGAACAAAAAAATACCATACTAGTGAGTATTTCACTACTCTAAACCACTGTCCTCGAAATTATGCTCAACGTATGAATGAACATATGGGGAGTCGAAATAGTTTTACCTCCTGAGCTTGTTTGCTGGAACTGTACCATTCGTGAAAGAAGTGAAGGAAGGACTAGAAGACGATGACTGCGTAGTCAAAGGAGTCTGAGTGAGTGTCACCTCCACGTAAGACGTGATTGTTGTAGTCGAATCGCTAAGGGTAAACTCACCAACGACAGGATAAGACGTCGTAACTTCAGCCACCAGCTTCTCACTTGGAGAAGCAGTTTCCGTGGTTGTCACAGTTACAGTCACTGCACCGCACGCGGTCGAGTTGTCTTCGGCAGTCACCTTCTCAGTAACTGCCTCAGTAGACAACGAGCCGTCACTTTCAGTAATGGTCACATAGCTTGTGAGGGTGGACGTTGTAGTCAAACCATCATCTTGCTCAGGGGTGTGAGTGGAGATAGGACTAGTAATAGTTTGACTGCCACTTGTAATCGTCACATATTCTGTGACGAACGAAGTGGTATCTTGGGACTCGGACAGAGCGACCAGCTCTGCTGACTCGACTGCGGCAGTAGCAGAAGCTGGAAGAGTAAGCGTCGAGTGTGGTAGAGTGATTGTGACGTATTTGTCGATGGTCACGGTAGTGTCAGGGTCCGTGCCGTTGTCAAACCTCTTGAAGGGAACGGCAGAGGCTAACGAAGCAATCGTTAAAATAAGAGAGATAGGAATCAACATGATTGACTAAGGAGTGGACGCGACTAGTTTTCGCAATAAGTAGGTGTCTAAATAATATCCCCGAGTCCGCATTCTGATACTCTTAAATAAGTACGCGATATCTTGGATTGTGGCTTTTTGAAACAGAGCGCGAATTCTTGTCCCAAACAAATAAACAAACCCCTGCCGGCAACGAGCCTCAGCCAAGCAAATGCCGCGAAACCGCGCATCAAAAGAAAATGACAGGCTAATTTATAGTGAACTAAATCGAAGCATCAGTGACCAAAACTGAAACACGTTCAGCTCAACTTACTTCCTCATATCTTTTCTCTACATAACGTGCTCAAACGAATGATCTTACTTATTGTTGCATCAGCTTTCCAATCAACTTTTAGCCAGCACACACATTTTTATATACAGGATACCATTCTTCTTCTGTGAAAACGAAATTTGTTTTCGAGTTAGTACCCACAAATGGTACAAACTGACAATATTTCGTTTTATCAGAACATCAAACGGGTGGGAGTAACTATTCAAGCGTTGCTTGACCAGACTGTGCCTTACCCACTCTACCGTTGGTCTGCCTCCGCCGTGCTCTTACTTATATTCCTCCTTCGGATTTTGTTAACACAGGGATGGTACATTATATGCTACGCTCTTGCCATTTACCTCCTCAATCTTTTCCTTCAATTCTTAACCCCAAAGTTTGATCCATCGTTGGAACAAGAGCTGAGATCTACCTCTCTCGAGGAAGGACAAGACCAGTTTCAGAGCCAAGAAGACGAATTTCGTCCCTTCATACGAAGGTTACCAGAATTCAAATTTTGGCTTATGGGAACAATAGCAACTTTCATTTCTCTCACTTTGTCACTTTTCAAAGTCTTTGACATCCCAGTATTCTGGCCCATACTATTGTTATACTTCGCTATCTTGTTTACGCTCACTATGAGAAAACAAATTCAGCATATGATCAAGTACAAGTACTTGCCATTTGATATCGGTAAGACCAAGTATGGTCATTAATAGATATATAAGCAATAGATTCGTAATTTAATACGATACATATTAATACTAACCTGAAGAAGCATCGACGTGAATACATAGACTTGCTACCAACTCCACCTCCAGACACGAAAGTCACCGCGCGGGGCCACATCAAAGCCGTACGCCCTTTCAAAAACATCGGGTTCATAGACATTTCGGACGGGACCCTATCGCAATCACTAAACTAAACGTTGTTCTCGATAATCCGGAGACCGTTTTGCGCAACACCCACTTCAAGGTCGGGCAGGCCTTGGAAGCTATCGGCCAATGGGTCAAGTCCAAGGCAGCACAACAGTATGAGCTCCAGTACGACAGCCCTAACGCGAACACACTTGTATATTTCTCTGACAATTTCTTGTAAGAACTTGACTCATGAACAAATAACTCTTAATCCCAATCTCAGATACATACCTGTGACACAATTCCTAGCTAGATTTAATTTGAGTATGCAATCGTTTTCACAATCGAAATACAGTCGAGTACAATCACCGCATATGTCTATTACACCCAAGCACTTCCGCAGAAAATATACTTACACATATACAAGCCACAACGCTTACTCAATGGTGTTTTTGCAGCCAAAAGTTTCTTACGAAACAAATATTTATAGAAATGATACCTTCCACCTATTCTTCCTGGCTAGAAAAGGCAAAACACAGGCACCTGAAACTAAAAGTAGCACACTTACCATTATAGTCACACATCTCAATATATTAAGTATAAGCTAAACCAGAAGAGACAAGATCATTACAACTCTCCAGCATACAAATAAAAAAGTTACACCACGGCATAATCGCACAAACTGGAATTTAATTTATTTTGACTTCGCAATAAACTCAATAATCTAACATAATCTTCGAAATCACGTACTTTACGGGTATACCACTAGATATAACTACAATAATACCTACACCAACTTCAATCCATTCTCCACCCAAGTAGAGATCACAATTACATACACAAAAAAATACAAGCTGATACGTAACCAAATAAGTTTCAAAGATAAGTCGGATGAAGTACAAGCAAACCTCCTGATTTAATTGATGCATGAATTTAACTTAGGATATCGAAACTGGATTCGATTTCAAGTTTCAATACCTGCGCTCTGTAAGTTCCTGAGTAGACTGCCGTGAATAAATACCTGCAAGCTACAACTTCATAATTTGATCCTTACAGGATATGCACTCAATATTCTAATCCTGGCACACCACGGCTACGACATGGTTAATATAACCAGAATGTGAACAGTTTCAGTCCATAGTAAAACGAGTCGTCTCTGTCATTCTAAAACATTATTTTTCCTTTATTACGGCAGGGTAATATAAAATTTTATCAGTTGGAAAGAAAATCCCTTTAGATCAGATCTCCAAACTCTTCACGTACATAATCTTCATCTATTCGAGAGCACTCTATCATATTATTTATAAAAATGGAAAAAAGGAAAGGGTATCGAAAAGGAATTGAGTAGTGACACTAACTATTCGATTTTTTTCTCCTTATGTTTCACCTACGAAGTATATTGCGGCGTCTTTCGGGACTACGTTCGGATACAATTCTTGTGTTTTTATAAAACCTCTATTAAGTTCTGGGTTGATGTGTAAATGACGCATGCTTGTCTTTGTGTGTCTTGTATTAAATGAAATCATCCCGACTAGAGCGAGATTGATACATAAAAGTGTAGCAGGGATTTGGAAGAAAGCTACATTTCGTTCTGAGGTTAAGGGGGGACTACAGATTTGAGGTTTCGAGTTTTACGAACCAAAGTACATCTCGGTACGGACAGAGCCATGAATGATTTAGAAACATAACAAAGCGGCCTCCAATACAAAAAAGTGATAACTAAATTATGTAGCGGGCTCGCCAGATTCCGTCCATTGTTTCTGAAATTGCATTACTGACACTTTGTTCAAGGACCATAGACCGAATTATTTGTTTTTGGAAGTGTTCACAAAGGTGACGCTACTTCTCTTCCAAGTTTGCCTCGCAATGATCACTTTATCAAATTTTACAGATAAAAAAAAAAAAAGATGGATGGTTGTGGGACAATATTGTTTTTTTTAGTTTTTTTTTGACTTGTTTTGATATCGCGACTTCAGAAGTATTAATTTTTTCCTTGGTGTCCAACTTTTAGTTCCTAATTCCAGTATTGTGATGCTCTCGTGATGATATAGATAGAGCAAGTATACTAGAAAGAGGAAAAAAGAGTGTGGAATGTGAAGACGTAGGTTTAAAATTGAATTGGTGCTGTACTATATG
This sequence comes from [Candida] wancherniae, assembly GCA_003708715.3. Lineage (NCBI taxonomy): Eukaryota > Fungi > Ascomycota > Pichiomycetes > Serinales > Metschnikowiaceae > Metschnikowia > [Candida] wancherniae. The sequence continues at coordinate 119,337 of PPOZ03000014.1, read as the reverse complement.
AGTGTGAATTGTGAAAACGTAATTTTATAATTGAGGTAATGCTGTGCTACGTGAAGTTTACCGAAGGGATTCATTGGTTAGGTATTTTCTGTTCCGAATTTTTGGTTGCGTAATTGAGTTTTTACACATTGTAATTTTTTTGGTTTTCGGATTGTGTACTTTCTTAACAATCTCGAAGCCTGTTTCCAACATTAAACCTTGTTTTTTTTTCAATAAATTAAGATGTTTTTTACATAACTAGCATTTTGTGTGAGACTTAATTCGATTCAAATAGTTTATTCGGATATATTTATTCCAAGTAATCGTCGCGGTAACCGTACTTACGTATTTCCGTAAGCTTTTTCCTCGCTGATGACAAAGCATTCTCAAGTTTTAAAATTTCGACCTGCTGCTCCATTTCTAGAGTCTTACCTTCATAAGGCGTTAACTTGCTTAAATCCTGAGTATCGGACAGTATGTCGTCATTCTGGTTAACCGTTTGGACTTCACTCACTAATTTTTTGCATGCAGTGTTAACTTTAACGGAGCAGCTTTCCAATTGATCTTGGGTCTTCGAAACAAAGTTTGCCTTCACTCTGGCAGCAGTGACAAGTTGGGCAGTTGAAGCAGCCACCTCATTGCAAGTAACGATTAACTGTTCGTGTGAATTTTTATGTTTAAGAACTCCGTCTGCCGTTTTTATCAATATGTTTGTAGCACCAGCAACAGCTTTCGATGCGCTGATCAATCCCTCTGTCCACCGATTGTTCTTCTTGTAAAACTCTCGTCTTGAAGATTCCCCTTTGTTACGACTGACTATCTCTAACTGAGAAGCAGTTGCCGCCGCTATTAAGTCAGCCACGGCTTTGGTGATTGTCAATGCAGCAGTTAAAATGTACTGATGTACTTCAATCGAACCTCCCGCCGAAGCATCCAAAATCAATTTTTGAATAAACTCCATAGCAGAATCCACTGTTTTAGCTGTCTCATTCATTTCGTTGTCGAGAATGGCTTCTATGTTTCCGTTTGTATCGAGATTAAGTTCTCTGCTTGATTTCAAAGTATCAACGAATGATGAGGCTTCCTGTAATGTTTGTTGTAACAGCACATTGCAATCGATCACAAAATCCATTTTGTCCTCTTGCGAATCCAATTCAGTCAACGAGTCAGATGTAAGGCTCAGGAAAAACTTTTCAGCCTCATTCAATACTTTGAGAATAAGAGCTACTAACGTGTCACCGTCTTCCGACGAAATGTTCCTGCTTAAGCCCTTCAGGTTAAGCATCAAATCGTTAATGGAAGTGGTAAGTTCAGAGCTTGCAAGTACGATCTGGGCATGTGAAGATTCCAGAAAGGTTTGGCTTTCCTCTGCCAAAAAATCATTGAACGCTTGTGCAAAGTCGGTGGCCGTATCTGAGCATAGTTCGATCAATGACAAGACAAATTCAGGAGTCGCATTTTGGTTTCCTGCTTGCATCTGAGAAGAAATCTCGTACTTCGAATCTTGAATTCTCTTGACGTTATTTGCCAATATCACATCAATGAGACTTAAGATCTGCTCTGAACTCAAACTTTGTTTGGAAGTAGCTAATTCCTTGAGCGCACTATCCAATGATTCCTGAGTAATCTCTAAATCAATTTCTTTGTCTCTCAATTTTTCTTGAAGCAGACCAATTGAAGCCAAACGCATATCTCTTTCTAATAAGTCGGCCTTTAGCTTGTCAATTTCACTTTGGTGTTTGCTTATCACTTCCTTCAAATTCAGATCATGAGATATACCTCTATCATTCGCTTGAGCACCAAGTTCTCTAATTTCAGCTTGTAAACGCTCAATCTCTTGATCTTTCAGGGCCCTTATACGATCCAAATCCATTCTCGAGCGATCCCGTTCTCTGATGATATCAGCAAGTTCGAGGTTTTTTGATTTCAAATCTTTTTCAAGCCTCTCTTTCCTCAATACAGATTCTTGAGCGCTGGATATCTTTTGCTGAATCTTCTTGAATTTTGACAAGAGATTTAAGTGCTCCAGGCGCAATTGGGAGTAAAGTTTGGCTAAAGATTCGTACTTTTTTGCCCAGTTACTGACTTGTTCTTCTAAATTCTTCAACTGTTCATCCTTTGAAGCAATTTGTTGAATCGCGGTTTGGTTGATGTTAGACAACTCTGACTCTAAAGACTTTACCCTGGCATCATATTGCAGCAAGAGCGCCTGATCGTTATCAAATTGGTTTTTGAATAGAAGCAAATCCTGTTCAAGCTCTGCGACTCTCAGTTGATTGGCTTGCGATTGTTGTTGCCTTAAAATTTCCTGTTCTTGAGCATTTCTTTGTTCTTGTTCTCTTTTTTGAGCCTCAAAAAGTTGTTGTCTTCTGGTCTGTTCCTGTAGTTGTTGCTGACGCTGCAATTCTAATTCATACTGTTGTTGTTGGAGTCTTTGTTGTTGATCAAACATACCTGTCTGTTGTAAATGAATCAGGTCTACAGGAGGAGGAGCGGTGCTGACTTCCGTGCTCGTATTCGCCAGTTGGAGGTTTTGAATACTCGATTGCTCCGAGTTGACTTTCGAAGTGTTGCGAGTTTGACTATCATCTGAGATTCTTAAGTTAGGAACTGTTGGAGCTATGCGTGGAATTGTGATCAAACTTGTCAAAAATTTAATTGACTGACAATCGGCATAAAAGTCTCTTAATACAAAGTGTTGAGAATTGAATCTCTCGAACAATGCACTCAAAGCATCATCGTCTCCCAATTGCTGATACATGGCCCTCAACATGGAGACCAAAAACTTGTATATGCCATAGGACTCTGAAATCAAGGGAACAAGAGCGCTGACTTTGCAAAGATTATTTGGCGTTTGATGTATGGTCGCAAAAATTTGTTTTTGCAAATCATTGATTGAATCTTGGCAATCCATCAATTGCAAAATAGATTCATAACCCTCATTTGGATCATTAACAGTCCGCAAAGAAATGTACTCCTCGTACTCAAAAATGCCATTAAACCCAGGGTTGTTGCGATGGAAATCTAACTTTTGCAAGAGGAACCTGTCGTATTGATTAATCAAAAGTCCGTAGCTCGAGGTGCTGGGAAAAACTGTTGAAAGTGAAAACAAAAAGTCCCGGTTTCGGAAACCATCCTTTAAAGTATTAGGATGTCCTTCCTGAAGTACCTTGTGGATCATAATCAATGCTTTGAACAATTGAACTTCACTACTTTGCAATGGTTGGATCTTGACTGCATTCCAAAAAGCCCTGGAATTTTTGTGGTCCCAAGTGTAAACAATACATGCTCGAACATGTTTTCTTTTGGGAGGCACTTCTTCAGCACTGCAAGCTTTCTTGACGCTTATCTGTAAGTCTACTTCAGCACGACTCATTTGACAAGTTTTTGAGCTATTAAACAAGTGTTCGGCGCAAGTCAGGCGGACTGCGCTTCGCCTGCACATCCCCTTACATTTTGGTTAGGCACGAAGCTTTCGCGGTCTTACTTAGGGACGTTTTATAGTACAGAATCAGAGATCGGACATAGATTATAATTTCGTCTAATACGCTGTCATTGCTGGGATTTTACTGCAAAATAATCTGGCTATACGAATGAAAGCAATTGATCCAAGAAAAGTGAAAAAGTGAAGTAGAAAGGAAATTTGCCTAACAGTTATGTTTGTAATTTCGCTATCATATGGTAATTGTCTGCATAATTATAGACTGAACTCATATATTCGCTCGAATGTAAATGAGCTCAGGGCTCTTTCAAATTTAGACGGTTATGCAAAAACAAATTATTCATCGTTTAATGCTTGCCTCGTAGTCTGTTTTTCAAGCCATGTCTCACTTATCTATCAATAGGGAAGGGATGGTGGAGTGCGACGTGGGGGACTGAAAGGGAAAATTTTTGCGGCGAACGGAGTTTATTGATCACCACATGTATTGAATATGGCAACCAACAAACAAAAAGTCAACTATCCGTAAGTGAAAACACTCGATGCTTTACGAAGAACTCAATTAACCTCAAGATTTTGGTATGGCGGTGCGGCAAGTATGGCAGCTTGTCTCGTAACACACCCTTTAGACTTGGCGAAGGTCCGATTGCAAACAGCGAAGACGCCCGGACAATCACTATTTTCCATGGTCTACCAGATCGTCAAGAACGAAGGCATATTGAAAGTTTACTCAGGATTAACCGCCTCTCTTCTCAGACAAGCAACATACTCAACGGTACGCTTTGGAGCCTATGAGTATATGAAAGAGGCGTATCAGGATACATACGAGAAAATGCCAACAACTGCAACGCTATTGCCGATGTCCATGCTTTCTGGAGCACTAGGTGGATTGGTAGGAAATCCATCAGATGTTGTCAATATCAGGATGCAAAACGATTCCACTTTACCTCCTGATCAGAGACGAAACTATAGAAACGCATTCGAAGGTATATTCAGAATATCTCGAGAAGAGGGAATACTGTCACTTTTCAGAGGTATAGTTCCCAATTTGGTACGGGGTATCTTGATGACAGCCTCCCAGGTTGTTACCTACGATATCGCAAAAGACATTTTGGTGAATCATCTTCATTTGAACCCTACTAAAAAGTCCACTCATTTTAGTGCTAGCCTCATGGCCGGCTTAGTTGCAACAACTGTTTGTTCGCCTGCAGATGTTGTCAAGACCCGAATAATGAATGCTAAGGGTGAAAGTGGAGGCGCAATTCAGATCTTGATTTCTGCAGTAAAGAACGAGGGAGTAGGGTTTATGTTTCGGGGCTGGGTACCTTCATTTATAAGGTTAGGCCCTCACACGATCGTCACATTCTTGGTATTGGAGCAATTAAGAAAATACAAGGTGGGAATGTTTTGAAAGAATTACATATTAGACTCATAGAATATATTTATTTCATTCGGAGATAACATGTTTGAACCTAAACACCTTTTATTCAAAGCTCCATGTGGTCCAACTCCTTTTTCTCAAAAGCTTCCTTCTCGGCCTCCAAAAGATAAGGAATGAGATAATGAGTATCGTCTTCAGGCTGGACGGCTTTATTAGGGGGTAACAAATGATGAGAGATAGCCAACTGGTGAGCAGTAAGTGTTCTGTAGTTTCTAGCGTACAACTGATCCTCAGGTAATCTGGAAAGTGCCTTCTGAGCAATAGGGTTTTCCTCAGCAATCAAGTCGTTGAACCTATTTCTGTTAGTCAATAATCTTTTGCTTCCAAGCTTTTGCTTGGCTACTCAGAACTCTGGAAAACATACTTCAATCCCATTTCCCTGTAGCCCGCATATGCACAAAAGGTTTTGGCAATGGGCACTACGATCTTTGACAAGGTAGGCCTTGACAAGATCCAGTCGGAAGTTTTAACAATAGATGTAATGGATGCCATGATTTCTTTGTGAAACCCTAGAGACCTAGTAGAGAGTTCTTTCACATCAAAATTTCGCACCAAAATTGTCACGCACCTGATTGGGCACTCTCAGAATAGTATAGAGTACTGTATATACTTGAGACTAGTCACTACAGGTATTTTATCCGATCAACCTTTCGGCTTCCTTGGTAATCCAATTTCGGCAAGAACATTTTCGAAGCCTTCCTCAACGAGACAATCCGCAATTTCTGTATTTTTGCATAGCATTAGTCCCATCATACCACATGAATTGATCCCAATGCCTCTAAATTTAGCGCGTGACCTCGGCACAAGCATCATGAAGTTTGTAGTTGCACAAAAGTTGTAGGATATTGCTTCACAGCCATTTTCGTGCAACAGATCAAGAGTCCTTTGAAGTAAGGATGAAAAAGTCATTGTCAATGTGTCTTCCATGTTTTCTTTGAAATCCTTAGGCAACCTAGCCACGTAGTGTGCAAAAGGTAACAGTGGCTCCTGTAATGGTTCTCTTTTCTCGTTCGGTACGAATGATTCAGAAGTCTCACATAATGACTCTGCGAAGGGCTCAAATCCACGAGGAAGGGTCATGAATTGGACGTGTTTGTGGGGCTGAGAAGCACCACTTTCCGGCCCACAGTTGTAAAATGCAAACCATTTGTGAGACGAGTCGCTTTTTTCGAGTGCCTTCAAAATCAGAAAGGTGGCCACCAATTCATCGGAGGAGAGAGGTGTATCCTGCGATTTGAACTGCTTCGTGACAAGCATGAAATGTGCCGCAACAACAGGGAACTTGTTGAGAACAATCCGAAACTTTTCACCGAAAGTCGGCAAGACCGTCAATTCTGGTTCGGGATGACTGAATGGGTTCAGGTGAATACTACCCAACTGGGGTCGGTGTTCTAGACTGTGAAGTTCTATCAAGTGATACTTGAATTTCTTTCCTTGTACTTCACGAACAATCTCTTTGGCAACCACAGAGTCGCCATTGTAGATCAAGTCATTGCTTTTGAGGGCAGATTCATACTTCGAATTGAGTATTGTATAGAAGTTAGCATCTAAATCCATCGATCAGTGGTGGCCCTAAACTATCGTCAGACTTCGCAAGATAGAAGGTTTATGTGTATGCGTGCGCAAAACCATTTCAAAGGAAAGAGTTGTCTATTACCCAACTAAAAATTATTATTACTAATCTCTCAAGTTTTTCGAAAGATTCTCTAGTTTTGCGCCTTCTGCCCAACTGAGATCAATCAATTTTTCTCTTTCCTCATATAATACCTTGTAAGACGTTTTTATAGTCCCGTCACTGACTCCTGTCTTATTCGCAATCTTGGCTGGGGAAACATCAGCATCGAAGATCAAGGATGCCATGTATATCACTGTAGCTGCAATTGTAATCGGCGACCTTCCAGCCAAGACTCCAGAATCTTTGCATTTCCTCGCAATATGTTCGGCCGCATTTGTCACTTCATTTTTTAGACCCAAATGGGAGCAAAAGCGTCTGATCAAGTCTTCAGCTGAAGTTTGAGTTGTCTGCTCACTGTCCTTTATGAGCGAGTATGCATTTGGATTTGTATCATTTTTGTCTTGAATCACCAGCCTCATTATCTTGAATACTTTTCCAATTTCTTTTTTCGGAACGTTCGTTAAAGCCCAAATCTCCTTAAAAGTCCTCGCCACTTTGGCCTTTCTACACCCAATGAAGATTGCTGCAGCCATGATCGACTCTTGGGACTTTCCTCTGAGAGGCTTTTCATCATAAACCAACTTGTAGACCTCCTTGGCTCCATCCTGGACTATTTTAGGAAGTTGATATCCATCACACATCTGCGATATTTTGGCATACGCTGCCGCCAAAGCATTGTCCCTCTTGTCGACCAAAGATTTTGATTGTGCTCTATTCAAGTCCCTCCCAGCTTTAACATTTTCCGGAACGTAGGATATCATGGTAGAGAGATCTTCAGTTTCTAGTAAGGGATTTCCAGCATCACCTACTCGACTTGGGTCGTCACCGTTTTGATCGTCGTTGCTGAAAGTTCGCCATTCTGACCTTGTGTCTACAACGCGATCGCTCAAAACCAAACCACAGCTCCCACAAACAATGTCACCTTCGCTAAATCTTTCGATAAGGTCCGGAGGATAGATCTTGCATTCAGGGCACGTTAATGTGATGTTCAAGTTAGGACCATTAAAAGCCTCATCCCCTTGATTCAAAGAGGCTTGAGCAATCATCAGGCTATCTTAAACAGGTTTTGGATAATGAGTAAATGTAATGTGATTTGAATGTATTAGTTGCCAGCAACAAAAGCTATATAAAGCAACTTGTGTTTATGTGAAAGGGATGTATGACAAAGAAACTACATGATTATCATGAGTATTGGGGTTCACACGACTATGCAAAGGACAAAATTTCACCAGCCTCACTTATTACGCCTGAACAATCCTTTGAATTTGTCGCCCAGGTCATCAACTGATGTCCCATACCGTGATTTTGAATGGCCGTCCGGGTTTATCATATCAGGATTGCTAGATTTCTTTGCTTTTGTGTCAAAAGGTTTTCTTCTGCCAAAAACTAACAGTGCGTTGTTGGAAATTCTTGTAGTCGATGGAAAAAAACTTTTTTTTAGAATGGATGACTTGTCTTCTACCTCCGTTCGAGATTTCTTCGTTTCTAGTTTTGCCAGAGACCGAGGAACCTTGTCTGGAATTTCATTTAGTGTTAACTCGCAAGGTGATCGACTTTTCACTTCGTTGCTTTCTCTTTGATTGACACGATCATTTTTCCTTTCTTCATCGAAGTATTCAAACAGACGCTTTATGTTTGGACTTTTCAAAGAAGTATCTATAAGTGCATCTTCAGTCCAAGATAAAGATAAGCCATGCGACGTCGGTATTTCATTGGATTCTGGGTTCACGGAATGAACTTTTGGAGCAAGCGTTGACTCTAATTCGGTGGACAGTGGAAACTTATTCAAAGTTGGCAGCATGGATACGCGAGTTGAGAAAGAATGATCATCGGACTTAAGCTTGTCTAACTTATGACCGTGGTGCCTCAGAACAGGCAGGCCGTTATCTATAGCATCCAACATCGGCATGCTTGAAGAATGACCCAAAGAAACTTTCCCCCTGCCTCTCTGAATTTCGTCTGTGACCAGTGGCACTATATGTACACTGTCCGTAGAAGCGTATTTCAAAGAGCTTGAGACCTTCATTGATTTGTCGTAAAATGCTTGATACCGCGTGGCCTTGGCACGCGACCGTCTGGGCGCCGGTGACCCTACATTCGAAAAGATTGATCCGTTCGAATCTTTTGACGAGTTTGATAATGTTTTCTCAACCAACGAAGCTGAAACCAATTTTATAGATTGATGCTGACTTGTGCCGACGCAGACACTGGCATTGGAGGAATTTCTAGAGGTAAAAGAAAGCTGCTTCTGAGATTTTGAGGCTATCAGCAATCCTGGTTGAGTTAATGCAGAATCAATTTCGCTAAAATTATCTTCCGACTTGAAGTCCTCATCGATACCAGGTCGTTCCATCGAATCGTCACTATAGTCCTCTTCTTCAATTGCGCAATCTATCGGCTCCTTCATTGATTGCTTGAAGAAAGCAGGGGAACTGAAAGGAGAAGCACAAAGTTGAGCAGGAACGGAGGCTCGAGATTGAGAGTAGCTCGGCGTGTTCTCGAGAATGTCCACAGGAAGAGCTCTTTCGTTTGTAGCATTTTTTTTATCCTCAAAAAGGAGGTTGGCATGAAGGACCTCATCAAGATCTATAACAGCATCAGGAACATTTTGAGCATCGTAAACGGTCTTTCCTGTCGAGAAATGAAGATTGTTTTCCGACATTCCGAGATTTATTGGCGACTTGAGCCTGCAGTTGCCCTCGATGATAGGGGTGCGTGACGTAATGAAGGAAATGAACTCTTTATTGGAGGACTCAACACGAGGTTTGAGGAGCTTCGGGAACTCGAAATCTCCTCTGAGAGATTTATTGGTGAAATCTTCTTCATTTGAAAAATTAAACAGACGTTGTAGATAGGCATCGTCGTGATTCGTAAACAGGCTCAGGAGCAGCCGCCTCAATGGACTGTTGACATCTATTTTAACACTTGGACTAGACCTAGTAGACGTATGACTGGTGGATAAATTCAATGGAGGAGGCGGCGACAACAAACCTAGCTCTGCGAAATCAAAATCGCCCAGAATGGCACCAGAGCGCCGATGACGATGTCTTCGGGTGTGATGGGACGGCGTCGCAGACAAATGCGTGGGTGATGGAGTGGACGTCATTCAAATACTCAAGGAGATAACATTTAAAGATCTGTGACTCTGAAGGAGTTGAAATGTCAAAAGAATTGCTTATGGTGGAGATTGAATATTTCGTTCGAAGAGAGGGGTTCAAACACCTCAAGGTGCTTTAGATGATGTCTGAGCAATGTTCAGTTGGGCTTGAAGAGTTTAGGAATGGAGTGATTTTTCGAGACAAAAAGCTCAAGGATATCCTAGCTGGATAAGGAAGTATAAACGCGTCTGGAGTTTGGAGGCTAATCTTGTTTCAGATGCTTGACCAGAATTTGTAGACAGGTTTTATTCGAACGGTGGGCAGATGCACTTGACTCACAATTCACATCTAGTTTAATGGTAGAAAGATGCAAAACGAACCTGGAGTTTCATGAGAGAATTGTTTTCCCGGATCTCGTTTGTAGTTCAGTCGCACAATACCAAAAGTTGATCACATGACACACGCATGTAGGTCTGAACAAAGTAAATGAAGCATGGTGAGCGGTGTATTTACCTAAATATATGATATAAGTCTTCGAATAAATGTAATGCGTACTTACGAAGCCAATAAACCGGAATGCTCACTTCTTATGTTTCTTTGCAATACGCTTAAGAGCCCTCTGTTCGTTTTTCATAACTCCATCAACCATTTTGTACTTTCCTTTGACTCCTTTAGGTCTCCCACTCAAGCCCCTGTTACTTCCTTTGGCAACCACGAGAGTAGTCTTAGGTTTAACCTTCTTCGATTTGGTTAACCTTCTCATCAAACGCAGAATCTCTTCGGCTTTGTCTTTCTCACTCTTGGCCCCATCATCATTGATTAAATCACTCTTCTTCTTCAATTTCTCTAACCTCCTCAAAGCGCGAAGCTTTTTCCGTCCCTGGGCTTCTAAAACCTTTTTGATTGGCCGAGCATTCATTTCCTTCATCTTCTCCTTGATCGCAGTTGCAGCCTCCTTTGTGATGGGCTTCACGAGTCTGGAATGTTTCTTCTCATCTTCAAGGAACCAATCTGGGAGATTGTCTTGGTCTCTCAAAGAATACTTATTAATCCCCTCATTCACTAAGTCATGAATGTTCTTTTGCTTAAGAGCTACCTGATGAGCCAAGGTCATAGCTTCAACCGTATTCAACTCCACCCTATCCTTATGTCTTTGCGCTTCTCTTAAACTCTTGCCAACGCTCTGTTCTCCAAGACTTCCATCTGAGTCACTTTCTGATTCCATATCTGGTTCAACAATTTCAAAATCGGAATCGTTTTCCTCATCCGGATTTCTTTGTACCACCGTTGCCAGAAGCTTAGGTTCTGTACCAAGCTGATTCAGAGAGGTATTCATAGCATCTAACAACTCTTCATCCTTGACATCCTGGAATACAGAGTTTGAGGAAAAAAAGTGCGATGCTTGCAGCGATTGGTTTTTTCTAGGGACTTTTCCAATAACCTGGTTGAGATCTTCCACATCCAGCGTCTCACTAGAATTTGATTCAAGTTCATCATCATCTTTGTAGATTTCACTGTCACTATCGCTTTCAGATTTGATTCCATCCCAGCCACTGTCTTCTGAATCTCCCCTAGCTAACTTGGCACGATAGTTGGAGCTTTTCTCTAATTTTTTCTTCTTGTACTCTTCGTACATGTCGTTAAGCAGTGACTCTAAGTCGTATAGCTCGGCATCAGACTCGGAATTGATGTTTTCGTCCTCAGAACTTTCATCAGCTTGAGTATCTTTGCTTTTAGTAGAGCCCCGGCGATCTTGGAAATCTTGAAGCTTTCCAGTTTGTTCAGCAGATGCAACGTTAAACAACGAATCCAACCCAGAGCTTCCGGCATCGATACCGATAGACATATCGGAAATCATGTTCAATTGAGCACGCCTAATCTCTTTCTGTTTGATTTCATTTGCTCGCTTCTTGTCTCTTCTCATCTTTTGCTTTTGTTTATCAGACAACTTTTCAAGCTCGATCGCAATTTTCTCGTCTTCAGTCATATCAGTATTTGCAATGAGCTCTCCTTCCTGATCGCTCTTTTCATCAAGTCCCAATGTATCTCTGGCTTCGCGCCTGAATTTAAGGATGAGCTTGAAGTCTTTCTTGCCCAAGACCTTCAAGTCTTTAATACACTCGCGAAACTCAGCTGTGCAATGCTTCAACCTTTTCAAGATACTCCATTCCGGGGTGCTTTCCACCGGCTCCACAAGTTTATTCACAGAGCCTAAAACATTGATAGGCTCATCACTTTTCACAAAGTCCAACAAAGGCATATCCTTGTACAATAAAAGGTCACCTTCATCATAGCCTCCTCTCTTCCTTGTTTTCTTCTCAGGGTTGAAAACTTTAGCTTCGTTATTAACTTTTTCCTGAGCGACTTCCTCAAATACCTCTTTTGGGTCTAACATGCGGGGATCAAGCTTTTTAGGTGCCTTGTATCCCTGACACACAACAAAGATTTCGGCAGATACATTACGTGAGGAAGGAGGTTTTGTTGCTTCGACTTTTTGAAACAATTGCTGGAAAACCCACATTAAATTGTTGTAGTCTTTGGATCTGAACACCTTAGTAACAAATGTTCCTCCCTTGATGAGGTGTTCAACTGCTAGTTTGAGAGCAGTCAATACCAAGTGCGATTGTGTGAAAGCATCCTGAACCCAACCCAAACCAACGTTAGGGGCACCATCATGGAGAACGGTGTCCGCCTTCCAAGTTTTTAAATGACCTCTAAGCTTCGACCTGCAATCTTCTGTTGTGATATCGGACTGAAATGTGATGCAGTTTGGTAGAGGTTTGATTGGAACGATATCAACACCCACGATAAGAGAGTTTATAGGACATAGATTAGATGCAACTTGGCACCACGAACCAGGGGCAGCGCAGAGATCTATCACAACCTTCGACTTTTCCAAAAAATGACCATATTTTTCATTAATTTGTATTATTTTAAAAGAAGAACGAGCTCTATACCCCTTTTCCTTGGCAAGATAGTAATATCGATCTAACCTTCCTTTGCTATTTTTCTTTTGAGTCTTACCCATACTGCTAATGGACTGATTGGTGATAATGAGATGAGCCTTAAAAAAAAAGGATTAACGTGTGCGCAAGAAGTCACGTGTCAAACTAGCCACTCCAGTTTCTGCCCCAACATCTTCTCATCATCTAAGAGTTGATCATCAATTGCATTCACAGTACTATCGTTGCATAAAAAGCATTCTTGTAGCAATAAGTCGTCCAAAATTTTCTTGTCGTAATGCGATGGATTGCTTTTAAAATTTTGAAATAATTTCTTGAAACGATAGTCGCCTTTCAGTTGTAAGTAATACCGAACAGCACAATCTTTATGGAAAGCATGGTGACAATTTGGAAAAATCAAAAAGCTCTTATTTATCAAGATCCTTTTGCACACTCTGCAGGGTTCTCCAGGCTCTATTATAGTGGAAATATGCCCCTTGGCATTACGGGTTTCCAACTCATCAATTTGAACCTTGAGCTTTTGTGCAGTAAGCGATGATTCCTCCATTTCCAAAGCAAGCTGATTGATTTGAGTATTGAATGAATTGAGTGAGTCAATTATATCGTCTTTGAATTCACTAATTCTTACGGATTCAGGGAATAAAGGAAGCAAATCTTTTAGACTCAAGATGCTCGAGAAGGGATCTCCTGTACCAGAAAGACGTGACAAGTATTGGATGATTTTACTCAACGTGTAGCCATGAACATCGGCCCCATCGTGATTCAGATATTCAGTTTTCAGAAAATCAACAGATTGACTTGAATCTTTAGCCCTTTCCCCGGAAGAGTGGGGCACTATACTTTCGGGTAATTGAAAATTCGGATCGTGGCAAATTGAGTCTATTAGGAATTGAATGTATCCGATCCAAAGCTTTTTCTTCAACGAGTATTGATCATCATCCAACCTGATGGAATTAACAAGGTCAACAGAGCGATGTTTTGAAAAGTCATCTTCACTCTCATTGGTATTTTGAGCACCTCCTTTTATCGTAGCTTTGTTGTACTCCTTCAAAACAATTTCCGCGAAGAAGCACAGTTTGTGTTCAAGAGCAAGGGACAAAGCAGTTTCAAACTGATGCAAGTCATTGGTGAGAATTGATATAGCTGATTGAACTCTCTTGAACCGAATGCAAAGACGTAAAAGGAAGCCACATTCAAACGGAGCACTTCTTTTGTAATTTGGCAGATCACTTCTGAGAAAGTCTAGAGTTTTCTCCACTGCTTTTGTAAGGTAAAGATCATCATCATCTCTGGAGCTAGAAATAAGTGTAGACAAGTAGAAGTTATTGAGTAGCGTGCTTCTCACTTTTTTTTCGTGAATTAAGCTTTGAACAAACTGAATGGCAACATTCTGAGAAACCAGTAAGTTTTGATTAAGTTCGTTGTATCGAACCAACGCCGGAAGTAACTTTTCATAATCTAAATTTTCAAACTTTAGCCAAAACTCAACAACAAGCTTAGGCATCTTTAAGATCAAGGATAAAGATGTGTCATATACAACTTTCTTCGCTTTCGAATTATCAGTTTGTAAGAGCTTGCCCAAAGACCTAATAACTTCATTCCAAGCTTGGTTTTCGATGTGGTGGTAAGTGACAAATTCGTAGTCTTTTACAATTTCAGCATACCTTATTAACATCTCTTGCGAATTTGAATCAAGAAACAACTGGAATACGTTGCTCCTGTCGATAAATTTTTGATTTTTCTCCAAAAAAGAAAACAAATTATTTTCTAGAAGTTCGATTTGTCGCTGATTATAATTGGTAAGTAGATGCGGACGATTTTGTTTCTTCTGACTCACACCGTGGACAGAGCTTCCTAATCGACTGAGCAGTTCAAGATGGAGACTGGTTATCCAACTTGACAAAATGGTGTCAGCCATTTTGTTTTGTCTTTTCTTATGGCTGAAATCGAATTTGACTAACAAATAGTCAATCAATAGAATACCAGCATAGACAGATAACATCGATGTCTCCTCATAAGTGCTTATCAACATCAATGTAACCTTTTCGAAAGGCTCCAGCAGCTTGGCAATTGTTCGTATCCCCCTTTTCTGAGTTTCTAATCTGCTTTCGATCTCTTCTTCTGTACCATTCAAGAAGTCAGCACCAAAACCTCCGGCTTGAAGCAATTCATAGCCCTGCTTGGTTAAAATAACACTTCGTTTGAATTCAAGCTCTTTGGCCCCATGGTTCTGCTCTAGAAGTTTCAAAGCTTTCTCATAATCGCCCAAATTATAATATGAATACCAGATAGAAATTGACTCATTAGAGATGACAACCTCATGAATACCGTTGTTTGTGAAAAGCCATGTTGTCTTTCCTATCTCGTCAGAAGTGACGCCTAATATCTGATTTCTTTCTCTGGAAGTCGGCAAGTCAACAACGTGAGGTTGTTGTAGGGTAAGTTTGTTGAAGATTGCCAACCGTCTGCAGTCAGAAGTAACTAGTAGCAAGTGGTGCCTGGAGGTGGTCAAAGAATGCTTCCCATCCTTTATACTGTAATTCTCCCAGTCAGCAATTTGACCTGTTGAAAGCAAAACCTCTTGATCATCTGAGTCTAGATGACCAGATGCGCGCTGAACGAGATAGTAGTATTCATGAGATGTATGGAATGTAGATTTGCTGTTAAAATCTAGTGTAGTCGACTTTGGAGGTTGATGCAATGCACGTTTGAATTCAGCTAAGGTTGGTTCTAGACAATCCCAACTTAGCTTTTCGTCTGAATGGAATAAATGAACCTGTGACAGTTCTTTCGACCACTTGAGACCAAGGATTTTTTTTTTGCTAGTGTAAATCTGCTTGACGTATTTCTCGTTTTTTTTGCTGTCGTGATCGCTGGAGTCGCTAATATGGAGCGAGGCAACAAATATGGCCCCTTCCAAAGTAGAAACAAGGAAGTCCCCAGTCGAGGAATCCGATCCATGGTTATCAAATGAAATGAATTCAATATGCAAGCTCTTGAAACGAGAAAGAGGTTTAAGCTTTTGAAACGAGATATGTAAATGAAAGTAAAGTCTATCATCGACTTGCACAATCAAAAACTTTCCGCTTGGGTTAAGCCAGGCATTGGTAAATTTAGACAGTCCGAGATTGCTGGGTAAATGGACACGTAGAACTTTTGATGGATTGTCAAGATCAATCCTATAAATGACTGAGCCTGTCACAATGTACATTTTGTTACTCTCCACAAGCAAGTTTTGCAAATCATTGTGTAGATCGAATTGAAGTTGCACATTTTCTAGAGCAAACTGGGGCCGGTCATTCCCAAGGCCATTTAATTTACTTTCCATCACAGACATTGATTAAAGGTTAAGGGAGTACCGCCATTGATTGTTCCAGGCAACAGATCCTCACTAGATATGCGCTAAACTGATCGTAGTGAGGCGAGAAGGGCAGGTGTAAGGATGTGTTATAAACTGACCTAGCTAAGACACCTAATTTTACAACAACCTTAAATAGTAAACATTCTAGTCACAGAATATCAATTATTACTACCAGCGATGCCTACGATTGTTGAGCTACGCTCAAGCTAAAAATACCCGAACGCTAGAGCAGTAATTAGTGTGGTCGTGCAGAAACCCAGGTACACCGCCCCCCGCATGACCCAGTTAGAGGTAAACTGAGATTCAGTTTGTTTTCTTCCCTTCAACAATCGAAAGTATGAACGTCTTAAAATTGCAGAAAAAGCATCCAGAGTTGTCACAAGCTGACATATTCGAGTTCATCGAAGATTTTAGAGCAATTGACTTGGATGAAAGAGGGTGGGTGGAAAAGAAAGAAGTGATCAATAAAGTGTCTCTGGGTGGAAAGTTTTCTTACGACGAGACTAGAGAGGCATTGAAGACTGTTGATGTGGATGCATCTGGTCATGTCGAATTGGAGGATTTTGTTGCTCTCATGTCTAAATTAAATGGTGCTGAAGCGACAAACTCAAGCGCCGTTCATTTAACCCCTGACAAACGCAACAACAACCAAAGCGTTCCAATCAGTTCCCCCAAGAGCCCAGGGAGGGCATTTGCTGGACCTGCCCCGATTGCAACAGCTAATACTGCCAACAAAACTTATATTGGTGGTAAGACTTCCGGTACTACTCACACGATCAACGATGAAGAGAGGTCCGAATTCACGCGCCATGTTAACTCTGTGCTTGCAGATGATCCAGTAATTGGGGACAGATTGCCGTTCGACACAGAATCCTTTCAAATTTTTGATGAGTGCAGAGATGGACTAGTATTGTCTATGTTGATTAATGACTCGGTCGCTGACACAATCGATACGAGAGTTTTGAATTTGCCTTCCGCTAAAAAGAAGACTCTCAATAACTTTCAAATGTCTGAGAACGCCAACATTGTCATCAATTCCGCAAAAGCAATTGGATGCGTGGTGGTTAATGTTCACTCGGAAGATATAATTGATGGAAAAGAGCATTTGATTTTGGGCTTGATTTGGCAAATTATCCGTCGTGGGTTATTGTCGAAAGTGGACATCAAATTTCACCCGGAATTATACCGGCTTTTAGAAGATGACGAGACTCTCGAGCAGTTTTTGAGATTGCCTCCCGAACAAATTTTGTTGCGTTGGTTCAACTACCATCTCAAAAATGCCGGTTCGACCCGGAGAGTTACCAACTTCTCAAAAGATGTGAGTGACAGTGAAAACTACACAGTTTTATTGAACCAGTTGCAACCTCAGGAATGTGACTTGTCCCCCTTGCAGACACACGATTTATTGAAGCGTGCAGAGCAAGTTTTGGAAAATGCTGACAAAATCGGTGTGCGCAAGTACTTGACGCCGAAATCCTTGGTTGCTGGAAACCCAAAATTAAATCTTGCGTTTGTTGCGCATTTGTTCAACACCTATCCGGGATTGGATCCCATTGAAGAACACGAAGTTCCAGAGATTGAGGAATTTGATGCTGAGGGAGAGAGAGAGGCTAGAGTTTTCACTTTATGGTTGAACTCTTTGGACGTTGACCCTCCCATTGTCTCTCTTTTTGAAGATCTCAAAGATGGTTTGGTTCTCCTACAAGCTTTTGACAAGGTGATGCCTGGAAGTGTTTCTATGAAGCATGTGAACAAAAGACCCACTAACGGAAGTGAGTTGTCTCGATTCAAGGCTTTGGAAAACACCAATTACGCCGTGGAGATCGGAAAAGCTAACCACTTTTCTTTGGTTGGAATCGATGGCTCCGATATCGTCGATGGAAACAAATTGTTGACATTGGGCCTCGTGTGGCAGTTAATGAGGCGTAACATAGTGGACACCTTGGCAAGCCTAGGCAAAGGAAAGAATGTGTCTGACAGCGATATTTTAAAGTGGGCAAACTCACAGGCAGCCAAAGGAGGAAAATCAACCAATGTCAGATCTTTCAAGGATCCTTCATTATCCAATGCCGTCTTTTTATTGGATGTTTTGAATGGTATCAAACCTGGTTATGTGGACTACGACCTCGTTTACCAAGGTGCAAACATTACTGATGAAGAGAAATATGCGAATGCCAGATTGGCTATTTCTATTGCCAGAAAGATAGGTGCTTTGATCTGGCTAGTTCCAGAAGATATTAATGAGGTAAGAGGCAGATTGATTTTGTCTTTCGTGGGAAGTTTGATGAGTATCGCAGGTGATGCTTAAACATTATCTAAAACCGTGCTGCACACAAAACACCCGTACACCAACCTCACGTTTGTCCAATAAAATAGTTTTTAATCACAACGATTATAGTGTACCTTAAGACACTTTCAGATTTCGAATACAACATATTGGGGCTGTCATGTCTAAAACAATACTTCCATTCACTGAGGCAAATAGTAAACGGGTCGCTTCTTTGTTTAGGAAAGCTTTAAGAACCGCATTTGACTCAACTCACAGATTTGAGGCATACAGAGAACAAACCATAAAGATTCGCTCTCAGTTCGAGGCGAACAAGCATATTCTGAACCCAAATGATTTAGAAGTCGCAATTGCTCAAGCGAAGGCAAAGTTGGCGGAGTACGCTCACCCTGATCCTTATATCCCTCCTTCCAGACCTGGAGGAACCAAGTATGAAAGAAATCTTCCATCCCCCGACGAGCCAGTTGTCCCAGGTAACTGGTAAACCAGCCCCACAGTGCTTCATCAGAGCAATCTAGAGACTTATCGTTAAATGAAAGGGTGTTGTGCCAATGTCGAATCAGCTTATTTTGTCTCGGTGAAGTACTTAAATCAAACTTGTCACGGTAAGGTTTGTCACGACTCAAGTTTTTCGAAGTAAATAACTTCGATTTATCCAGCAATCTATAAAATACAAACTTCCATCGGATCTTCTCAGAATTTGTAGATCTTACATGAACACATGAGAGTATATTAAAGTATCGTGCTCTTGTAATAAAAAGGGGCGACAGAAGAAGTTCTTTGAAGAGGTTTATCAATGATATTCCAGGTCTTAGGTATTTCAAGCTTATCTTTAAATGTTTAAACAAAGTCCAAAGAAGACGGATGGGATGAGATCATGGACGGCACGTGAGCACGCATTTTTCAGAACTAAGCTCATCGCAGCACTGACTAGTAAAGCCCACAAAGTTAAGAAAATGCCGAGATCAAAGCGTTCAAAGCTCGTCACTCTAGCTCAGACGGATAAAAAAGGAAAGGAAAATAAGGTCCGTATCTTTGATGAAGTCAGGGAAGCCCTCGATGAGTTCAAATATTTGTGGGTCTTACAATTGAAAGATGTAAGAACACCGGTCTTGCAGGACATCAGGTCGGACTGGGTCGGATCCAAGTTATTACTAGGGAAAAGACGGGTATTGGAAAAGGCACTTGGTGACACACCAGAGGAAGAATATAAAGACGATATTCACAAATTGAGCAAACTTTGCACCGGGGTACCAGGGTTACTCTTCACCAACGAAGATCCAGAAACAGTCTCGGCTTATTTCACTGCTTACACGAAGGCTGACTTCTGCAGAGCTAAGTCAAAGGCACCAATTGATTTTTGCATCCCCGAGGGTATTGTCTATTCGAGAGGAGGCCAAATTGCAATTGAAGAAGACGTTCCTATGTCTCACTCCTTGGAAGAGACATTAAGAAACAAATACAAGATACCAACTAAAATCAAGTCAGGTAAGATTTACCTCAATGAGCCCTTCGTGGTATGCAACAAAGGTGATGTATTAAGTGTCACTCAAGCATTAATCTTGAAACAATTTGGTGTTGCTGCATCGGAATTTAAGGTGGGAATAATTGCCTACTATAATGTCGAAACAGCTGAGATTGTTAAGTTTTGATTCACTCATGTCATCTTGCAATGGAGCCTTCTGCTTCAATTTACAGTCACTATCATTAGAGCGGTTCAGTAGTTTAGCCTTCAGAATACACAAATAAGTCTTTCAATTTTCAGTATTGTACATAATGTTAGGACAGTCCCAATTGACATTGAACAAAGAATAAACGAGCCGGGCCATTCCCTATATTTTTGAAGCTGTAGATGTTGAACCTTGGCACTTCGAAGGAACAACCTCTAGTGACAACGAACTTGTCTGAGTTAAGAGTCACCTCTATCAAGCCTTTCGCAACATGGAAAATAAACAAAGACTCTCCCGTGGTTCGCAAACTCTTGAAGCCTTCGAAAGGAAAATCAAGCAAGCCAGCTGCTATCATTTCCAGATCGGCGTCGAAAAGTGGAGCAACCTGGAAGTTCTCCAATGCTTGATGCCCATTTTTTGCTGCTGCAGGCAGCTCGAATTTCCCACCGGTTGGAGACCAGGCAACAACTCTTTTACTCTTCGTCTCTTCATTCTCAAAAACTTCGCACTCTAACGATGACTTTTTGAACCACTCTGATCCTTCAATTTCGGGATCGGACTCATAGTCATACTGATCATTCTTCGCCTTTGGTTTCGCACTGTTGTCTGCTTTTGCCTTTCGCTTTCTGGACCTAGTGCTCTTTTTGGCTGCCTCTGGCACATGAACAACCTCAACAATCTCTTGCAAAGGAACTTTCTGGATATCCCTGATGAGCGTGCTGTCCGGATTGGTGGTCTCTTCATCAGCCCTGCTATATATGACTCTTTCATTTCTCCAGTACGCGAGAGGGGCTATTTTTGTTCGTTTGGATCTCCGTAGGCCATCTGGCGGTGGTGAAGGCAAGGGTGATGGTTTGACTATCGAAGCTTCTTGTGTAGAGTAATAAGACATCTGACTTGGAGATATTGTAGTATTGGAACCCTGTGACTCTTTGTTTTCAAAATCAGAATAATCATCCGAATCAGAAGATGGTATATTTGGAATATCTGCATCATCATCGTCTTCATGGTCCAGGCCCTGGACACGGACAGCTTTATGCTTGTCCGTAGCCATTTTTTTCAAAAATCCAGAATAGTTCTTTGGAACAGCATTTGAGCTTTCAAGACGACTCAGTTTTGGTTCCTCTTCTCGTTGAAATTGATCGGCATCCTCATTGAAGTCATCTTCAAAGTCAATTATCGGGTCGTATTCCTCGAAATTATTGTTTTCCGGAGACTCGTTCCCGGCTGAAGCTAAAGGCTTTTCCGTGGGGCTTTGCCCTGCTCGTAGCGTGGAAGGCTGAGGATGTGTAGAGATTTCAGGAGGACTCAAAGATTTTATATCGGCTGCTGTGGACCTGCTACCAACGTTTGAACGAATTCTCCGAACACCAAGAGTCTTTCTGGTTGTTTGCTTCTCTGTACGACCCTTACTTAAAGAAATTTGGTTATCAACGGGGGGATCTCGTGTGTCAGATGAGATGGTTTCGTCAAAGAACTCATCAACATCCTCCATGTCATACTTGTCCTTGATTAAGTTTTCCCTCGGTTTGATTCCGGTCTTTCGAGACCGGACTCCTAGGCGGAGTAGATCCATGTTTTTTTTATTGAAAGGGAAGCTTAGGCGCCAATATTGGGGATCGTTTTGTTTACGTGACGGAGGCGCGACCGCGAACTATTAGCGCTGAGAAGACGTGTGTGGATGTGCTGTGGTGGTTGCACACCTATCATGCTACATATATCTGAGATATCACTTCTATGGAGAAAGAACTTCCTTCACAAACTACTTAAGTCCAAGTGTTCTGGTCCAGCCAGAAGCTCGTAGGTCAAGATGAGACCGTCTGAATAAGTGAGGAAAAGATGGAAGCGCGGATTACTCTCGGTAATTGTCACATTTCTCACGCTTACTCCAATCAAAGTTCTGAAAGAATGCTCTCCGAGGGCAATGGCAAAAATATTGGGAAACACATGTTCTTGGCGCAAGCCGTAAAGTCCCCTGTGCTCACAGAACCTCATTATCGTAACAACTCCCAGCTGTGTGGCTGCAACGAAACACAGGAGCTCCGGAATAATCTCAGTAATCAGAATTCTATTGCACCACTTCGTGTCTTCGCTAGATGGTAGGTCTAGGGTGAAAACGTCTTTTGTTGCGGCAGCACAAAATAAGGTGTCAGCTCTGAAAAGCCCAAGCTTGTTGATCGTAGACACCGCTAGAAATGTGATGCTTGGAGGATCTCTTGTTTTGGACTCAACACTTTTCTGGTACCCTAATTGGATTCTCCTGCACTCTTCGTCAAGACCGTGAAATTTTGCAACGTCGTACTCGTTGTCTCGATCTGCTGCACTCGATGCAAAACAAACAACTGGTGTCTCATAGTATTGCCATTGGTTTGCAATGCCTAGGTCCGAAGAGTTGCGGTAATCAGGATACATGCCCAATATTGTGGACTCTGTCATCACCCTTGTAGTTTCCTTTTCATCATCAATCGTCAGATCACCACACATTGCACTAATAGACAGCACATGCTTGAAGTATTTGGAGTTAATAGGCTTCGAAGTCCAGCAATCAGAGCCAAGGCAAGTTCTTCTCGTCACCATAGGATCGCAAAATTTAACATCTTCCTGGCCGTTGGTTTCCAGACCCATTTTATTAGAAGAGCCCACTTCAAACTTGAACTCAATGTTCAAAAGCTCACCAAATATCGTTGTACAGCTGACTAAAGCCCTGTGTGAGGTGCCCTCGATGCTATAATCAACGAAGGATATTTCAGGTATATTGTGGAGTAGTTGATGGCTTTCAACCTTGGACATTGTTGTACCCTCTGTGTGGAAGTAAAAGAGAGATACGGTTTCTGTATTTGCAGAAGCGGCAACAAGTGAGTGTCTGTGCCCTAAGCTGTCAATACACGAAGCGAAATCAACTCCCCATGCAGATGAATGTAGCTTTAAAGAATAATCCGCTGCTATCTTTAAGCCGAAATGCCTTCTGACAGATATTTCTCTGTACCTCTCTATGTGCTCAACTAAGTTCTCAACGTGCCATACGTACACTGACCCGTCATCTGAGCAGGCCCCGACAACAGGCCCCTTCATCCAGTGTTTGCAAAGTCGAATCGAATTGAGAGTGTGCGGATAATATGGCCACGTCAGGACTATTCTGTCCGCTGTTGATGTAAATTGAGGTCTAGTCTCAAATTTAAGAAACGGTTCACGCTTGGGCCCACTGGTTGCGGGATCAAATTCATACACAACAATCTCTGACAAGCAGCATACTAGTAGATAATCAACATCGCTTTTACCCTTGACAACGACGGAAAGATTGTTTTTGTATTTTTTGGATTCTTTAAGGCCCTTGACCACATTAGACCCGAGAAAGTTGAGCTTGATCAGATCGCGGAATTTTGTGATTGGGGAAACTTGAAGTAGCTGTGCCATATTACTTGATTTGGCCCAATTTTCATAGAGCAGTCGTTCAGACCTATCGTTGGCTTTATCTTGGTTGTCAAACGAACCATTGCTCACTCCTAGTGTTTCTTTGCTCATTTGTCCTTCGCGCTGCTCCCAAACATGAATCGCCTGATAATTGACGTGTTTCGCCCTTTCAAAGGATTCTGGCTCCTCATCCACCAAAAACTCGGTATCATTGGAAAACCGTCTATCACTGTTGTGGAGAGAGCTGACAAATCTGTAATTCGATGTATCTGTCGACTCCGGGTCCTCATTGGAGTAGAAGAAATCAGGATTCCTGGTTGCTAGGATTTGAGTCCTTTTGGTGAACCTCTCAAGGTCAGGGAAAAGCGGGTTATCATCACTGAATTCAGAAGAGCTTTGATCTTGTTCATCACTCAGCCCCCTTGTATACGAGTAATGGGGATGCGAGGACTCTACGATCTCAACTTCTGTCAAGACCGGACTTTCCTTAGAGATTCCCCTGAACTTGAAAACCCTCTCTATTG
This sequence comes from [Candida] wancherniae, assembly GCA_003708715.3. Classification (NCBI taxonomy): domain Eukaryota; kingdom Fungi; phylum Ascomycota; class Pichiomycetes; order Serinales; family Metschnikowiaceae; genus Metschnikowia; species [Candida] wancherniae. The sequence goes on along the minus strand of PPOZ03000014.1, from coordinate 95,489 downwards.
CGTCTGGACATTGAGCAAGATCCATGAGGCAGAGCTAGGATAGCCTTTCTTCAGTATGTGAGTCCTCTTGGCGGCGCTTCCGTAGCGTTTACTTGCGTGCACACCAATAAGCAAGAAGTGCGGCTAGCTGTGCTTGTCAGAGGTGAAAGGCGCCAAAAATCGAAACTTTAAACCGTTCTTACAAAACAGCGAGTAACGCATGCGGGACGACTCGCCAACACTGACCAGGATAGAAATGTTGATGACGATGGATATAGTCTATGTCTTCAAGATCCTGCCCCCATGATGGGTTCAAGTGGTCGGCTGCGAAAAGTGGTCGCCAACAATGACCTAAGCATACACAAAAGTTTTCTCTGAAATTGATGAGGACATCCAGACTTTATCATTCGCTATTTCATTATCCACACCCCTGCTACATATGTTGATTCCATTTTGGGCTTTGCTCTCCTTCCCCGCCAAACTTTGGTTGCACACCGATGCATCGAACAATTCTGTAGTGCTAACGACGGATCTAGTCCAGCACACGAAAGTTCCAGGAAAAGGAGAGTATGATTATGAAGTGTCCTCCATGAAGATGCCTTCCATTTCAAGAGGGGACCTTCCAAGCTGGTTGCAAAAGTTCCAGAAGAACACAGGTTTCAGGGAACACTTTGGGCGCACCTTTAAGTCCAAGAATGGTGAGGTGGTGAAAATCGTTCTCGAAGATCCATTACAAAATAAAGACTTTCAGAAGGTGATTATTGACAACGTTGAAGACTTGAAGGATGAAAGCATCGGGTCCAAATTGAAAGATAGAAGCAATCACTTCATGACTCAAGACAGACTGAAGATCATCTACTACTCGCAAACAGAGAAATCGTGGTATCTACAAGAGTATGATGCTTCTGAATTATTGAAAAATCCCATTTTGGGCGATAAAATCCCGCTATCAAAATGCATCAGTTCCAAAAATGGAAACTCGGGACATATAAGTTCATCATTCAAAACAGGCCTTCTGGTTTCGAAGTCGCTTGGAATCCCCATAGATGTAAAAAATCCCTTAAACTATGAACAAGTTATGTTTTCAGTGGCAGGCACTGTGCAAATTGGGAACACATTAAAGATCTCGGGGACCGTGTCTTGCCAGTTTGAGGCTGGTCAGTGTGCACAGCCCTGCGTCTATCCATTCTACTTACGAGTCCCCGAAGGCACTCGAAGAAAACTACATTTTCGCAAAGATGGCGATCTTGAAGTTTCTTCAAACGTCGAGAAAACTGAGGCATTTGCTAAGCTCGCGGCAATAAATCCCATTGTGCAATGCGAGGTGTGGAACAATTCATCGATGTGCGACCCTGAAATCGCGCCAGGACTAAGCATAACTGACTAGAAAAGCTACGCTCCTCCGGAAATGAAGGCAAATGAAAACCATGCAGACTATGCCTCGTTTGAAGGCTCTCTGAAAGCAGATGTGCTATCGACTGTCGTTGATTCGTACAGGGCCATTTCAGCTGACACGACGAATTGGGTAGCAAATTTAGCCAACGCCTCTTCCCTTCTTTGGTACGCGTACCATCAAATAGGTGTGGAGGTCAATTGGGCAGGATTCTACGTGTTAAACGCAGAGGCACCAGAACAATTAATTCTTGGCCCATTCCAAGGGAAAGTTGCATGTCAATTGATCCAATTTGGTAAGGGTGTATGCGGAACAGCGGCATCCTCCCAGAAGGCGGTGGTTGTGAAGGATGTTAACAAATTTCCGGGTCACATTGCTTGCGACGGAGACACAAAGAGTGAGATTGTGGTTCCTATTATTCATAATGGCAAAACCGTGGCTGTGATAGATTTGGATAGTTCAGAGCATGCTACATTTGATGAGGAGGACGCAAAATATCTTGAGAAGTTGGCAGAGTTGATAGAGAGCACATGCAGTTGGGAATCAAAAAATTAATAATATACTACTTAATGAAAGTTGCATTGGATGACTGGGAACGAATGTCCTTTTCACTGGCGAAAAGAAAGATCAGTAAATATGTGGGAATGTGTGCACCTCGGCGAAAAGAAGAAACTCAACTTTCATCATTCTCCTCGGACTCTTTATCTTCGCCTAAACTTTCCGCGAGTGCACGTCGTTCTTCCTCACGTTTCGAATTGTGGTATAGTAAGGCTTTCGCCTTCTGGATAGCCCGCGGAGTTCCACTTATAGTGAACACCCTTTCCCCTTCCTCATTCAACTCAGAAATAGCTATAGTGGCACCGCTTACCTTCCTCACGCCCAGTATTCTCGCGCCTTTTTTGCCTATTAAAGCACCAACAATGTCGTTAGGGAATGCAAGTGTTGCCACGGAAGCCTCCCGTGTTTTCGCTGCCCGCGGCTCGTAGTAGTTAGTAGTGTCAGCCGAAGACAACTCCTCGTTCAAGCATCGCAGTATCAGCCTAAGGGAGTCATATAAGTCGTTGACTGTCCCCTGTACTTCAACTAGTCTTTCGCTTGACCCAGGTAAGAAAGATTTGGAGGCTATCATCAGAATGTGATACTTCTTTTGTATCTCCTGTATTCTGATACCACGAGAACCGATCAACGTTCCCATTTGGGAGTTCGGAATCAACAATCTCAATGCAGTAGTTTCCCCTTGAACACAAGGAGTTCGCAGCAACTGCTTGAGAGGAAAATATGAGTAGCTGAACTGGTTGTCGACCGTTGCATCCACCAATACCTGTGCGAACTTGCTGAGGGCTCTCGCTGTGTTGTCCAAGGTTCCACTGACAGTCAATATTCTTTCGTAGGACATGGACTGTGACTTCGAAATGGCAGCCTTGGTATTGGTTTCTTCCCGAATGGAGTCGATAACGTCTCTATTTTGCCCGGTGAAACACGCAGCCTCTTTGGAAGACAAGAGCACACGGAGGGTAATGGAGGTGGTATCGTCGTCCACATCTTCTAGCAGAGGCAAAACGGTAGACGCCTTGGATTCGTCTAGCTCATCCTGTTCAGGCGATGGCGAGTGGTCGGAGCTCATGGTATCTAAAGGTATGTTTGCGGGATTCTCAACTCCATGAGGGTGGCTAAATTAGCAGTATCAAGGGATAAGCCGAGAGAGACGTCCAAGAAATATCCAAGACGACTCAAGGAAGATGTTTGCAGAACAGGAGCGAGTATCTGGCACCCTCGGGCGTTTTTATTGTTCTCAGTATGCCCACAGCTATTTACGTCCTAATTTGTTCTTCGATCGCAGCAAAAGTGGTGCAAAGCTTCGATACAGGGTCAGAAGCGGTACGTCATTGATTGCATCTGCCCGCAGACTCTTCTCGGTTATACGAAGGACGGCGTGGAATGTTCCATGCACTTGGCTTCTATCCGCGTTTTTTACGTACTGAACTTTAATGATTGAATGTCGTATCTTAGGCGTTGTATTGGGAGGTACTAAAATTGCTTATATTGCGTGCAATTGGTTGTCAATGCCAGTTCTAAATAGTGCAAGTCTGTATACCGCGAGGTCGATCTTTGATCGCGCAGTATGTCAATACTTTAAGAAAGCAACTATGGTAGGAGCTCACTCATTTTTCTAGGTCTGAAATTATCAATCTCATTTTCCCTTTCTAGAATGTCAACAAATGAGTAATAGTTGATGGTTTGGCCCTCGGATTCGTAAGAATCACAAGGCTGCTCAGGCTGAGATTCCAGCTGGTCTTCATTGATGTCGAGCGCTTTCATCAAACGTTCAGAGATTACAGACCGAGATCTGTGCTTCTCCTTTCCTTTACATGAAGAATGTGCTGGTCCTGAGATGCTATGCGTACTTGAATGCGATTGACAGTAAACAACCGAAACTTTGTTCATATCTAGTTCAGGATCGCTGAGAACTTCAGTTGTCGTATCGAGTACCGGAGCGATATAATCACACGGACTACAACAAAAACTCAGCAGCCAGCCGTCAAAGGAGGCAATGGACGAGGAGCGTTCTTTGACTGCCTTTGGATAAGCGTGTTTCGATGTTGGACTGGGTTGTAGTTGCGGCGAGCAGGGACAAGAATATCTCTCAAAGATATCATTCTCTTGGCTCAAGCTGCTACATGAGCGACAGATTGATTGGGACTCCGAGTTGGTTCCCGTATTGATTTTCGGAGGACGATTGCTGGCGGACATCTTTTCTGTGGTGGAAATGTAGGCGTTTGCGTATAGCCTTTTTTATTCTTCTAATACTTTCTCACTTTATAGTGAACAAATAACTCTAGTTATAGGCGTATGCCATGTTGCTTGAAAGCGGGACCATTTTAATTTATAACAAGAATGTATGGATTGCGTTTTGTCTGATCATGCGATTGCCAGAGTGGAAACTGAGGTGCGTCACGAGCGATTATTTACGCCTTGCATTGCGTCCGAGCAGGAAAATTTGGTGAACTAAACGCGCGCAGGACCTGGTGATTTTTGATGCGCCTGTTAGGGCGTTAGGGCGTTTGGGCGTTAGGGCGTTACGTTGGGGCACTGAACCATACGGTAACTCGGCGCCTGGCTAATATTGCTTTTACAATTTCGAGTCGGGAACCCGGGGCTTAATCCTGTCTTTACAAATTTACATCTAGAATTGCAGGATCTGGCACCTCGACGAACGTAAAACAAGAAGTAAAGCGGTGATTTTTGAATCAAGTATGGAGGTTTTTCATAATGTTTAGCCATACATGAATACACCCAAGTGGTAAAGTGCTGCTAAATGTGATGTTTCAGCCGCTTATTCGGAGGTTGTGGACCCAATGGAAATCATCCCACAGTAAGCAATGGGTGTTGTATGCGCCGCGGTGTCATGACCAAAATTTATTTTCTGGGCAACGCACCGTCTGCAACCGACCCTTTTTCATTGCTGGCACACCACTTGTGATACTAAGTTTAGAAATTGGACGTCACTTAACACCCGCTTTCAGGGGGATACGTCAGACGAAAAAATAATGCCCAGAGTAAAATCAGAGTAGAACGAAATCGTGTGCCCCTTAAAACTCGAAACATCGGGCGTGCAGGTCTCTGTCACGCCGCATCCGTCAATTGTCTTTATCTGCGCCAACCTCATAGTTGAATTTCGGCATGCCAGAATTCACACGCTTCGTGAAAAAACAGGTACATTCCGAGCACAATGGTTCGATTTTGAATTAGCGTCAAGCGTTCGGTACCTTGCTTCCAAATAGGAAGTTGGCCTTTGTTGCAAACTCGGCGCATTGCAGTTGTAGTATGCTCAAGGCAAAATAGCGTAGAGCATAGCACACATATATTTTCTTATATTGCAAAGGGCCATGTGGACAAGACTATCTTGACCAGACAATGAAACTCGAGAACTAATGTAAAGTCTGCGGGCACCCGGGAGTGCCCGGCCCGAGGCGACGATGATATGTCGTAGAAAAAACGGTAGACAGTCTGTGGAGAGTGAATTGCGCTTCCCAAATCCAGAGCTACGGTCCTCATCGCCAAGTTGTAAGCGAAAGTGTGCAGCACTACATCACAATGCACTTTGATTTCATTGAATTTCAACAGCCCCTTCACTGGCTCTTCCGTGAGGATGACACACTCGTAGAGCCTCCAAATAGCTGATTTGGCTACCGCACTGTTTACTGGCCAATCCAATGCTTAGCGTCATCGAAGGAGGTGGCAATAAGCCGTGACACATTTGCTTGTACGGCTGACGGTTTTTTGTTTTGTTTGCTCGAATCTTTCTATTGTCTCGCAAACGATCTGCAGAATGCCGCCCCATACTCTAGTTGCCGTAGCAGCCTAATTTGCGACACGGAAATTAACGCATGGAAGAATCTGGATACCTGCGTGTCACATGGAGTCTCCTATTCCATTTGGCAGGCGAGCTGACATGCCGCCCGGAATATCTTTCGAGCCTAAATCCACTTCGCCAAATTTATATTGACATTTCTTTTTTACAAACACATTTTGCAATCCTCATTAATTCTTCAATTGATTACCCATCTTACCGAAGTCGACGACCTCCTTACGTACTTTTACTGGCGATCTCTGAAGGGGCTCTGTAGGTCTGCTTGCTTCTCCTCAGACGTTTTGCCACCCGATGTACGGAGATGCCGTATTTGGCTAGGGCCGGTACAGCCGCGCACAGTGATAGGGGAGATAGGAGAGATCACGTTTCTGGCTCCGTCTTCGGCTCTGGAGACTAACAACAAAGAAGTATATATATACATATGTAGAGCAGCGTAATTATTATCGATTGAATCAATTGCATGCGAACATGTTCAAATCTTCGAGCAGTGATATTGTGCAAAGCCGAGCCGGAGATGCCAGCCGTGATGTGGAGCCTGACAGGGCCAAGTCCCAGCCGTTCTTTGAGTCTGATGCTGGAGACGGCACAAAACGAGAGGACATGTACTTGACTGGAGCAAAATTGCATGCTTGTTTCTTTGCCCTTTTTATTTGCCTTTTCCTCTTCTCGTTAGATCAACTCATTGTCGCAACGCTCTTGAGTACTGTGGGAAACAAGTTCAACGCAATCAACCAGGTGGGTTGGCTCACCTCCGGCTTCTTCATCAGTATGACTGTTGTTGTGCTCGTGTGGGGAAAGTTGGCCATTATTTTCGGAAGAAAAGCATGTATGCTAGTTTCAATTGTCTTGTTTGAGGCGGGTTCCTTGATGTGTGCATTGGCCAACAGCATGAATGTTCTCATCGGCGGAAGAGTCTTGGCAGGCGTTGGTGGGGGCGGAATTCAGGCATTGACCTTCATTATACTTACTGAGGTTATCCCGATTGAGAAAAGACCCTTGGGCATGGCACTCTTCGGTTGCACTTTCGCAATTGCCTCTGTTTTGGGGCCATTAATCGGCGGTGCGTTCACATCTCATGTAACTTGGAGATGGTGTTTCTATATTAACTTGCCGATCGGTGCAATTGCAGTCGTTGTGTTCTTTTTTGCTTTCAACCCGCCCAAACCCAAAAGCAGCATAAGACTGAAGTTGGCCTTGATCGACTACTTCGGTGTCTTTTTGATTACCGCGGGATTGGTTTTGTTACTCCTTGGCTTGACATTTGGCTCTGACGGCAACCACAGCTGGGACTCTGCTGCTGTTATTTGCTGCTTTGTTTTGGGTGGTCTTTTGACAATTGCCTTCGGTATTTGGAACTTTGGCTTCAGCAAAAACCCTCTTCTTCCAACAGATGTGGTCACATCCATTGGCTGTTTGGCTGCGGCCATTCAATTGTTCGGGGGTTTCGGATACTTCTCAGGTTCATTGTTGTATGTTACTATCTACTTCCAAGTTATCCACGATGCATCTGCATGGTCATCCGGCCTCCATTTGTTACCAATCATTATCAGTTTGATTTTAGTCTCCATTTTCTCTGGTCTTTTTATAAAAAAGACACAAATTGTGAAGCCGGTCGCAATAGTTGGCGTTATCATTGGTTTTGTTGGCTGTGGATTGCTCACCTTACTCGATGTTAACACAAATAGATCACTGAAGATTGGTCTATTACTTTGCACAGGAGTGGGCCTTGGCCTCCAAATGCAAGCTGCTCTTATGGCTGGTCAAATTTCGGCTCCGAAGTCCCCTGGAGGGACAATTATGGCCACTACACTTTTAAACTTTTTTCGTTCATTTGGTGGTTCCATCTCTGGAACCATGGCCGATGCAGTTTTTGACTCGAGCTTCAACAATTTCATTGGCCCTGATTTAAAAAAACAATCAGCTGCAGTGATTGATGAGCTCAAACATTATGACTTGAGCGAAGTCATGAATTCGGCTGCTTTGGTGAAGAAGATGAGTCCAGCTGCACAGAAATTTGTCAAGGGTGAAATCATGAAATCCATAAGGAATGTATTTTACATGGGTTTAGGCTATGCTGCATTCACTGTACTTGGGGTGTGCTTCATTACGAACCAGAGATTGCCAAGTAGTGCCGAACCAAAAAGAGAGCCAGAGGCTAGTGAAATCGAACAAGAGAAAAATTCACGATCAGACGGAGATGAACTTGAGCTCGAAGATAGTGTCCAGGATGAAGCTCATGAATATAAGAAATGAGCTTCAACGACGTGAGCTTCCTGTAAATAGTACTTGTATAAATATATTTTAATTCTATAGAAGAAGCCATGCGGTATTCAAGATCAGACTATTGTCTATTACATTATTCGTAGTGAGTTCCATTGACACAAAATCAGTCCATAAAAACAATAAATAGTGGCTTGTCTCACATGTGGTGCAAGAGCGAGGATTAATTTTGCACCCATCCTATATCGAAGTAAGTACTATTTTTCATACAAATATTTAATATCATGCTGTACTATTATAAGTCCCAATATACATACTTTTAATATTGCGTGAATATAATCACCATATGCTTTTCAAGCGAGCTCCATTGTAATCAGTACATCCTCTCACATGATACTGCAGTCTATGAGACCTAAGCCATACATGACTTTCTCCACATGCTTCTTAATCAACGGCCAGTCTTGACGTCTCTGTACAAACTCGTATATCTCCTCCTGGCTAAAAATTCCGTTGAATTTAGATAGGTCACTCACAATTTGGCCAATGGCTTTCGCGTCCTCGCCGCTTATCAAGTATATTGTACCAACTTTCTTCAACGCTTGGAATAGAGGATAGACCATCTTTTTGTTGCTCTTGATATGCTTCAATATGAAGTCATAGTATAAGTTCAAGTCTGAAATCAAAATCACTGCTCCATCGACTGAGATCGTGCTTCTCTTGAGCAGCTTGACAATTGCTTGGAAAAATCGCTCAGCAACTTCTTGCTGAAATACTTCAATGATGGATTTGTCAGCACTTCCAACAAGCAAGTCTATGTTGTCTTCCAAAATCAGCACTACTTTCCTGGCTGCCGGGGTCGGTCCATCCGCTATCGTGGACGGCGGTGGGTTGTAGTCAGAATCTTTGAGGACAGAAATGAAAACGGACTCGATCTCCCGGAACAATACCTCAATTCCAATATTGAGACCGTCCGCAACATATTTGTCCACATCTCCTTCTAGCTTCCGTTTCGATTGGAGAGATGGGTTGAGAACTGAATTCTCATTTTTCACTATGTTTTTTTGTATCATTTCTTCCTTGTAGAAAATATCCAACATCTGCACTATCATATCAGCGGTTTGGATCAGCTCGAAGAATATAACCAACGGCCCGATAGCACTATCACCATTGGCAGAGTCACTGATGCTTATTTCGTTTGGATTATAGTTTTTCAAATGTCGAAGGGACTTTTCGAATCCGATTTTTAAATGCTCCGAGCCCAAACATTCAAGCGCTGTTATAAATTCATCTTGCATTGTGGCATGTACCTCCGTGAGAACGGAGTTGATAGTGAACTCATGGAAGTAGTATATTCTTGCGAGTGACTGCTTTGCTCCTTTGAGTATTTCAAATGCTAGTTCAGGGCTGAACACTTTGTTAAGAGACTTGAGATTTTCTGCTAGAATGATTGCATTGGCTTCCACCTCCGAATAATTTGCAAGAGTTTTGTCTCCTTCTTCACCATCGGGAAGATTTGTGCTAGCATTTATGGTGAATACCTTTCTGAAACTGGAGAGAAAATCATTCTTAGACTCAACTTTGACTTGTTTCAAAATTCGCTGCGTCGTTTGCGCTTCTCTTTCTTCAACAGTTTTATTCCAATGATTGATCTGCAATCTGCAGAAGTCTTTGAAAGCTAGTTTTTCCTCGTTCAAATACTCTGAAACGTAGGAATCATAGGAAACGTCGATCAATTGCCTTATTAGCGAGCAATAACTTTCACCGACATTCATGCAAGGATCAAGCTTTCCCACAAATCTCCCCGTGAGCTTTCTATAAAGCATTGTGACCATTTCCAAATACTGGCCCTTCTCTTTCGCGCTCGTGGTCAACATCAAAATCACCTCTTGTAGTTGGTTTGTTATGAGCTCTTCGCTGATTTTGAGCATCATCGGGACGCTTTGCGGGAATATAAGGTCCACAATTCTGGCCAACTCGTTGAACACTCCTGCCAACTCATCGATGAACTCGTCGACGCGAGACTCGTTGATGCTAATGGATTTGTCACTCAAAGTAATTTCACCAGTTTCCAGAGTGTCTTCTGTATTTTCTGTATTTTCTTTACTGTTCTCTGTTTCTGTGTAGAAGTCCTCGATGCTGAAGAGCTCTGGGTTCAAAAACTTGATCGTGTCATTGTCGAAGCATGTCTTCTGTAGGAAAAAATCTATGATGGTGTGATCGTTATCCAAGTCGATTAATATCTGCACAAACTGGCTCGTTCCTTCATAGTCATGGATATCGTAGTGGATTTCGAGTTCTCTGAGAAGTGCATTTTCGAAGATTTCCATCAAATCCGTTAGCTTTTGTCTGACGAACGTTCGCGAAGTCTCGTCGGAATCTATGGTGTTGTATTTGAGCAAATTTGACAAGATGCGAGCCTGGTCTTGAGGGGTGTGGAAAGTCTTGAATATTTTGAGTCTGTCATACGGTGTGCTAGACTGTAAATCCTTGTAGTAAGGTAGGAGACATCGGCGTATCTTCAATAGCTGTAGCTTCGCGAGCTTCGGTGACTTATATATCACGGACAAGCACAGCAATGGGCTCTCGAAAGTATGGAAATCGCAAGCCGCTTGTCCCTCAGGGGGAATAGGCTGAGCTGTTTCCCACACGCCCATTGTGTGAAGCTTCAGGATCCAGAGAGCTGGATCCTTGACGGCCCTGTAAGCATTTTTGGAGACGCACGAGAAGCGGAGAAGATCAGGCACATCTAGATACCACGAGATTGAGCGGGCCACGGGCACAGGGATGACCTTCTTGTTGTAAACATCTATGTCGGTGTTCCAAAGCACCTGGGCCATCGGTGGTGGGGGATCTTGCCTGTGAAAGCGCGATATGCGTGGAGAAGTTTAGATGGTTAACGTGCGTCGCGCGGCCTGAGATGGTGGCTTAAGCAGGTGCGGCGGCGGAACAATCTACGGAGGAACGCAAATGGACTGAACGGAAAACTCGTCTTAAACCGGTCGAATGAAGAGTGCTTGGTTCTCCTTTGAACTCTAGTTCCTGGTGTTGTCCAATTACCTAAGGGACGTACTTTTTAGAGTTCAACTTGCCTATGCCTTTTGCAACCAGTCACGAGGAGGCTTTTGTCAAAAAGAAAGGCTGTGACATATCATAAGATTTAAGTGAATCGGCCATGACACAGGAGAAAGCAACTCGGGGCTCACGTTGTGAGGCCTTTTTCTTCGCCGGTGCTTGCTGTATCTTACTCCATTTTATCGTTTGCCTCTATGACCGTTTCTGTTTTACACCCACCACTCTCTTGACCGCGTCTCTTTTTGGAAAATTCCTTTAAATTTGCTTCTTACTAGATCATTCGGGGTTCTCCGTTAGATTTCCCTACGCTTCCCGTCGCAGGAACCACTTCATGTGTTCACGTGACTTACCACTACGCGATGCTCTGCTGAGTTGCGACAGGGTCTAATCACGACTAAACGATGGCTACCAATCTTAATTCCACCTTGCTGGACCTTGGATATATCGACAAGGCTGCGGTGTTTGCGCCGTACTGGATATATCAAAGTGGCGTTGGGTCTAGATATATACCCTCCTTTGCCATTCTTCTCGCTGCCACTTCTTTGGTGTTTGTCTCCTCTTATTGCAGTTTATCGCAACCAAAGTCAGCAAAAGATCCTTACAAGGGAAAAGAAAGTGACTTGTGGGACCCCACAGATAGGGACCATAGTGAGCTCTACATAACTCTGCCTTTGGATGTGACTTATTTGAACGAAAACTTGATTGATTTCAAGAAGGCATTGCTTCTTCCATTATTAGGAGCCACTTCGTTGTACGGTTTGAACGTCTTGCTTCAGAGAATGGATATCTCAAAGCTGCAGTCTTTGGGCTATTTGTTCCTCACGATACAAGGTCCTTCCCTCTACGTGACCACGTCTTTCCTTCTCGGTGCTGTAGCAAGGCAGACTGCATTCTTGTTGAGACTTAAAAACAACCTGGGATCTTTATTTAAAAGATACAGATTGACTTTGTCCTCCGAAGACAAATTGCCATTGGGGTTTGTCGAGAAGTTTGACTTAGACGAGATGAAAATGACCAAGAGAGAGTACAAAGACTTCAAAAAGTTTATGACGGAAGAGAACAATTGCAAGATTATCAAGCCCTCAAAGGTAGAGACGAAGAAGCAGGTGTCGTCTGTTGTCTACGACACGAGAATTTTTCTTGTCGTTCCCATCACCTTAGCGACGATGTTCCTTTACTACTCGCACAACCCTGCTCTCAATGGAGACTACAACTTGCCTAGAACGAATTGGATTATAAGCAATGTGTCGGCCGCCTCGCTTGCCGTCTCATCACAATCTCTCATGAGAGTAGGGTCATTCAAAGTGGCATTCGCTTTGCTTGGGGCTCTTTTTTTCTACGACATGTACTTTGTTTTCGCGTCTGACATCATGTTGAATGTTGCAGCTGCTATTGACTTGCCGGCAAAATTGGTTTTTCCGGAGGCGCCCTCTCAGTATTTACCAAAGTCCGGTATATTCACAGCGCAGGTACACGAACTTGCAGTTTCCTTTTCTATTCTTGGACTCGGAGATATTGTGGTGCCTGCAACTTTTGTGTCGCTCTGCCTTCGTTACGACTACCATAGGTACTATGCGAGTCACGATTTGCCTTTCCATAGGCTCAGAGGGATCGGTGTACCAAAGTACTTTCTGGTAGCCATAATCGCTTATTTCCTTGGCGTGACTGCGGCGATTGGCGCTAATCTCTATACCCGCAAGGGCCAGCCAGCGCTATTCTACATTGTTCCCAGTCTCTTGCTTGGAGTGTTTGGAAGCGCGGCAATCTGCGGCGAATTGTCTGATTTGTTGAGCTATTCTGAACATCTCAAAATATACAAGAAAGCAGAGCAACCCGAGGACGGGAATGTGGCACCTCACGAGATAGTGAAAACTGAAAGGGTCTACGACTTTGAAGGGTCTGACGATGAGGACGACGATACATACATAATCGAGGAGGAGACCGACGAGGACATCGAGGTCTATGATGACGAAGACTTGAGACAAGAGATCGATTTCTTACTCAGAAATCAGTGAATAGAGCAAACAAAATGAACAGAGTGCCGTGAAGATATCCATGTTATCGCGATACTGTGGCGGAGTGTATTGCTTATCTTTAGGAGGTAGTGGTGCGCAAATTTTTCGAGTCGCGTCTCGTAGAATGCGCTAGAACGCTGGGCCCTCGAAAGCGCAAAGTATGAGCACCGAAAAAAGTTGCCCGTATATGGCACTGATTACGGAACAGGCGGAAAGCGCCGAGGTTTTCCTGATATCGCGACCGTCCAGCGGGGTTCTTATCATGATACCGTTGGAGACTAAAAATAGCTATCTGTCTTGGTGGTGCTTTGGAATGAGAAGCGCAAAAATGTTCGGTGTCAGATTAGATAATCTCCAGTGATAGGAGTTGCTGTGACTGAGGCGGAACCGGAAAGAGTAATGTCAGCCGACGCACCGTCCCGCGGGGAACTCGTAACGAGGTCGGACAAAAAACGAGATATACTCATAGAAGGGAGAATTAGCGACTAAGCACACAGGTGAACCTTCCATAATATTTTATCGGTCGAAACAAAGACGGCGGCTGGTTCGGTTCTAATCGCGAAAGACGCCTTTGTTTTGGCCACAGTATTCTTGCTCAGAGCGCAAATGAGCACCTTGCAGGTAACTGTGGGGGCCGTGCGCGAAAGGCGTTGTCTTATCTGGAGTATCTCGGAAATTCGCGGTCGGAGCAGCAGCCGTTCTTTGCACGGTGTTTATAGCGGGGCCGTCGCTACAATTTAAGGCCCACATCTTGCTCCACTGTGGCAGTTTGCCCGTTCCTCTTTTTTTCCCTTCTCTGGACTTTTTTTATTTTGTGGTTGCTTATACCCGGCCACTCAACCGCAGAGAGTTTAGGTCGAAATGTATAAATCCACGAAAAGAATCAGACTTGAGGAAGAGATCTTCTCCAAGTCTATCAAGGACATCGAGCAGATGTTCACGCTACCCTGTTGTGAATTCGACGACGCCGGAGACAGTAATAAAAGACACAAAAGCTGTTCGAAGGAGCCAAGCTCCCCTCTCCGGAATACCTTTGACCGCTCGGATCTTCCGGCAGGGAATATATTCCAGTCAACAAACCTCAACTACAACTGCATAAACTTGGCATTGTTTCTGTCGCGAGCTCTGAGCGATGTGGACGGAACAGACGAGAGGGATGAAGACCCATCGATGGTGTTGACGTCTCTTTCGTCCGCAAAAGCGAAGGTTCCCGTGCCGAACTACAATCTACAGGCGAGGTCCGTGCCTTTGGATCTTAACGAGGAGGACATCGAGGAGTACAAGTTTGGGCAGGACTTGAAACTGTACTTACCTCGTCTCAACCTTGAAAGCGACTTGAAGATCATCGATCAGATGTTTTCGGCTTCTCTCCTCGCGCAAGCAAGTTGAGAGTTTCACTTCTTCTATGTATGACAGCACCCGAAGTAAGGACGGAAGTCCAATCTTCGGCAGTATACGAAAAACGACGTCTACCCATGCATATTTACAGTAGCAGTGACCCAGGGTTCCTTGAGGATGATTATGTTGTAGCCCATTTACTCTTTCGTGATCTTCTAAGATATCTGGACACGGCCACATCTTTCGAAGCCTCCACATAAAAGCTAAAAGACCCTTGTTGTGTCCTGGACATCCGAGCAAGGCAAAACTCCGTGGTATCACAGCAGGTAGGTTTCGTAGTTCTTGCCCATGTATTCCAGAATGTACAGGTGTTTTGTGTGCACATTATTTTTTCGTTCTTCCCAGTGATTGAGCCAAAAAGAAGTGTAATCAGTCCATCGTCATGGTGCTTGCAGATCTTGGGTCCAGGCTCCGTGATGCTCTCGGCTCGGTGAAGTCTGCGTCCGAGGATGAGATCCAATCTATGGTGAAGGGCATTTGCTCTGCGTTGCTAGAAAGTGACGTCAACGTGAAACTTGTGGCCAAGTTGAGAGATAACATCAAGGCCAAGGTTGCCACGGAAATCAAGGCTGATTCAGAGTCTGCAGCCAACAAGCGCAAGAAGCTACAGAAGATCGTGTTTGACGAACTATGCGGGCTTGTCGATTCTCACGAGGAACCGCCCAAGCCAAAAAAGTTGAGTCAGAAGAAGGCTGTGGGAAAGAACGGCCAGAAGACCAAGAAGGTTGCCGCCCAGTCTCACATAATCATGTTTGTTGGGTTGCAGGGTGCCGGTAAGACTACTTCGTGTACCAAGTTGGCAGTTTACTACAAGAAGAGAGGCTTCAAAGTCGGATTGGTCTGCGCGGATACCTTCAGAGCAGGTGCGTTCGATCAGTTGAAGCAAAATGCCATCAAGTCATCTATTCCCTTCTATGGTTCCTACTTGGAAACAGACCCTGTCAAGGTTGCCTACGAGGGTGTCAAGAAGTTTCAGGAGGACAAGTTCGACATTATCATAGTGGATACTTCGGGACGTCATAAGCAGGAACAGTCTTTGTTCGACGAAATGATCCAGATCGGCAAGGCCGTGCAGCCCACGCAAACCATAATGGTTATGGACGCTTCTATTGGTCAGGCAGCAGAGGGCCAGGCAAAGGCATTCAAGGAGAGCTCTAATTTTGGTTCCATTATCTTAACTAAAATGGACGGGCACGCTAAGGGAGGTGGTGCAATCTCCGCCGTGGCCGCAACCAAAACTCCAATCGTTTTCATCGGAACAGGAGAACACTTTGGAGACTTTGAAGTTTTCAAGCCATCGAACTTCATCTCGAAGTTGTTGGGTATTGGTGACATTCAGTCGTTGATTGAGCACGTGCAGCTGTTGAATCTCCAAGACGACGAGAATCACAAGAAAACCATCGAGAACTTCAAAGAAGGTAAGTTCACGTTGCGCGATTTCCAGACACAGATGAACAACTTCCTAAAAATGGGGCCCTTGACGAACATCGCGTCGATGATCCCTGGAATGTCGAACATCATGAACCAGGTCGGAGAAGAGGAGGCAAGCAAGAAAATCAAAAGCATGATATACATCCTAGACTCGATGACAACCAAAGAGTTGGACAGCGACGGGCGAGTGTTCATCAAGGAACCCGAGAGAATCATCCGGGTTGCTCGTGGTGCCGGGTGTGCCGCAGTCGAGGTTGAGATGGTGTTGCAGCAGCAGCGCATGATGGCGTCGATGGCAGGAGCAGCCAAGAACATGAACGCGGGAGGCCAGGCCCCAGGGCTCGGAGGCGGCGGTGGTGCCGCCAACATGCAAAGAATGATGCAGCAGGCGCAGTCGAACCCAGGCTTCATGCAGCAAGCCATGAACATGTTCGGAGGCGGCGCTGGTGGAGGCATGCCAGACATGCAAGCGATGATGAACAACCCCCAGATGATGCAACAGGCCCAGCAGATGATGAGGCTGAACCCCAACTTAATGCAGCAGGCCCAACAGATGATGCAGAACCCAGGCATGATGCAGAAGATGATGCAACAGTTTGGAGGCATGGGTGGCATGGGCATGTAGTAACAGACAGAGGCAAGTACATATGTAGTGAAGAGCTAGAGGTCTACAGTCATGGAGAATTTACGCTAAGCGGCACAATTTCCGTCCGAGAAAGAAAATTTTAGTTGTGTCGTTTTCAAGACTATTGTTGCGCTCTATCTGAATTAATGAGTGAGTAGACCGAAGTGCGAATAATCTGTGTAGCAAAAATGGTCCGATTTTTCCCGTCCGCAACAACGGCAGAAAAAGCAGAAAAGCGCTTGCCGTGACAGAAACTCACTCGTACTATTTCATTGTGGCACCTTGTACCAATACCAGCACTCCGGCCCGCTCTGCGGCCTCCGACGATACAACTGTAATTTACCTTTCCGTAGCTGCTCCCTTCAATCGCTGCGATCCTCCTGCATTCCCCACCTTCGGAGAATGTGGGACGCACATTAGACAACCACAGTATCCAGAGATAAACTTCACTTGCTCGAATCCTGCCTAGTTTGCTTTAACGCCTTCTCGTGGAAGCTCTTGTCTAGATTTACCGTTCTGCTATACAAGGACCGTCTGTGTCCCCTTCGTTGTCCCCCAGTATCCCTTTTAAGGGTCAGGATAATCTTGATTTCTCCCCGTGATACGCATCAAGGCGGCGTACGGAAGTACATTTTCGAGTTAGGTATACTTTGACATCGGTGGTCCTTATTGCAACCATGTCCGAAAACAAAGGACCGCTGCTGAACGAGTGGTCTCAGGTGTACGACTCCATGTTGGAAAAGACCAACAAGGTCATCGAGGGCGTGGACAGCTCCGACGTCGACTGGTTCCTACGAGACTCTAATGTGCCTCCAAGCAAGCCATCGAACGTTCTGAAGCCCGCTGAGAAGAAGGTCCCGGGTTCACCGCGGTCAAACAGTGTGCTGGGGACTCCGATCCAGACACCGTCGTCCCCGAGGCTTGCAGTCCTGAACACTAACAGGACAAACGCCGCCAAAACACGGCCATCGGTTTCCTCCATACTGGAGGAGGACGTTCACTCCGAACTGATTCCCGAATATGTGTCGAAACCCAGCACAACAAAGTTCATTAGAAGAAGAAGCAGTGTTTCCAGTGTTGGCAGTGCGTCTAGTGCTGACAGCGGCAACAGCGGGGGGTTCTTTTCCAAGCTAAAACATAGAATCCAGAGGACGGACTCTGCGGGCTCTGCTTCTGGACACAGCTATCCGGAGGGCCCGTCTGCATCTATCAAACAGAACTACTCCTTGGCGAAGACAAGCTCTCCACAGAATTCAGAGTACTCTGAAGTGTCTGTTTCGCCCAAAAAGGAGCCACAGGAAACAGCATCTTTTCCGAGCCTCGAGTACGGCCAAGAGGATCCTCGCTTACTATCGTACATTCTGTTTTTCCGTCAGTCGACAGAGCCTGTTTCGTGTCTCAAAAACATGCCTGCCCCAAAGACTGATTACTTGATACATCAGCCTGTGCACCATCCCGATCACACCCAGCAACTGGGGAAATTCTCCTCCTTATTCCGCAAAATGAGTGTCTCGTCCCAACATGGTCTTCCGCCCACTCTGGAGCCACCTGTGTCTCCGAAGGACTCTCCTCCTCCCCGCCCGCCCAGTGCTGACAAAAAGGTTGAGAATACAATCCCGGAGTTGAAAGACTTGAAGCCCTTGAAGCATGTTGCTTTCCATTCTCAGACATTTTTGATCAACCCGCCGCAACAAATTCCATCCAGAAATCCCCGGAAAGGAAACGTGGAAATTCTTGCGAACGGTGGAATCCGCATTCACCCTCTCACGGAGGCTGATAAGCTAGCCATTGAAAAGTCCCTACGTGGACAGGGAGGAGGTTTGGTTGTTGGAGGGACTGGTGCCATGGGCTCTGGAACCCAAACGGTAGAAGTTCAGAATTCTACTCCGGACAAAGATGAATCCCCTGATGGGAATGAATCTGAGAAAAACTCCTCTGAAGCAGACGTCAAGATTGATCAGCATGCCAAATCTTTTGGAATCGAAAAACCCATTATTCATTCTTCATCCAAAAGAAATTATTCTTTGGCGGTCAAGAAAATGGCCTTGGATACAATGTATACAAGATGTTGCCATCTCAGAGAAATTCTTCCAATTCCAGCGATATTGAAGCAGATTCCCCCTGGGTCTATTGCTCCTCTTCCTGTTTTGCAACTAAGAAATCCCTGTCCTACCATGGTAGAAGTCCAGACGTTTGCCGATTTCATAAGAATTGCTCCCATAATCACAATATCTTTGGATGGGGTTCATCTCACTTATGAACAGTTCTACATTCTTTTAAGTGCAATGTGTGCTAAAACACAGTTGGAAAAGTTGAGTTTGAGAAACACCCCTATGAACTCGCAAGGGTGGGCACTCCTTTGTTGGTTCTTGTCGCGTAACAAGGTGATCAACAGATTGGATATCACTCAATGTCCACCTCTCTCGCTCAATGTCCTTAAGAAGAAGAAGAAGAAATCGTCAGATGAAGACAAAACTCCACGCATGGAATGCAACCACGAAAACAGGTCCGATATGGACTGGAATATATTCACTGCTACTCTTATTGCTAGAGGTGGTATTGAAGAGTTGATCTTAACTGGATGTTGTATCACTGACATTTCTGCTTTTGAGTCTTTAATACGATGGGCGGTCTCCATCAAAACACATAAGCTCGGTTTAGCGTACAATCAGCTTACATACCAGCAGTTAGATATTGTTCTTCAGGCATGGTTCCCCTTGCAAACAAGCCTTGGTTTGGACCTTGGTTACAACGACTTGCTGTCACCTAAATGCCTTAAGACTCTTTCTGAGTATGGCAAGAAACATCTCAGTTCCACTGGGATTTTAGACTCTCGAATCCGCTTCTTGAGCTTAAATGCCACAAATCTTCGTTTCAATGATTTGTTCAAAGATATCTATGAGAACTTCATTCTCCGCTTGCCTCAGTTGAAATACCTAGACTTGTCGAATAATCCGAAGTTGTTTGGTAACTTTGATGTTACTCTACCTAGTTTACACACGCACAAAGACTCCACTGGTGATAACGAAGCAGTGAGTCCGACCGGTGAGATTCCTAAGTCGTCAAATGACTCTGATCAAGCTACAAATCCTGGCGTGAGTCCCGTGAAGCAGGATTCTAAAGAAGAGAATATTCCTCATTCTCCACGAAGTGCTGATTTATCCTCAGAATTGTCGAAAGAGCTTCATTCTGACAAGACTTACACACCTGAGATGATTACCAGTTACTTCTGCTCTCACATTCTCTATCACAGAAGCTTGGTTCGCTTGCATTTAGATAACAATGGACTATCGTCCGAGAGTTTGACTGCTATTTTCCAGACTGTGCCATTTTGCAAGTCATTGTGTTATCTTTCTCTCATTGGCAATCATATTGATATCTACTGCGCAACAACGCTTTTGCAGTGCTTGAAAAATTCGAAGTCTTTGGTCAATGTTGACGCAGATTTCCTGGAGTTACCAGAAATCATGAGAGAACAGATTGGACTCTATTCCATGCGTAACATGGATAACTTCTTCACTCAAAACCCTGATACTGCAAAATTGACGCAAAAGTCGAAAGGTGATGGCGGGACTCTAGCTGATGAACTCAATAAACTCATTGCACGCAAAGGGGAGAGAAAGTTGGATTTGCTGTCACCTGAAGTCGGTCAAGTGGTGAAGAAAGTTCAACACTACAGAAAGGTTCTCAGGCGGGCGCTTGACGATTTATTTGACTTGCAGTACGCGAGAGAATTGAACATGACCGGAAAGGAAACATTAATCAAATTTCTTTACATTGACTCTACCTTGGAGCGTGGCTTGAGAATGATCGACAGCTCTTTAGTTTCTAAAGGGGAAAATGTCACGTCTTCTGATATAATCAATATGAGTCTAGCTGAGGATGAAAAGAGTCATTTGAAAGCATCAACTTTGACGAAGTTCGATTCATTTGATGAAAACAATCAAAACAATCAATCGACCAAATTTGAAGCTGCCTATGATGGGAATGGGAATGTGATATCACCTGTCGATCAATCCCTTCCGGTATCTAGGCAACAATCTTTCACCAACTTGTCAAACTTGGACAAAGAAGAGGGATCGGTGATGAAGTTGCTGCGTCTCAGTAATCAAGAGTTGATGCAAAAGCTTGATGCTACGTCCCCTGAGGAGCTTAGGCAGAAGCTTGCTAATGCTAACATTTCTGATCTAGACGCAATCATCGAAAGCATGTACAAGTCTAAAGATCAGGGTTTGGACATTAAACAAATTTTTGTTGATGATGCGGGTGATAATGATGAAGATGACGTTTTGCACGAATTGAGACAAGAGATAAAGTCATTCAAAGACAAGTTGCCAGGATCGAACGGCGAGGCTGAGAAAAGTAAGGCTGAAACCAGCGATGAAAGTTCCAATTCTGCAGCAAATTCGACCGAAGACTATTCTCTTGAGAGAAAGAAGAGTTTGACCATGCATGAAGCTTACGACAAAGTCTTGCGTGAGTTCAACAAATGAAGTGGTGCTCAGGTAATAATTCTCCCTCGAAAAGTATTTTTCGAGTTCATATATTTACAATCGGATATTGAAACATGCCGTTTGTTTCAGCTCAAATGTTCTCACATGTACTCTAAATTCTGTTCCTTTTCCTTATCTCTGGTTCTGCGATGGCCCTTAGTTCTCCTCATCAGAGTATCCATCAATCTTTGCTGTGGAGACGCCTTCATCATCACTGTACTCCTCTTGGTCACTCTCATTGTCACCGGCGTCCGAGGCGTCGTTGTCTTCTGCCAAATCTTCACACGCATCAATCCAGTCTGAGTAGATATCGACCGGATGTGTTAGAGAATTGATGGCAGTCTGGAAGGTTTGTCCACATATTTTGCAATGTAAATCACCGATGCCATTCTTTTTGTCTAGCGTGCAGATGACAGATCTCTCGTGATTACAGAATAAACATCTGAAAGTGATGTCTAGCTTCTGCTTGACTTTTTTCACGGGCTTTGCGGCCGTCTTTCTCTTTCCCATTAATTCTTAATACTTCTCTATCGACGATGTTGAGATCTATATAATTTGGTGTACTGTTGTGTTGCGCCGATCAAGTTCTGGTTGTATTCTGCACGCAGACCTACAAGTGAAGGATGATTTACCGCTCCGACCTTAATCGTGACTAAAAATTGATCATTCAGGTGTCGGCTATTGTATTGTAGCATTTACTCAGGTGTGTATCAGGGTTCTGAAAGGATCTGAACCATGTTTTAGAAGGCACCTTCAAAGCGTGGTCTGTCACTTGTGAAGCATCTGCTGGGCTTTTTGCTTCAATCTCATTTCCAATCTGCTCTTCTCAAATGCCATATTTAGCTTCCTGATGTCTTGAGGGCCCGGAGGCTCGACCGAGGACCTCGGCGATGCATTGGAGCTCGTATTGTTTGATGGACAGTCTCCGCCAGATGAGTAACCCAAATTGACTTTGATCAAGCTCGAGTATTTCTTGTTAAGCTTTAGTCCGTACTCGTAAAGTTTCAAGTCTTTGTCTTTGATACTATGCAAGTGGTATGCATCCTTGAACAACAACTCAATGAAATTGGGGTAAAGGTGCAAGCGAGTGGAAATAGGGTAGTGAAGGAGTAATGATAGAGCCTCCGTAAAGTCACAAAGTGCCAACTCGGCCTTTAAGTGTATGAGAAGTATGATAATGGAAAACATCAAGATTCCACAAATGCTGTGTGGGCCTTGGGCACCGGAAGCCTCGGCAGCGGCAAGCTTATCCCAATAAAGCGACGTCACCAGTAAATCGTTCCCAAGTTCTCGGAGCAAGAGCAATCTGAAGAAACGGATGATCCATAGCTGTGAGTCTATTTTCAATTTCGTGATCAAGTTGTAGTGAATTAGTTGGTCAACTTTCATGAGGAGGCCGTTGAAGGTTTCGATGGACGCCATCAACAGAGCTTCTGACAGATAAAACAGGGCAATAACACCGCTGGAAACAGCAAACCTGTTGAAAATAAAAAAGACGTCATGCTCAAGGTAATGCAGGTCGTAAAGAGAAAGAATGCTTAGGTCGTCACCGGAATAAGTGTTCGTGGAGGAGATCTGGAGGGACTCCGCGTGAATGTTTTTGTAAATGAGCCCAAACACCTCGTGTATTCCTTGCTTGTATCCAATTTGACTGTTGGATTTGGACCATATGTAGAGAATCGTAACGAGCTGACGTTTGTGTACGAGGGAAGATTCGTCGTGAAATAAGGGATCACCCGGAAAGAGCCGCTGCGCGTCGAGAACAATCGAGTTGAGAAGCTCGGTGTCGGCTTCCTCGCGTTGCAGAGCGGCCTCCGAACTTCCGGTTCCTCCGGTGTTTGCCAAGGGATCGTCAGACACGTTTTGTATTCTCTCTAGCCGCTGTGGCTTGCTTTTTCTAGAGCCTTTGAGCTTTGTCGGCTGCTCCTGGTAGAGCTCGTTATCGCGCTCAAGATTCCACCACGGCACCGCCAAGTCATCGGCCCTTTTCAATTTGTGGTAGATGGCTCTTGAAGTGACCAACTTGTCCTTCCACGCCTGAAAGTTAAGAGTCTCTGTTATCAAGCAGGTCTTCCATAGAAATAGTCTGCTGAAGTATTTGCTCTTGGGGCTGTAGTCGTTGCGCAATATATCTTCTAGAAAGTTTTTGTAGTTCCCTTTGTACTTTTCTATCAAAAGAAGGACGTTCGATATCGTCTCATTCTCTATCTTCATCGTAAGCTCTCCATGCGCAGTTACAATTGACGTTCCCCTACTGCTCACTTAATAACAGAGTTGTATCTGGTTCACACTGAGCGTACCAGAACACGCCTCAGTGTGATCTGGTCACGTGAGCCTAACAAAACGGTTTTGCAGAGTTCAAGTCGTTACAATTACAACAGGGGATGGGCATCCTGGCGTTTGTGTTTGACAGTGGATTCATTTTTATTATGCCGACAAATCCGTCTCAGGTAGAGCCTGGTCTGATTCACTTGAGGCTTCCGAAACCTCCGATAGACAACTCCAACTGCAAGCCGTCTCTAACACCATAAGTGCTGTCAGAGTTGAGCCGCTGCGAGACGTAGTATCCGATGTCCATATTGACAAAATTGTTGAAGTATCGGAGTCCGACTCCGGCACTAAACACTCCACTTTCATCGAAGATATTCTCGCTCACATTGCCAACAGCTGCGGTGGCATATGCCCGTAACGGATTGGTGGGCTGTGCGGGTATGCAGTGGAGGAAGTGTGGGAGGTGGGCGTGGACTGTTGCGCTCAATTTGTAGAATTGTCTTCCTCCGTTCTCATTGACGCCGTTGCGGGAAAAGCCCTTGAATGAGTCATATCCGCCTAGGTAGAACCTGTCAGAAATGTGAATATTTTTGGAAGGGCCACCCGCGTAGATAAATCCGAGCTCTTGGAAAAGACTGGTGGTGATGGCGTTGTTCAAGAACGACTTGTAGATTTCGGCAGTGCCAGTGGTTTTGACGAAGCCGTACTGCTTGCCGCTGGTAGCCTCCTGTTCCTGGTCAGAGAATATTTCGTTGCTCACGGCGACACTTACACCGTCGGAGGTGTAGTCGCCATCTTGCTTTAGGTTAGCATACGCCAAGCGCGAGACTATCGACGACTTCAAGAAGTCCCCACCAAAAGACCTCACGGACGCAGATGCCCCGCTTTCGATATCATAGATGGACCTTTTCGTCAAGGCCAATCCGTTGAAAACACTGAAAGTGTTGCTGGGGTTCAGGTACAGAACGCCGATCAGGCCGCCGGTGACGTTGCCGGATCTTTGCTGCCAGGTCTGGTCGTTGTTGTGTGAGTTGTGGAGGTCGAGAATGAACTTGAACGAGGGGTTCTTCAAGCCGGACTCTAGTTTCAAGGTGGAGAGAAGATGCTCAAAGGGCTTGTATGGCCGGTAGTTCACTTCCACCTCGACGTGCTCGGCATTGTGGTTGAAATTGTTGTTCACGTAGCCCAAATCCACCAGCAAGTTGTCCTCGCTGTTGAATCCCAACATGAGCCAGCCCAAGCTCACTTCGAAGGGATCGAGGTCGAAGTTCACCTTGGTCGGAATGGGCTTCTCGGTGTTGTATGACTTCTTTGCGGGAGGCGAGTGGAGGTAGTCCACGTGCAAGGAGGGATATATTCCCATGAAGACTTTGGTTTGCTGCAAATTGAAGTATGTCTTGTCCACCTTGGCCAACAAGCTGCCGAGGGTGTAGTCGCTCTCTTGCACCAACGGATTCAAGAGCTTTTGGAAGAATTGTCTCGAGAAGTTGTCACCGCCATTGACTTCGATCTGCGTTAAGTACAATGGCTGCGACGTGGAGTTGCTGAGCGCATTCTCCGTGTAGATCTGCTTCTCGAAGCTCTTGGGGGTAGAGCTCATGATTCGGGTGGTCCAGTTGTTTCGGTGGATTTGCTGAGCTGATTGGCTTCTACCTGTCTTCTGTGCAGATAGCACCAGTGCGACCGAATAGCCAGGGTGCTACTTCCTCCAGCTTGAAGCACCAAACCTGGGGTCGAGCTTTCGGGAGCTTCTTTAGGTACTTTGTTCTACTACGAGATATGCTAGTATTCTGTTTTCAGTTTTGGTTCAGTGCTAAATTTCGATTTTTTGGAGCAGCAAACAGCTTTTTAGGTTATGGCTTGTTCGCGTGATATTTGTAAAAGGTATGAGCCGCATGCCGAATCCTGTGAACCAGCAAGCGAACAGGGACCACAATATTGAAGTGAAATAAATTTAGCATGGCAAATGACACACTACAAGCTGACATCGCCTAGGATTTTATTTCAATCATATACTTTATGCTTTTTTCGCTTGCCTTAGATTAGTGCTACTGATTCCGAACATTCAGCAGGAAATGGCAGTGTACTATGGATGAATCATGCAGAAGGCTCTAGTGAAATTCTCTACTTTTCGACCACAGCTCCGTCAGAGGCCAAGTCCAAGACCCTCCACGAGCTGGTGACATCGTGTTTGGCAAAAATGCCGGTGACAGTGTTTGCAATCTGCTCAAAGTTATCTGTGGCCAAACACAAGATAGTGGGCCCAGCGCCGGACAAGCAGATGCCGCACAAGCCTTTTGTGTTCCCGGGCGTAATGTCTTTCAAGACAGACTCGAGGCCTGGAATGAGCTTGGCACGGTACTGCTGGTGGATCTTGTCCTTCATAGCCTCGTAAATTATTGCGTGGTTGGGAGGGTCCAAGGTCAACGCCGTGGTCAAAACAGCCAAGCGTTGCAAATTGAAAACAATGTCCTCTTTTTGGTACGAGGACGGAAGAACAGCACGTGCATCTTCTGTCTTCACCTCGAACTCGGGAATCACAGTAACGCACCGGATTTTGTTGTTCCAGTTGTACTTGATGTATTGTGCGATGTTTTCTGGAGGCAGAGTACTCTCGAGCTTGTCTTTGGGAGTATCTCTCCCTGGAAGAATGGTCTCCAAAGGAACACTCTTGGCCGCGGTCTCCTTTTCCGACAACTCGTTGAGATAAGAGCCAACGAAGCCGCCCAACATGGCGGCAGCGATGTTGTCCGGATGCCTCTCTATTAGCAAGCAATAGTCAAGTAGGCGCTCCTTCGACAATTTCAAGTTGGCGATCTCGTTGCCCAACATCACTCCTCCAACAATGGCAGCACCGGATGACCCCAAGCCTCTGCCCAAGGGGATTGGGTTGGTGACACGAATCTTCGTTCCGGGCGGGAACTTTGCTACACCGTTGCAGCGCATCACGTACAAGGCCGTCTGGGTCACCAAGTTCCTTCCACTCTCAAGAGGAACGCCAGCCTCACCCTCACCTTCGTACTCGATCTTAGCATTGTGAGCGTCTGCGGACGTGTCAAGCTTTGGGTCGATTTCGACAGCAATATCAAGGTAGAGATTCAAGCCGATACCCAAGACGTCAAAGCCAGGGCCAATGTTAGCGCTCGAGGCCGGGATCCTGAGCTTGAAAGATGTCATTAGCTGGTGCAACAGGGTCTCTGGTGGTTATTGCCCAGTAGATAATTTTCAGGCCAGTGCACCAGGGCTCGCTCACACGATGACTCCTACATCTAATTCTGTGAATAAAACGACAGTATCTATTAAATAACGCATGTTTCTCTCTTCTCCCACGTAATCTCGGCAGGCTCCAAAGGCAAGGTGACCATGGATTGGTAGTCCACGTCCGGAAGAGAGGCACCGTTCTCGAATTTCCACCTGATGTTGTACACGAAGGACGCCAAAATGGTGCCCAATTGCACATATGCAAATTGTTCGCCAATACAACGGTGTCTTCCACCCCCGAAGGGCAAGTATGGGGAGGCGACACCCTTTGTGACCTTACCGAAGCCGTAGTCCACGCCCTCGTCGTTTGCGGCAGCATCCATCTCCGCCCACCTGTGGGGGTGGAACTTCTTGGCCTGAGGGAACCACTCGTCCGAAGTTTGGGCGTATCCGGGAGACACCAACACATAGTGGCCCTTGGGGACAACGTAGCTGGTGTTTGGCACGACTAGGTTGTTCTTGACCTTTCTGAAGATGGAGTGCAAAGGCATGTGCAAGCGCAACGTCTCCTTGATCACGTTGTTGACGAGAGGCATCTGTTGCAAATGCTCGTAGGACAACTCGGAGAACTTCGAGCCGGTCTCGTTGAGCACAGAAAGCACCTCGTTGTACAACTGGTCTTGAAGCTCGGGCTTCTCTGCCAAGTGCAACAAGAACCACGCGGAAGTGGCCGCAGAGGTGTGCTGCCCTCCCATCAACACGCCAATCAACAAGTTGGCGATTTCCTGGTCGGTCATCTTCACGCCGTCCTTGTAGGTGGAGTTGAGCATGAGCGAGTCAATCAAGTCTCTCTCCGGCACGATGTCACCAGACCTTCTCCTGTCGTTGATCAACGACATGTAGGTGGCGGAGATCTTTTGCTGGGCAGCATCCCTAGCCCAGTACGAGGGCAAGGGCAAGTGCGGGAAAACGAAATTGACCGGGGTGAAGCCCTTGTCCAAGTCAGAGTAAAGCTTCGCAAACGAGGGGTCGAACCTGGCTCTCATGTCGTCGCCCATCAAGGACTTCGAGGCGGTCAAAATGGTCATCTCGGCCTGGGTCTTGATGACGTTGGAGACACCGTTGTTGCGCTCCGTCATGGAGTAGTCTGGGCACGTCTTGAAGTAGTCCAACACCTCCTCCTGGATCCGCGGCACGTACTTCTTGAAGGCGTCCTTGGTCAAAGCGGTCTTTGCGAATTTCTTTTGCTCCATCAAACGGTGGTTGGGGCAGTCGTAGATCACACCCTTACCGAACACAGGGGTAGTCAAATGGGAGTACGCGTCCTCGGCCGAGATGTCGGCGAGCTTGGCGTTGAGCACGAACTCGTGGCCCTTGGGCCCCAAGTACACAGTCATCACCTTCCCGAGCAAGACAAAGCTGAAGACGTCTCCGTACTTCTGGCGACAGCTCTCAAAAAAGTCGTAGGGCTGCATTCCGTACACAGCAGCGGAGCCGAACCACGGAATGAAGTGGAACACGAGCGGCACGCGGTCCTTTCTTAGCGAGTAGAGGTACTGCCAAACCAAGTTGTAAACGATGGGCCCGAGAATGAAAATGGCCACCTTCCATGGAAGACTGAGGGTGCTGAACGCCTCGTATCCGGCAACCAAGTGCTCTTTGAGTGCCATGGTGAGTCGGACCTAAAAGATCGTTGCGTCTGCAGTTACGGATGGGACGACGGATGCCTACGCTTTTTAAAGCCATCTGGCTGTCGCTATACGAGGGTGCACGGGTGCGCTCTTTCCGTGCCCTGGTGCTTGCCGACGACGCGCGTGGGATCGCTCCTCCACGTGACCTGATACGATTCCGCGAACCACCGCGAGGCGATTGAAAAGGCCATGGCACGGCGTGGCCCGCCGTGCGTGCGTTTACTCAACAAACTATACAACTTGAATAGCAAAGTGAAAAGCGGTGAAATACGAGCCGTAGTACGTACAATACGGTGGGTCACGATAGCATTGGCGCGAGACTGGGCTGCGCCAGAGCTGGCTCTCGACTACGGAGTAGGTGCAAAATCCCATTGGCGTGAAGCAAAGCCGTAGGGCGCGGCGTTCTGGTGCTCGAACGCCGCGTAGGGCGGCCCTAGGGGCCCTTGTCGGGGGTGACCAAGTCTTCGTCCAACCTCTGGCCGAGCATCTGCGCCCTCTCGATGAGCTGCTGGTGCTCGATCTTCATCCTCCTGTTCTTTTTCTCTAGGAACTTGATGTACTCAACGGTCTTCGTGAGAATGGTGCCCTTGTTAAGCTTCTTGGCGGGCTCCAAGCCTTCGAGGTTGTCGTCAAAGTCGAGCTCGTTGGGCAGGTCGCCGTCCTCGCCGTCGTCGTCGTCGTCGACGTCAGCCTTGCCCTTCCTCATTGCGACCACGCGCAACGTGGGAACGGAGTACTGGAGCGCGGTGAACTTGTCGTTGATCTTGTTGCGGTACCGCTGCTCGATGACGTTGTGCGCGGACTTGACCCTGCCCTTCAGGGAGCCCTTGGGTGGCTGTGGGTCGGCCTTTGAGTCTGCGACGTCGCCGTCAAAGTACTTGCCGAGGTCCTCGCCGGAGCCCTCACGCTTGACGGACGGCGTTCCGAGGCCCCGGCTGGCCTCAGAGGACAGCACGCGCTGGTCTTCTCTGGTGCCTAGCTCGGGGATCATGTCGTGCTGTATCTTCCACGCCTGCGGAGAGGCTGCGTAGCTCATTTGGTTGGACGGCGTCGCCGTGAACGCCATGTCGTTGCTCT
Source organism: [Candida] wancherniae (assembly GCA_003708715.3). Classification (NCBI taxonomy): domain Eukaryota; kingdom Fungi; phylum Ascomycota; class Pichiomycetes; order Serinales; family Metschnikowiaceae; genus Metschnikowia; species [Candida] wancherniae. The sequence goes on along the minus strand of PPOZ03000014.1, from coordinate 66,251 downwards.
GCACCTGCGGCTCGCCACCGTAGGCGCCCAACATAGCGTCGCCGTGCAGCGCTCGCTGCTGCTCCAACGGCAGCATCGGGTTAAGGCCACCGTAGGACATGGAGTAGCTGTCGTAGTACACGTCTGGCTGCTCGGGGATGTACTCTGGGCCAAGCTGGCCTGCGCTGAAGGGGTATGCGGGCTTGCTGTCCCGTTTCGACAGGTACCGCGGGCTTGGCGGCTGGTTCTGCTTGAACTGTAACTGGTCGGGGTCGTAGATGGAGCCCTTGTCGGGGCTGTTGTAGCTTCTAGACATGTGGGCGGACACTGCTGGACTTGTGCGGAGCAGGGTGCGCAAATACGTGTCTGTCTGGCGAGCCTGTGCCCAGTGGGGACGTTTCTTTGTCTTGTCTTTCGGGCAATGATAGAATGCGCTCTCGCTGCGTTATAGTTTCCGGTTTGGTAATTGCTGAGCGGAGTGCAGCAGAAGTGGGGTTAGCAAGCTGTAACCGTGGGATGCTGGGTGGGGATCCAAATGCCGGCGGAGGCAGAACGATATGCGGTGGGTTAAATTGTCGTGTCAACAAGCCGTAGAAGAGCCTAGCAGCATCTCGAATTTCGTGGATCATGTCATGTAGGCCCGGTAAATGCCGCGCGCCTGCGTCAGGCAGTGACGACACTGGCACGGTTATCGCAAGCGGTGCTATCTAAGTTTGCAGTGAACACGGCGGCTGTCTCGTATTTGTGCGGCTGGCGGCTGCTTCGAGACGCTTCTTTTTGCAAGGATCCACAGGGTCCACGTTTGCGTGGCTGGCGCTGGACCGGCTGCGAAGAGCGCACGGCCTACCGCCTTTTTTTTTTTCCTTTTGCACCCGCTGCGTCACGGGCCGGCCCCGAGACGACCAGCGGCCGCGAGGGCTCCGCACGTGTACGAGCTCTGGCGGTTTTCTTGGTCACGGGCCGGGCCCACAGGCGCCGCGCGTGGGACTAAAATCGTATGATCTTGGAGCCGCACCCGATCGTCGACGGCCCATGAACCGGGCTGGCCCAGTCATGCGCCGCGGCCGCGCAACAGGTGCTTCTCACTATGGGAGGTGAGGTTTGCGCCCGGGCCGGTAAACCATTGTATAAGTGCCCAGCGGATTTTTCAGGGCCCTTTTCAAGACCCCTTGAAGAACCTTTGAAGACGCTTTGCAAGAACATTCAAGACGCTTGTGCAGCGGCGTCGTAGTAGCGCTGTCGCGGTCTGCGCATCTCATCGCAGCCCATCGCACCGGCTCATCGCAAGCACAGCAGAATGTCCGACTTACACGAGTTGTGCCGCTTCCCGCAGCGCCCGATCACCAAACAGTACCTCGAGAACCTCCGCTACTACTTGAAGGCGGGCATCCCCGCCACGTACACGGTGGAGGAGGCGTACAGCTTCGAGACGGGCACCGAGGACAGCTCCACCTCCACCACCACGCCGTTGCACTTGATGTTCACACACGTGCCCGCGGACTGCTCCGAGGACGAGATGGCCGTGGTGAACGACATGGTCACGGCGCTCTTGGAGTACGGCGCGGGGTGGAGCTTGACGGACGTGAACAACGAGACGCCGGGGTGCGTGCTCCTCCGCCGCAAGCTCGGCCACACACCGCTCTACGCCCAGATCGTCGACGCGGGCGTGCGTGCTGAGCTTCTCTTGCGGAAGGTGAGCGAGTTTGACATGGAGGTGATTGACGACACGGACGACTTGGACCACGCCAACTTTAGCGAGGAGATTCCTGCGCTCGTGCACGAGATGGGAGGGGAGAAGGAAGAGAAGGAGGAGAAGGAGGAGAAGGAGGAGAAGGAAGAGAAGGAGGAGAAGGAGGAGAAGGAAGACAAAGAAGAAGGCAAGAAGGGAGAAGAGAAGGAAGACAAGGGAGACAAAGAACACAAGCAAGATAACACAGCGTCCCGCGCGGACCCGTCGCACAACCAGGAGGCGTATCTCCACACCAGGCTCCAGTACAGGGACGGGGCGCTCGTGACAGAAAAGCAGGACGGCGTGATGATGGAGTGGGAAACCGACCTCATGAGGCTCGGGTGCGAGTCGTTGTTCAAGGGCGCGCAGACCGCGGACGGCGAGGACCCCGAGGTGAACATCTTGAACATCGGCTTCGGCATGGGCATCATCGACGGCATGATCAGCGCGCGGCGCCCCACCAGGCACTACATCTGCGAGGCGCACCCCGACGTGTTGCGGAAGATGCGGGACGACGGGTGGTACGACCGGCCCAACGTGGTGGTGCTCGAGGGCAGGTGGCAGGAGCAGCTCGACCTGCTCCTCAGCTCGGGCGAGGTGTACTTCAACGGCATCTACTACGATACGTTCTCCGAGCACTACCAGGACATGTTGGAGTTGTTCGACTACGTGGTGGGGTTGATGAAGCCGCACGGCGTGTTCTCGTTCTTCAACGGGCTCGGCGCCGACCGCCAGGTGGTGTACGAGGTGTACAAGAAGCTAGTGGAGATGGACTTGGCCAACTACGGCATGCAGTGCGCCTTCGCCGAGGTGCCGGTGCCCACGTTGGCCGGCGACGCGGGCTCCGTGTGGGACGGCATCCGCCGGCCGTACTGGCTGTGCCCGACGTTCTACCACCCGGAGGCACGCTTCCTCGACGTCGGCATATAGAAGAAATAGACATGGCCAGCGCTGCGGCGCACCGGCCCGCGCAGACTTCCCCATACACGCCCGGTGAAAATCATCGCGAGCCTCCAAGTACACCCGAACAAGCCGATGTTGACTCGAAACGTGCACCGGCTGTTCCGCAGGCGCGCCAGTGTCAAGGCGTCGCCCGTGCAGATCTCCACGCTCGGCAACGGCTTGCAGGTGGTGACGGACTCCACGCCGGGCCACTTCAGCGCCCTCGGGGCCTACGTCAAGGCCGGCAGCAGGTACGAGACGGCGCGCGTGAGCGGCGTCAGCCACATGATCGACCGGATGGCGTGGAAGTCCACGGCCAAGCGCTCCGGCGTGCAGATGATGGAGGACTTGGCCCGCTTGGGCGGCAACTACATGTGCGGAGCGCAGCGCGAGCTGGTGCTCTACCAGGCGTCGGTGTTCAACAAGGACGTGGGCCGCATGTTCGAGTGCATCGCGGAGACGCTCCGCGAGCCCGTGTTGTCCGAGACCGAGTTCGGCGAGGCCAAGCTCACCGGCGAGTACGAGCTCCAGGAGTTGGAGTACAAGCACGACATGTTCTTGCCCGAGGTGCTCCACACCGCCGCCTACGGCAACCACACGCTCGGCTTGCCGCTCTACGGCACGCAGCAGTCGTTGAAGGACATGACGCTACAGGACCTCACGCACTTCCACAGAACGCACTTCACCCCGGAGAACACCGTGGTGGCGTTCGTGGGCGTGGACCACGCCCGCGCGGTGCAGATGGCCGAGGCCTGCTTGGGCTCCTGGCACACCACCGCCGCCGCGCCGCTCCAGCAGGAGCAGGCCCGTTACGTGGGCGGCGAGATCTCGTTGCCGTACCAGGAGCCGCGCTTCGCCAACCTTCCCAAACTTGTACATATGCGGATCGCCTTCGAGACCGAGGGCTTGTTGAGCGAGGACCTCTACGCCTTGGCCACCTTGCAGAAGCTCTTGGGCGGCGGGCTGTCGTTCTCCGCCGGCGGCCCGGGCAAGGGCATGTTTCTGCGCCTCTTCCGGGTGTTGAACTCGTACCCGTTCGTCGAGAACTGCTTGGCGTTCAACAACGCCTACACCGACTCGGGCTTCTTCGGCATCACCATCTCGTGCTTCGCCGACCACGCGGAGTACATGGCCCAGGTGGCGGCGCAGGAGTTCGCCAAGGTCATGGAGACCGACATCGAGAAGGGCGGCATCTCCAAGCAGGAGTTCACGCGGGCCAAGAACCAGCTCACGTCCTCGTTGTTGATGAACGTGGAGAGCAAGCTAGCCGTGCTCGAGGACATGGGCAGACAGGTCCAGTGCCAGGGCAAGGTCACCGGCGTGGACGAGATGGTCTCCAAGATCGACAACTTGTCCATTGCCGACGTGCAAGCCGTTGCCCGCAAGGTCTTCCAGGGCCACGGCAACGGGCCGCAACTGGCCCGGCCCTCGGTCGTGATGCAGGGCGACCGCTCCGCCATTGGCGACGTGGACTACGTCTTGAGATACTTCGGCTTGGGAAAATACGACACCCCAATGCCCGACCAGCCAAGAAGGTTTTGAATCCCCAGAAAACTTAGAAAGTTCGAAAATTTGATCCTTATTAACATTCTATTTAATCTTTTTCAATTTTCAGCTTATCATCACCGGAATTTGATGCCTTGTGACGCTTCGTGCCATCAGTTGTAGCATGCTTCTTGCGTTTAAGTGCTTTGGTTGGTCTTACCTCTCCATCGACATAAACGTCATTGGAAAGATCATACAATTTTATAGTTTTGATCTGAACCACAAATTTCTTTTCATCATAATCCGACCAGCCTTTGCAAATACCGAAAAATTCAGAGCAGGGAAATTGAATATCTAATTTTTTTTGCCCTTCAGCAATCTCTAGCCCAATGAATAGTTTGGTCAAATGTAACTGTGAAAATTTTTCATGATCGTAGTCAGCTTCATTTTCATACTTTTGAAGAGTTTCAGTGTCTTTGTCTCCTGCTAAGGTACCGTAAGACTGGATTACAGCATCCATCTCACTCTCGGAACTGCAAAGGTAGGAGTTCTCAAACGTTTTGAAATAAGGATGAGCGAGCTTAATGCCTGGGGTAACTTCAAGCTTTTGGACTAGGATACGAAGCTTGCTCTCAATCATACCACTCCATTTCAAATGGTCGTCACTTGAAGACTTGGTTGCGGCCACTATGCACAAGTAAAATTTGTAATCATGAAAAAATTTATGCCGTTCGAATAACGAAGACCACGTCAACTGGCCTTGTTGAATCTGGTTTGTGATTTCAACACCCCGATTCAATTCTTTGATGACGATCTCTTTAGTAGATTTCGTAATGTTGTGAGTGGCACACATGGAGGGATATGCAGGTGTTATCACCGGCATACGATGCTGTCTATCATGGGGATATAGTCGAGGGTTCCAGACCCGTACCTGTAGCGGTCCATCTTCAATTTGTTTGAGTAAGACCGGTTGGGGCCAGTTCCATTGCGCGTATATTTGAAAGAACTTCTCAACGATTACCGAGCTAACGGTATTGGGATAAAGCTGGCATATACGAGCAACTAGCATTGCCCAAGCTACTCCTCCAGGAAAGCCGAAAACATTTGCATATATGGCCCGTTGCTGAGCCCACATTTTTATGCATCGTAAAGCATGTTTGAACACAGTAGGTTTGGGAACTAACAGTATTATCTCGTCTGTAACTCGAGTTCCATTTAAAGACCTCAAGTCTTTTTCGTCCAAGTTTCGAAGCAAGTTTTTATTATCCAAGGTAAGGTCTCTTGGTACCTTAGGAATGTCGAGCCTTGCACAAATCAAATCTATTGAAATCCCTGCGAATTCAATTTTGATAATGGGAACAAATGCATCAGGTACAGCGGTCATCTCCTCCAACTCCGGTCTTTGTTTGAGTAAATCCGCAAAGACTTCAAAAAAGTCCAGCCTCGTGACGTGTTTGGGAACAACAACCAAGGTGTCAATATCAGATCCAGGCCCATAAACGCCCAAGCGATATGAGCCATATGTAAAAATCTTACCCCCAGCATCTTTGGCCATACCATCGCTCATGTTCCTTCGTTTGGAAACTATGTAAACAAACTCCTCAGTGAGTCTTTGAAATGTATTGAGAACTTCAACTCTTTTTTTTGTAGCTTGCTCGCTTTCGAACGATCCTCTATCTTTGAGTTCCTTAATGAGACTATCGTTTAGAAGAATTTCATTTTGGGATGCACTCGTGACAGATATAGGTGGAGTAACGCCTAGTGTAGCATTACTCATCTTATCTCATACAATTAGGGTTCAATGCTCATCACATAATCCAGTTTTGCATAATTCACAAGCACGCGTAGTCGTGTAAAACCCAACCGATATGGGCCCCTCACTTCCCAGCACGCCCGATAAAAGCAAAGGACCATTGGAATTGGTTTGGCTGAGCATGGGTTTGACATCCAAACTAGACAAACTCAAAGTTCGGTCTCATGATAATGCATCTCCTTCTAACGCAACTGATCTGAAACATGACGGAGACACCGACGACATTGATGAGCTTGACAATCAAGGGCAATCAATCTTAATGGGGATTATATCCCAGTTGCGTTTAGGAGCTGACTTGTCAAAAATCACTCTTCCAACTTTCATTTTGGAAAAGAAGTCTATGCTTGAAAGGATTACAAATTTCTTTCAAATACCAGGTCTTTTATTAGAAGCTGACGACACAGAAGACGACTTGGAAAGGTTTACTGCTATGGTAAAGTGGTATCTAGCCTCCTGGCACATTGCTCCTAAGGCTGTGAAGAAACCCTTGAATCCGATTTTGGGAGAGATCTTTACTTGCTATTGGGATGACGTGTCGGACGGATCTAGCGCCTATTATATATCAGAGCAGACTTCGCATCACCCACCCAAATCATCTTACTTTTACATGATTCCCAAAAGAAAAATTCGCGTAGATGGAACTGTTGTTCCAAGGTCGAAGTTTTTGGGTAACTCATCAGCTGCTATTATGGAAGGTTGGGGTCAAGTGTACTTGGGATCGCATGACGAGACATATCTTATGAATCAACCAAACGCTTATTGTCGTGGCATTTTGTTTGGCAAATTGAGATATGAGTTGGGAGATAACTTGGTAGTGAAATGCCCGAAAACAAATTTAGAGGCAAACATCGAGTTTAAAGTGAAGGGTATGATAAGCGGGGCTTATGATACTATCGAAGGCAAAATATTCAATACCGAGACAAAAGAGCAATTCTACACCATAAGCGGAAAGTGGAATGATGTGATGGAAATCAAGGATTTGAAGTCGGGATCCAAAAAAGTGTTTTACGATACACACAAGTCAGTTGTGATCAAACCAAAAGTCCGTCCCCTCGAGGAACAATTGGAAAGAGAGTCTCAAAAGTTATGGGGTCCAACAATCGAAGCCTTGGGCAAGAGAAATCACGAACTTGCTACCAGTGAGAAGGCCAAAGTAGAAAATGAGCAAAGGGCAATTGCTAAGGAGAGATTGAGGGATGGGGTCGAATTTCATCCAAAGTTATTCAAGACCGCGTCTGACCCGAACGTGGCTGAACAGCTCGAGTTCGTTTTGTACAAAGATTTCGATCTTCAAGACGACCCTGACAAGCTAGAAGACCAGTTGTTCAGCATAATTCCTTTGTTGCCCGGTCAGAAGTTTGCGGAAGACTTTGAAACCCCTGCGACAGATAAGCTGTAATATGAATATACGACTGTTTCGCAAACACCTATAAAATTTTATATGCAAGTATGTTCGCTGCTCACTCACTTTTACACTTAACTTTCGATACACGTACAAGCCTTGCAAGATGGATACTAACATATTGGAGTCCATTGATTCTCCGAACTTTGACTGTTTTCTGTGCATATACGAGTTGAGCAAATATGGGAATAACATAGGGATACATCATTTGCTTGTCAAAAAGTTGTATTCTTTTCCATACTCGGAACTCGAATTCTTCATTCCACAAATGATACAAATTTTAGTGAGCTTTGAAAGCGAATCTATGGCCTTACATGATTTAATCTTGCACTTCAGTAAGGAATATCCCCATTTTTGCCTCCTAACGTTTTGGAACTTACAGGCCTATGTGTTCGAGCTCAAGAGTCAGCCTGATTCATATTCATTTCACGTGGTAAGAAACTTCATCAACAAGTTACAGGAGATTATGTTCAATCAGGACAAAAATGAAGGTGAAGCATTGAGTCTCAGAGAAAATTTGCATCCCGCTTTGATTATGGCAGGGGCGATAGGAGCCAGTTTCGGACTTCCTAATATTCATCAATACATAAAGCCCATTATTGTCTCTCAAGGCATGCAACAAAAGTCATTTCTTTTCAAACTCGCAAACTTTCACAACGCCCTCACAAAAAATTTGACATTGAAGAACCGTGGTCAACCAATTGATCTTGGAGCCAATGAAAGAGATAGTAGCGAGGATCCAGACATTGGTATGCTGAAACTTCAGCGATACTCTGAATCAGTTCTCGCAATTCACAGGGCGTCTCCTCGTGAATCACTCTCATTCAATACAGACAGTGATATTGATGATTTGAACTACAACAGTGATTATTCACAGGATCATAAGCCTCCACTGGGTAAAGTTTTACATTCGAAAAAATTCGTGCTTCCGAAGTCACCAGCTGCTAATTTGTCTTCAGATAAAATTTCATTTCCACACGCAGAAGTCAAAACAAGTCATATATCACACTCCATGCCTGAGCTAGTAAATGAATCTACTTCCAGGGAAATTTCCTCCTTGCCTTCATTTGTTTCATTGAACTCGTTGAATTCATCATCTGTCTCAAAATCGAAAGATTTCTCGAAAAGTGATAGCTGGGCTTTGAAAGCAAACTATTTCAGGAAAGAGACAGAGTTCATGATGACCCTCCAGAATATATCAAGCAGGTTGTCGCAGGTTCCGAAAGAAGCTAGGCTTACGAGTTTACGTGCTGAACTTTCTATCATCAACAATGCCTTATTACCATCTCAAATTGATATCCCACAGTTGTTTCCTGCGAGCAGCTCACCCAATAAGAAGTATCACAGAATTCTCAAACTCAATATCAACGAGGCATGTGTTCTCAACTCCGCTGAAAGGGTACCTTTCTTACTTCTCATTGAGTTCTTGAGTGAAGATATGGATTTTAACCCGGAATCGGAGAGCAACAAAAGAATAATGTCTAGTCAGAATCGTATCGATTTGTTTAGTGGAGCAAATCGTATGATTGATGAATCATTATTGCCTAGAGAAGGTATACCAGAGCCAATGATGGAAACAGATTTGGGCGACATTTCAGTAATTGCTCTTTCTAACAAAAATTCACATTTTCTGGATCACATTAGGGCGAAAATGTCGGAAAATTTGAAAATGGAACCTGAAGCAGACTCTAGAGGGGTTTCCATTTCTCAAATACATTCCAAATTGCCTTCTGAAAGTTCACCACCTACCAATAAAAAAACCAGAGACTTATCTGCTCAGATTCGAATTGCGGCAGTAATGCTCAACCAACTTGAAAAGTCTGGTCAAGCTAATTCGGAGCAATCTACTGCAATAAAGAATAGAATAATCAAATCTATGGAGGCATTGCAAGATCAATTCGAGAGCATAGACTATCAACAGATTCGTGAAATCAGTGCTGTGAATGATGGATCTGCGAGTCAAGACGCCGGAGATCGTAAAATAGAGAATGATTTCAAGATTGGTGAGGATTGGGCGACTAAGAAGGCGCGGATACGCAAAATGAGCAAATACGGACACCTTCTGCACTGGGATTTGTGCTCTGTAATCGTTAAAAATGGCGATGATTTGCAACAGGAAGCATTCGCCTGTCAGCTTATCTCGGTAATCTCACATGCATGGAAAAATGACAATATTGAGGTCTGGACAAAAAACATGAAAATTGTGGTGATAAGTTACAACTCAGGATTAGTGGAAACAATCAATAATGCTTTGTCCGTGCATTCCATCAAAAAAACCATGACAGAAATGTCAATAAAAAGCGGAGAAAATCCTCGAGGCTTCGTTGCGTCTATCAAAGATTATTTCTTAAAAGTCTACGGCAATGAGAACAGTGCGAGATACCGAAAAGCCCAAGAATGTTTTGCTAAAAGCCTCGCAGCCTATTCCATTATATGTTATACTTTACAGATCAAAGACCGACACAATGGTAATATCATGCTTGACAACGATGGTCACATAATCCACATTGACTTTGGGTTTATTCTATCCAATTCACCTGGAAGTGTTGGGTTCGAGGCAGCCCCTTTTAAGTTGTCAATGGAATACGTTGAAGTTCTCGGGGGCATTGACTCTGAATTCTTTCAATTATTTACAAAACTTTGCAAAGAATGCTTCCTATCATTGCGCAAACACTGCGGAACGTTGATAGACCTCGTCGATTTAATGCAAAAGGATTCTTCTTTACCATGTTTCAAGAATGGCCCTCAAACAAGTGTTTTATTGAAACAGCGGTTACAGCTTGATCTCAGTGACGAAGAATGTGAGAACTTCGTCGAAACGTCCTTAATAGGAAAAAGTGTGGGAAGCATGTATACTCGTCTTTATGACCAGTTTCAGTTGCTCACACAGGGAATATACAGCTGAATTGGGAAAGCGGCTTACACATTTACAGGATGTTACTTGCAATTAGTTGGTGATGAATTACAAAGTATCAAAGTAAGAGTAGGATTTAAAATCAAAAATGTCAATTAAATAAGAGTGTATTTTTGTATCTGTACGGAGGAGATTTTCCTAGCTTTGCACTCGTCTCCTTCTCGCAGATAATATGACAACAGCGAATTTGATGCACTCATTCAATTTCGCTCTTGATGCTACAAGTTCTAAAGCGAAAAATGACCTCGATTTGACTTATTCAATAGAATCCATGAATTTAGAACAAACGTGGATAGAATCTAAAGGCAAATCGAAGAAAAAATATCGTGCGAGAAACCGTTTTATCTTCATGAGACAACATGTGCATTTCTTCATTCCCGGAAAAACAGTTTTAGGAAAGAAATCGAAAATTGTGTCAAAAGTGCGTTGATCGTTTTTACAACTTTTATTAACTTACTACATTACTGCAGCTCTCTTGCAACTTTGGTATATGCTGGTTCGCTGGTATCATTTATCTCTCTTTTTTGGTACCACATGTCTAGCTTCTAGTTTCACTTAACTAATACTCCTTCACGATATTAACACAAGCTTTGGCAAACTAGAACCCAGATTTTCGATTTGTATTTCGGATTGCTTTCAACCCTAGAATCTTTTTACTTGGAACGCGTTTCATATTTTTCGTTTTTACAAAGAACCGAACCTGACCTTTTTGCCTTGTGTGAAGCCACTTATTCCAAAAGAAGCCTGAACAGACTTTTGCCATTTAAAGTGATGAAGTTTAGGAGGCGAGAATTGACTTCTAAAGCCAGGAAGAATAAAATGGCTTATAAGTCAAGAGTGGAAGATGTATTGGGTTCTAAAAAATCGGGATCTTGAGACTGTAGCTTCAAAACAATGAGTTGTTTCATTTTTGAAACAACTCCAACTCAAAACATAATACTGGCATCCCGCAGTTGGCTTATAAATTTAGGCTCGACGAAAATTCCTACTATACATATAAAACTACTACTCTTCATATTAAATGACCAATAGCATTCAAAAGCCTTTGTTTCTCTCGTTGCTAACCCATTTAAGGTCAATTTGTTTGCCATTTTTAAACAGATCGAAATTTGAAATTTATCCAAGAGGTCTCCCTCGTAGCACGGTATTAAAACAAGTACGTTCAAATGTTTATAGATTATGATCTGCCACTAACCATCAGCTTGCCAAAAAACTAGGCTTAGACCTTGATAATGAAATCAATGGGTTGGAACGGAGGCTCCTCGTGAAAATACGTCTCTCAGGATACTCTTCTGGACTATTCACTCCGAATTGTCGCTTGAAATCAGCCCTGGTCTCAATAAAGCACTATAGGGAGAAACTGTACCGCAAGAGACATGTTCTAACGAAGAGTGCTAAAAAATATCTTGAGACCTCTTACAACCTTGGTTCTTATCCAAACAAGACTGAAAGAGAGCGAATAGCTAAAGATTGCAACATTTCCTCGCAACAAGTGCGTGTATGGGTACGTATATGCCCTGGGATCAGATTAACAGGCTACATACTAATAGCTAGTTTGGAAATAGAAGATATCGCGATAAGAACAAGAGAACTGCAATTAAGTTTATACAAGTTAATTCCAACAAATGAATGATCTTTGTAATTTTTTTCTACCCTCCGTAAGTTTTGGAAAGATGTCTTAGATTTACAATCCTTGAGGTCAACAACTCTGACTTCACCTTGACTGAGAAAAATCCACTATTTAAGCTCGGTGTCCTCACCAAATATTCATCGACTATTCTCCTCACGTTGCATTCTCTAGAACCGCAATCCTTAGGCTGGAGTAAATATTTTTAGTCAGTTTCACGTGAACCGATTTGCCTGAGCCCACCTTAACAATAGAGCGCCCCACAATTGATCTTCATCGACAGCATGCAAAATCCTTGCTCAGATGAGGTTGCAAATCGCGCTTCGGAAATGAGGCAACAGCCGTAAAGGTGCTATAGCGAACAAGAATTACCACGGCTTGGCATTCTCCGGTCGGGTGCTTGGACGGAAATGTAGGTCGAACTAGATCAGTTCGAGACGATGGAACGACAAGTCTCTCTTGACTGAGGAACGAGTGGTCTGTATCAGTGGTCAACTTCGTGGTTGATTGCGTGGTCGACGACATGGATTTTGACCTGAGCCTGTCATATTCACTGAATGCAGAGACCAGAAAAATTCAAAAGCAATACATTGGAATAAATTTCACTGAGCAAGTCACGACGGCCGACAGGCACATCGCAGAAGCCGGCTCCAGCTTGTCTCAGCTAAGATGTCGCTTTTGTTGACTGCAGGACACACATCAACTACACCTCCAGCACACTCGAGCATCGTCATGAGCCAACGCCTCCTGCGATGGCCAGGCTTTCTAATACGGCGATGGCACGTGCTGTGGACAGTCAGCATGCCGCACGCATCGGCGGCCCGGGCGTACGCCACGCTCCCCAGGCGAGCGCTGAGCACTCTTGCCCTGAGGGCCGCAGCCGTGAAGCGGCTGGCAAAGCTCGACCGGGCGCCCGACACAGACAGAGAGAACGAGATGCGGGAGATCTTCGGAGGAAAACACACCTACTCCGCAATGAGCGTGCGGCTCAACTCGCTCTACGAGCCGGAGTCCGCCAACTTCCCTGCGGATCTTCGGCGAGCGATGGACGGCGCAAAAGACCCGCTCGCAAACAAGCTCCGGAAGGCGTTGGTGGCGTCGAGCTCCATGCGCAGCTTCTACGTGGCACAGCTCTTCCGCAGACTCACACAAAACGACTTGGAGTCCTTTTTCGCCGGGCTCTCTTTGGTGCACATCGCGTCCCGCAGCTTGCGCCAGACAGCGGAGCAGCTTGAGGCCGAATGGCGCGAGGACGAGCTGGTGCGCCACTTGAAGCCCGGCAACACCGCGGCCGCTGCCTACGCACAGGCGAAGGCTCGGTGCTATGAGGTCTTGGTGCGCCTTTGCCTCGCCCAGGGAGAGCCGCTCGTGGCGTGCCTGGTGGCCCTACGGTGCGCCGACCTACGCGTCGGTCTTCCGACCCAGGTCCTTGCGGACGTGATGGTGTCGCTCAGCGTCAGCGAGCCCAACTTGGACTCGTACCATGCGTTTGCGATCTTGAAGATGCGCGAGGTGCTCCCCCGCGAGTACCCGCTCCTGGTGCTGCTCCACGCCGTGACCAACATGTGCAGCGACGGCCGGAACCCGTTCTTCGCCAACACGTTGTACGACGCGTTGGGCGTAGAGGAGCACGCCTTGGACGCCGAGCTCTTGGGCCGGCTTGTTGCGACGCGCACCGCGTTGATCCACGCCAACTTGGCCCACGGCAACCACGCACGCGCCGTGGACTTGTGGACGGCCAACATGGCGGCCGACCCCGCGTACTGCGAGAGAAACGTCTTGAACACACGCACCATCCTCTCGCACATCCCCGACGACGACCTCGTGTCGCGGTTGCTCCGCACCCACGTCCAGCCCGCGTTGTACGCCCACCCGGACCTTATAGAATTTGCATTGCCGTTTTGCGGGCGGCGGCCCGAGCTCCACGCGCAGTTCGAGCACTTGACCAACAGCCTTGCGCCGCCGTTGCAGCGCAACACGCTCTCTCTGTTGTTTGCGTCGTTCATCAAGCAGAAGCGCGACGACACCGCGGAGCGGCTCCTTCTGACGATCTTCCAGACCAAGGAGGGCCTCAGCAGCGACGACTTCGACGTGATTGTGGAGAAGCTCCTCGCGCTGCGCAGCTACGCCGAGTGCGTGCAAATGTGTGTTGCCGCAGACTTTTCCACCAGCCACAAGGGCGCCGTGCGGGTGTTGGCGTTCCTTCTAGCGCACACCACCGAGTCCGCCAACAGCCCCAGCGCCAGCAGCGACTTTGGCCAGATGAAACAGACCTTCATTGACTACTTCGTCAGAAACATGCACACCGCCACGCACAACACCGCGTTGTTGAGGCAGGTGACAGCCCTCGTGTTCCGCCACTTGTCGACGTACGTCAACAACAGGATCTGCCGCAAGCTCTACCTGGAAATCGGCTACTCGCACGCCGACCCGCGCCAGTTGCACTTGGACTTCTACGGCCTACCGCGAGGCTTGGGCAACTTTTTGCATGTGGACGACGCAAACAGGATCGAGCTTCTCCGCATAGTATTGGCGCAGGCCCGCAGCGACGGCGACGGGCCGCTCTTGAGGTGGTGCTTGCACGAGCTCCTGTTTGCCGGGCTCACCGACGCGGACATCAAGAAGCACTTCATGGAGGAGGCAGACACGCAGCTTCTCCAAAATAACGATACGGCATAACGAGCAGTAAAGAACAGAAACTCAGTTCCGTTTCCATGTGTATTATATGTACAAGCAATCACTTCTTTCTTCTCTTCTTGTCGAACAAGCGGCCACCCTTCTGGACCTCCTGGACGTTGTGCCCCATCAACTCGATCAAGCTCTCGGCGTCGGTGTGCTCGCCCGCCTGGCCGGGCTCCTCAGGCTGCTCCTGGAACAGCGAGAACTTCTTGTTGAACTGGTTGACACGGCCCGTGGCGTTGGGGTCCGCCGTGGACAAGTCCGAGCGGTTCGGGTTCCACAACGGGCTGTTTTTCTGGTCGCTGATCAAGCGGATCTCGTCCTTGGGCGCCTGCGAGCGCCTGTGGATCACGGAGCCGTCGCTGAACTCCACGAGCGTCTCGAACTGGTGGAAGATGGCCGGCCTGGCCTTGCCCATCTTGATCTTGCGCATGACTCTTCTGTTGGATAGGTGCACGTCCTGCGCCATGGCTATCTTGCGGGACGCCGACCGCGAGAACTCGAGCCGGCAGTGTGCCGCTGTCCTGAAGGGGGAGGCTCCGAGCATTGCGTGGTTGGGGAAGAGTGGTCTCGGGCTGGGGCAGATGGCTGAGATTTTTTTCAGCTCGGTGCGCACCCGAAGCTGGCGGGGCAGAGCACGAACAGGAACACCCCAGAACACGGGGAGCAAAAAACAGGCGGCGACGGCGGCCCGGCGCCGCCCCAACGCCCCGCCCCGTGCCCGTTTTCCTCTCTTCGTAGGCGTCGTTGCCCCGCCGTGGGGCCGGCAGCACGTATTTGGGTCGCGCACTCCCGCTCATTTTTTCCGGCCCACTAGCACAGGTTGCCCACGTAACACCCGAACAAGAACAATCATGGCGTTCGCCAACCAGACGCCAACCATCGTGGTGTTGAAAGAGGGCACAGACACCTCGCAGGGCAAGGGCCAGATCATCACCAACATCAATGCGTGTCTCGCGATACAGGAGACGCTCAAGCCCACGCTAGGCCCGTTCGGATCGGACATCTTGATCAAGGCATCCAGCGGCAAAACCGTGATTTCCAACGACGGCGCCACGATCTTGAAGCTCTTGGACATCGTGCACCCGGCCGCCAAGATGTTGGTGGACATCTCGCGCTCGCAGGACGCGGAGGTGGGCGACGGCACCACGTCGGTCACGGTGTTGGCCGGCGAGTTCCTCAAGGAGAGCAAGTCGTTCATCGAGGACGGCATCTCGCCGCACTTGATCATCAAGGGCATGCGCAAGGCGTGCGACTTGGCGGTGGCCAAGATCAGGGAGATCCAGGTGGACATCGAGCGGTCGGACGAGACCAACTTCAGAGACCTCTTGGAGAGGTGCGCCACCACGGCCATGTCGTCCAAGTTGATCAGCAGGAACTCCGCGTTCTTCACCAAGATGGTGGTGGACGCGGTGTTGTCGTTGGACGACGACTTGGACGAGTCCATGATCGGCATCAAGAAGGTGTCGGGAGGCGCGATGGAGGACTCGTTGTTCGTGGACGGCGTGGCGTTCAAGAAGACCTTCAGCTACGCCGGCTTCGAGCAGCAGCCCAAGAAGTTCGCCGACCCCAAGATCTTGTGCTTGAACGTGGAGTTGGAGCTCAAGGCCGAGAAGGACAACGCCGAGGTGCGCGTGGAGCAGGTCAAGGACTACCAGGACATCGTGGACGCGGAGTGGAAGATCATCTTCAACAAGTTGGACGCCATCAGCAAGTCGGGCGCGGACATTGTGCTCTCCAAGTTGCCCATCGGCGACTTGGCCACGCAGTACTTCGCCGACAGAAACATCTTCTGCGCGGGCAGGGTCGCGGGCGAGGACATGGACCGCGTGATCAAGGCCGTGGGCGGCTCGGTCCAGTCCACCGTCACGAAAATCGACGAGGAGTCCCTCGGCACGTGCAAGGAGTTCGAGGAGGTGCAAATAGGCGGCGAGCGCTACAACTTGTTCCGCGGGTGCTCCGAGGCCAAGACGTGCACCCTAGTGTTGCGTGGCGGCGCCGAGCAGGTCATCGCAGAGGTGGAGCGCTCCTTGCACGACGCCATCATGATCGTCAAGAGGGCGGTCAAGCACAGTTCCATTGTTGCGGGCGGCGGCGCCATCGAGATGGAGGTCTCCAAGTACTTGAGGGACTACTCCAAGACGGTGGCCGGCAAGCAACAGCTAATCATAGGCTCGTACGCCAGAGCGTTGGAGGTGATTCCGCGGCAGTTGTGCGAGAACGCCGGCTTGGACGGCATTGAGCTCTTGAACGTGTTGCGCAGCTCGCACGCCAGAGGCGAGAAGTGGTACGGCGTGGACTTCCAGAAGGAGGCCGTGGGCAACAACATGGAGAGCTTCATCTGGGAGCCGTCGCTCGTGAAGATCAACGCGCTCCAGTCGGCCACGGAGGCGGCCACGTTATTGCTTTCTGTGGACGAGACCATCAAGAACGAGGACGACCAGGCCAACGGAGGGCGCGGACAGGGCGCGTTCTAATAAATAGAGAACTAATGACTAATATACGAGTCCGTGGGAGAGGAGGTAGAATGAGAGGCATGGCGAATAAAGAGGCGGCGGAGAAGGCGGAGAGGATGATCGCAGGTTTGGCCGCGGCAAGGCGGAAAAGACGTATCGCAGGTTTGGCCGCGGCAAGGCCTGGCCGTCCACCCGTGGTGTCTTAGGAGTGGAGGCGCTCTAATGGATGCGAAAAGCGTCTCCACTATTCACGCGACATGCATAATGGTCTCGTCCGCCTGTCAAGCCAGACGGGCGCGAAAGGCCCATGCCGCAAGCAAACAAGCGCCGTCTGCGCGAGTTTCACCGCCGGCCAATCAGCGGCGACACGGTGACGACAGACCGGCTAGCAGCGGGAGCAGCGCCTCGTGTTGCACGCAACGGCCGACGTGGAGATGGGCCCCGATCCCAGTGTGTGGGTTCTGCCTCGCCGCTGGAGACTGGCCTGCAGATCCCAGACATTCGCGTTCATTTGGCTAGCTCGCCGCATTGCGCGCACCACCTTACTGGCAGGATCTTGCAACAGTGTTGCGGTGCGCCATACCTGATCGCCCGCGCAACGATCTCCGACCAGGCATGTTTTGGGCGGCCAAGCGGTAAACAACACGGCCAGGACACAGCGCCCCGCCACGAACACCTCCGGCCGGCCGTCCACAGCCGGGGCTCTCGGCCTGCGCGAGCACCGCCTGCTCCTCCACCCCCACTGCACTGGCCAGAAGCCTTGGTCGGTTAGTGCTCGGGCTAAGGTAAGACCCTTCGCGTACCAGAGACCCGTGTCCTACACGTAGCGTCGGCAAGAGTCTCGCGCCGCGCCAATCACCTCTAAATTCTTCTCGCCCTCCAAAAAGCCCACCGGAGCGCGAAGCGAGCCGCACCCCTCAGGTGCCGCGCTGCGCACCAAGCTTAAGATCGCTTTCTCGCACTAAAGACGAGTCGCATGCCGCACTGGATGCAGGACAAAACCCTCCTGCCCTCCTGATGCTGCAACCAGACTATTTTCGCGACGCGGCCGCTCTCTCCTATGGCTGTTTTATAAGGCGAAACCACTCCGGCACCCTTTTTTTTTGATTTTGCACAAGCCTTCTCCGTCTTTTTCTTCCGGCGTCTTCTCTTTGCGTTACTGCGACACCCTCTCGTGCCCGTACAGGAGTGTCTTCTTCCCTGTTTCCGCCCTGCCTTTTGTTGATCTTCCCGCTGCTCCCCAGAGCTGCTCCACATTCGTTTCACCTTCACCCACAGGCCCCATCCGCTCTTTCTCTCCTCTCGGCTGCAAAACAGGCACCGACCTCTGACCCTCTGTGAAGACCCTTGTGAAGACCCCAGACGCCTCTATACCCGTCCGGCGCAAAACATCTAGGAACACCACCAGGACATCGCACACGCTCGGCGCATTTTTATCCCAGATTCCTTTTTTTGTTTTTGGCTGCAATTCCAGAGCCCCACACCGCCCTCGGACTTCTCTGTCGGCGACCGCTATTCAGGACCAGAGCGTTGCTTCGGCCCTCGAATCATCCCCCTTCGGCACATCTCATTCCTTCGCCGTGGGCCTTTTCGTTTTGTTTTCGGAGTCGCCCCTTTTGACCCAGCATTCTGCCAGCCGTGACGCCACGCCGAGGCAGACCTAATACCCGAAGATGTCGCTCAAAAACCACCCTCCACAGCCCAAGCCTCGCAGCTACCCCTACGTGCTCGAGGTGCTCGAGTCACAGGCCAACAAAAAATTAGCCGCCGAGTACTCCCAGGAGAGCAAGCAATGGCTCTCGCAGCTCGAATCGCAGCTGGCCGTGAATCCGCAGATGATCGACATCCAGCCCGAGATCCAGTGGTACATGCGGCCGTACTTGTTGGACTTCTTGATCGAGCTACATTCGCTGTTCCGCTTGCAGCCGGCCACGTTGTTCCTCTGCGTCAACATCATCGACCGCTACTGCGCAAAGAGAATCGTGTTCAAGCGCCACTACCAGCTCGTCGGCTGCACCGCCTTGTGGATCGCAGGCAAGTACGAGGACAAGAAGCTGCACGTGCCCACTCTCCGAGAGTTGTCGGTGATGTGCCGCCAGGCGTACGACGAGGAGATGTTCGTGCAGATGGAGATGCACATTCTCTCCACCCTCGAGTGGCTGTTGAGCCACCCGCTGCTCGAAGACTGTCTCCAGCTTGCCATCTCCGAGGCCGGCGTCTCGTCCAACGTCACTCCTTGCAGATACAACCGCGCCACCGGCAGTGCCACCGACGCCGTGTCGCTGAAGGTGTCTGCGGTGACCGCCGTGGGCAGGTTCTTCTGCGAGATCTCGCTCTACGACCGGTACTTTTTGATTGTGCCGTCGTCGTTGGTGGCCTTCACCGCCAACCTCATCGCCTGCTCCATGTTGGGCGTGCCCACCGCCGCGTCTTACCTCACGGAGATCGTCAGCAACAACACCATGCACCAGCTTCATCTGAAAAACCTGCTGGCAGGTAACGAGGACGAGAACCAGGCCCCCAACGTCCAGGGGCCGTTCCTCCTGGGCTTCGACTCGCAGACGTTGACCATGATCAGAAGAATCACCATCGTCTTGATGACGCACACGTCGGAGCTCTCCGAGGTGGTGCGCAGAAAGTTCGAGGGCTTGGGCGTTCTTCCCGTGATCCACAACTTCTCCAACCGCCATGTGGCCACCATGCAAACGATCCTAGAGCACGGCCCTACTGTCATCGCAGAGGACCCCGTGACTCCGCTCTCCGCGGAGTTGACGCGTGCAGCAGACCTTGTGTTGCTGCTCACATTGTTGGAGGGCAAGCGCTTACACCCGGCCGCCCCTCCCCCAAGACCACACGTATTGCCGTTGACGCCTCCGCTGGCCTCGCAATCCCTGATCTTTTCTCATGTCGACACGTCTGCATACGCCACGCCTATTTTGCACTCCACGAACGCTGCGTTCAGCGGGTACTCGCCCAACCTAGACGAGGACGCCAGCTGGGTGCTGCCGATCGTGCCCAAGGTGGGGCTCTCGTGAGGTAGCAAGCAGCTACACAGCAAGATAGAGCCATCCGCCACGAGTGGCTCATTACGAGTTACGGTTTTAGATTCGAGATTCAGTCTCTAGATAGATTTCGAGTACATGCATTGCCAGCACAGCCGCCATGGCGCGCAACGCGTTGCCGCCATTTGCAGCCCAGACCAGACGTAGACCCGCACACCACGGTGCAACAACGGCCACTGCACACAGGCGTTTCACTATCAAGCGCTAAACAAACAAAAAGAAAACAAACAGAAAGTCGGGCGCGGTCACGTGCGCGCTTCCCAAACGAGCGAAAGGCCCATACCAAAAACACATCGAAGCATACCGGGCAGGCTGTTGGGCAACGAAACGCAAGCACGCAGACGAACGCCGCATCCAGCGCCATGTCAGACGACGACTTAACCTCCAACAATTGGGTGTGGGTGCCGGACAAAGACGAGCTCTTTGTGCGAGCAGCCATCACCGACTACCTAGCAGACGGCATGGTCCGGGTCTCCATCAAAAACGGCGTGCAGAACGTCACCAAGGAGGTGGAGCACAGCACGGTGGAGAGCTGCAACCCCGCCAAGTTCAACAAGTGCGACGACATGGCCGAGCTCACGCACTTGAACGAGCCGTCGGTGATCTACAACTTGTTCCTCCGGTACAACGACGACCTCATCTACACGTACTCGGGGCTCTTCTTGGTGGCCATCAACCCGTACAAGACGCTCTCCATATACAAGGACCTGGAGCTCCGGAAGTTCCACTCGGCGGCCGTGGCGGCCAAGGACGAGCGGCTTCCTCCGCACATCTTCGCCATAGCGGAAAACAGCCACCGCAACCTCGT
The DNA here is from genome assembly GCA_003708715.3 of [Candida] wancherniae. Lineage (NCBI taxonomy): Eukaryota > Fungi > Ascomycota > Pichiomycetes > Serinales > Metschnikowiaceae > Metschnikowia > [Candida] wancherniae. The sequence continues at coordinate 45,355 of PPOZ03000014.1, read as the reverse complement.
GGCCAACGGCAAGGACCAGTCGATCTTGGTGACGGGAGAGAGCGGGGCCGGCAAGACGGAGAACACAAAGAAGATCATCCAGTACCTCTCGCAGATCTCGCTGGTGGACGACGCGGCCGCGGCGGACCACGACAACATCCACGAGAAGATCCTCCTCGCCAACCCGATCTTGGAGAGCTTCGGCAACGCCAAGACCATCAAGAACAACAACTCGTCGCGGTTCGGCAAGTTCATCAAGATCTTCTTCGACGGCAAGGGCCTCATCCGCGGCGCCACCATCGACTACTACTTGCTCGAGAAGTCCCGCGTGGCGCGCCAGCTGAAGCACGAGCGCAACTACCACGTGTTCTACCAGTTGCTCCGCGGCCACTCGTCCAAGGAGTTGCGCGCAAAGTACGAGCTCCTGGACAAGCTCGCAGACTACAAATACTTGGCCAACGGCAGCGCGGCCGGCATCGACGACGCCGGCGAGTTCCGCCAGTTGACGGAGTCGTTCAAGGTCATGGGCTTCTCCGAGGCCGAGGTCAGCAGCATCTTCGAGGGCTTGGCCGCCATCCTCCACCTCGGCAACTTGGACTTCATGTCGTGGAAGGCGGACCAGGCCAGCTTTGCGCGCGGCGCCAAGCTCCCGCTCATCGCCCGGCTCCTCGGCGTCTCCGCGGACGAGTTGTCGCAGAACTTGCTCAAGCCCAAGGTCAAGGCCGGGCGCGAGTACATGCACAAGCTGCAGACGGCCCTGGAGGTCAAGAGCACCATCGACGCGTTTGCCAAGCACTTGTACGAGCGCATCTTCCAGTTCATCATCAAGCGCATCGACCTCTCGTTGATGGCCAAGGACACGGTGGGCGACCACTTCATCGGCGTGCTAGACATCGCGGGCTTCGAGATCTTCGACATCAACTCCTTCGAGCAACTTTGCATAAACTTCACCAACGAGAAATTGCAGCAATTCTTCAACCACCACTCGTTCATCTTGGAGCAGAGCGAGTACCTCCGCGAGGACATCCAGTGGGAGTACATTGACTTCGGCTTGGACCTCCAGCCCACCATCGACTTGATCGAGACAAAGAAGCCCATGGGCATCCTCGAGATCCTCAACGAGCAGTGCATATTGCCCAAGGCCTCCGACGAGACCTTCATCAACAAATTGCTTGAGAACTGGGGCAACGGCCTGGCCAAGCAATTCAAGCCCAACAAGACCAGAAGCGGCTTCATCATCGACCACTACGCGGGCTTGGTCGAGTACGACATCGAGGGCTGGCTCGAGAAGAACAAGGATCCCGTGAGCCAGAATGTGCTCCTGCTCATGCCAGGCTCCTCGAAGCCTTTCATCAGGGATTTGTTTGAGCAGCCCTCCGAAGACGACAGCCCGCTGAAGGGCAAGAAGTCCCCCAAACTCAAAACCGTCACGCAGAAACACAAGGAGCAGCTCGCCGACTTGATGGAGCAGTTGGGCAGAACAGAGCCCCACTTCGTGCGGTGCATCTTGCCAAACTTGCAGAAGAAGTCCAACAAATTCGACAAGGAGTTGGTGCTCAACCAGCTCAGGTGCAACGGTGTGTTGGAAGGAATCAGAATTGCCCGCGCGGGCTACCCCAACAAGATGACATTCGAGGAGTTCTTCTCTCGGTACTCCGTCCTTAATAATGAGGATGTGTTCACGAAGAACATGAAAACGAATTGTGAGCTCATCCTCAAGCAAACATCGTTGCAGCCGGAGACGTTCAAGATTGGTATCACCAAGTTGTTCTTCAAGAACGGTATTTTGGGCATGCTAGAGGAAGTACGCGATAGTGCCATAAAGGGCTGCATTACTCAGTTCCAAAGTATCTCAAGGGGCCAACTTGCAAGGACCAAGATCAAGAAACAAATCGCCATCATCCAGGCTTCTCAAGTCGTCGCAAAGAATTTCAACAAGGTCGACCAGCTCGTCAACCAGGGCCAGAGCCCCTGGCTCAAACTTTTTGTTAGTCTCAAGCCTCTTCTAGAAGACTCAGTTAAGGTGTTGGACACCAACGAGATGAACGAGAGCTTGAGAAAGTTGAACTCCAAGTTGAAAGACACCGAAAACGCCAAACTGTCCTTGGAGTCGGAGAACACATCTCTCAAGGAAAGACTCGGCGCCTTGGAGGACGAGATAATCAAGACCACTGCAGCTAACAATGAGAAGTTGGAGAAGTTCAAGAGCTTGGAAAAGAAGGAGTCTTCCCAGAGCTCAAAGTTGGCCGAGGTGACGAGGGAGTTGACCGAAATCAAATCTGTCAGCGAATCGCTCTCGAAGAACAAGTCTAAGCTCACGTCCGACCTCGAGACCGCTCAGCGCAAGTTGAAAGAAGCCGAGAAGGAAATCGAGAGCCTCACAAAGCAATTGGAAACGGAGAAGAACCGTGTCAAAGGCTTGGAATCGGAGTCAAAGTCGAAATTGGAAAGCGAACAGGCAAAGGCAAAGGAAGCATTTGTCAAACTCGACAGCAAGTTGAAAGAGCTCGAAAGCTTCCAATCAGAGCACGCTAAGGCCAAGGAAACAATAGCGAGCCTTGAACAGAAGTGCAAAGACCATGCCGAGATCTCTCGCAGTCTAAAGACGAAGTCCAGCGAGCTAGAGAAGAAGCACTCTGAGCTTCAGAATGCTAGATCTCTTGGAACGGAAAGTGAGAAGGAGATCCTGGTGCTCAGGAAGCTTCATGAAGACGCAAAGGCCGAAGGCGAAAAAAGGAAGAAGGATCTTTCGCTTCTCCAGTCCGAGAAGAAACGTCTAGAGGAAGAAGCCGTTGTTTTGGGTTCAAAGGTGGGTGCTCTTGAGAAGGAGATCTCCTCCATGAAGCAAGACAAGAAGAAGCAGAATGCTGCGCTTGACGATGAGCTCCAAGCAGCAAAGAAGAAAATTCAGGCTTTGGAGTCCGACTTGAGAGAGCAACGTTCTCGTGTCAACGAGAAAAACAAAAACATTGATACCATGGAGAAAGAACTCCGCTCTCTAGAAAGGAAATTGGAACTGTCTAAAGATAGCGAGTTACAGTTAACCAAGACCAAGGAAGAGAACAAGGCGATCCTCGCTGAGCTTTTAGAGTCCAAAGCTACCCTCCTGAAGAATATCGAGAACCACAAGACGTCTCTCGCCGACTTCAACAAAATGAAACATGAAGTCGAGTTTCTCTCAAGGACGAAAACGGAGTATTCGGAGAAAATCAACAACTTGCGTGAACAGGTGGAGATTCTTGAAGCCAAGTTACACGACAAGGAGAATGTCCCTCCTCCCAGCCCCAAGGTCGATCCAAACATTATGAGCGAGTATACCTCGATCAAGGCTAAGCTAAATGAGCAGAGCGCTATAATCCGCAAGGAAAAGTTTACAAACCAGGAGCTTTCGGAAGAAATAAGGATGCTCCGCCAGAAGCTCAGTGACAACTTTGAAAGTCCACTGAAGAGAAGCGAGGCTAGACGGTCAGTTGCGTTGGGCGAAAACCTTCGGTCAAGCCAAGTGAATGACTCCAAGTATATCGAAGAGATCAAGAACTTGAGGTTGAAGTTGCAACAGGAGGAGGCCAACGCCAGCCGGGCAGAAAACTATGCGATCGAGCTTCAAAAGAAAGTGAACAAATTCCATGCAACAAGGGGAATAAGCAGCGTCTCGGAGTACTCGCTGAGTAGACTGGGAGAGCCCAGCAGGAGAGTGCTCTCTTCTTCCTCCGAAAATGACAACTATAGCGACTCGCTGCGGCCCGTTTCACTGAGTCTTAGTAACAGCTTCTTCAATTCTCTGAGCTCGGCTGATTTTGCTAAGCTTTACAACGACATCAACGTTACATTGAAAACCACCCGGGAAGAGTTGAGTAAGTCCAAGAGTGAGATTTTGAGGTTGAAGTCGTTGTTGAGGGAGAGCGAGGACGAGCTCTATGAGATCAAAAGGGGAAACATGAAAACATCCGTGCGTGACTACGAGGAGCAACTTGCCAAGTTGAAGGTGGACAACCACACTCTCAACGAAAGATTTCTCGAGACACAGCAGTTGCTTGAAAAGGCCAAAGAGAAGAGTGAAGAGTATTACAGCAAGCTCGAGCTTGCGGAGTCTGCAGCCTCGATCAGCAAGAGACGGGAAGAGCAATGTGCCAAAGAACTCGAGACGAAGTCCACGGAGTTGAAGCTTCTCAAGGAGGAATATCGTGCCAGCGAGAAGATCATCAAACAGTCCAGACAAGAGAAGAACGAAGTGGACATAAAACTCAAGGAAGTGCAAAACGAGCGGGAAAGACTCAAGGGCCAGGTCAACAAGCTAGAGGAAAAGATCAGGTACTTGAACGAGACTTACGGCGACCGCAAAAATACCATCGAACAAAACAGAGTGGAGATCCGGTCGTTGCGTGAGGACATCAAGTTCAAGCTCGAAAAGGAGACGGAGATTATTAAGGAGAACAAACGTCTCAAGATCGACAACGATGAGTTATTGAGGGTCAAGGAAGAAGTGCTCGCGGAGAACCAGGAAGTGAATGACGAGAACGAGAGCTTGTTGGAGAAGAACGAAGAGTTGCGGGAAGAGATCCGGCTACTCACAAGCGACAAACAGAGCCACGAGAGAAAGCTCGAGCAAAACAGCAAGCAAATCGAGTCGCTTCGGTCGCTCGTTGAGGAAAACAGCAGGCAATTGGAGGCGCTCAACATGTACAACAGGACTCTTGAGCAGAACAAGGAGGACCTAGAGCTTCAAGTGTCGGACCTCACGCACGAGCTCAAGGAGGCCAACCAAAGCTTAGCAATCGTCAAAAACCACATTGAAAACATGGAGGAGGAGAAGAGACAGACGCGGGCCGAGCTCGAGGACCTTCGGAGTAGGTGGGACAACAGCGACGGGAGGTTCAAGGAGGCCAGGACAGAGAACTTGGTGATTGTTCAAGAAAACGAGAGTTTGAAGGCGGTGAACGCGGAGCTCAAGAAGAAGGTGGGCGACCTAGAGAGCAAGTTGTACTCGAACGAGCAGCTCAAGTACTTGGAAAGCAACATGAGCTCGCTCAACGAAGAGATCGACAGGTTGAAGCGGACCATCACTGACGGAGAGCAAAGAGAAGAGAAGCTCAGCAAGCAAGTCGCAGCACTCAAGTACGACAACGCAAGCCGCAGCAGCCAGTTGAAGAAGTACAACGACGAGAACTTCAACCACCAGAACACGATCGGGCAGCTACGGGGCAAGATCGAGTTCCTCTACCAGGACAACAGCGACAAGGACTTGAAGATCAAGGCGCAAGAGCGCGAGCTCGCTAATTTCCGAGAGACCATCTCGCGCCTACAGAGGCAGCCGCACGGGCTCACTTGAGGTCCGACAGAGACATAATGCAAGGGGCACGTGCAGCGATTCGAGCGCTACCCGTATTTGCCGGTTTAGACCTCAAGCCGCCCCGCCTCAAGAGGCTCCCACGCCCAGAAGCGGCGCACCGTATCGTGCAAGCGAGCGGATAGGTGAAAACGCCGGAGAAGGCGCTAAATGCAGATGCCAAGTGCCGTTGCAATACAATTTTCTTGTATATCCTGCAGGATACACGTGTGAGAGGACCGCGCACCACGTGGGTGCTGGCCCCGTAGTTAAGCCCATCTTGGCGCGGGTTCATGCATGAATGTTGCATTCGACTTTTCGCACCCACGTGGGTAGCGATGGGGAGATCGCCGGTTGACCCTGGAACCACGTCAAAGTGCGCCAAGACTGGGCTTGCTGTCATGGGTGCCAAGGCGGTCTTGGCAACAGCTTTGACAGAGTTGGCAGCGGTGACAGCTGACGTTGACAGGCGCCACAGAAATCCGGTGTTATTACAAAAAAACGGCTAATTGCGCACCCATAGCTGGCCACTCGTACATTGGTACAATAGCACAGATTCACTTAGAGGCGCACCTCGCAGGGCATGCGGGCACTGTAACGAGGCCCGGTCGGGCGCTAACTTTTTTTCGCTTTTTGCTTTCTTTTTCAAGCCCTGGCTTTTTGGCGGACGGCTCATTTATTCACTGCGCGTAACATGCATGATAATTAGATGAAGAGCTGGCCCAATAAAGGAAGTATAAAAAAGTCTAGTTTCCCCCGTAGCCATCTCTTTTTTTTCACTCTGTTGACTCTTCAGCTTTCGCCTTCTCAGTCGCAAATAGTATACCATGTCTGAGATTCACACCGCTCACGAAGTGAGCCAGTCCGGAGGTAAGACCGCCTTCAAGGATTACGTGGGTAAGTTCGCCCACATTGAGGACCCCTTGGAGAGAAGAAGATTGGCCTTGGAGGACATTGACAACGCCGGTTTCGGGTGGACCCAAGCCAAGATGATCATGATCGCCGGTGTGGGTTTCATGACCGACTCCTACGACATTTTCGCTATCAACTTGGCCACCTCCATGTTGCCATACGTTTTCTGGAAGGGCACCATCCCTACCTCCACCACCACCTTGATCAAGGTGTCCACCTCCGTGGGTACCGTGATCGGCCAGGTCAGTTTTGGTTTCATGGCCGACATTGTCGGCCGTAAGAAGATTTACGGTTTGGAGTTGATCATCATGATCTTCGCCACCATCCTCCAGTGTTCCGTCGGCCACTCGCCTGCCATCAACTTCACCGCCATTTTCGCCACGCTCAGAATCCTCATGGGCATTGGTATCGGTGGTGACTACCCCTTGTCGTCGATTATCTCCTCTGAGTTCTCCACCACCAAGTGGAGAGGTGCCATCATGGCCGCTGTGTTCTCCAACCAGGGTTTGGGCCAGTTGTTTGCTGGTATCGTTGCCCTTGTGGTTGTTGCCGCTTACAAGTCTGACTTGATTGACGCCAACTCCGCCAAGGAGTGCACTGCCAAGTGTATCAAGGCCAATGACCAGATGTGGAGAATTCTTGTTGGTTTCGGCTGTGTTCCCGGCTGTATCGCATTGTACTACAGATTGACCATTGCCGAGTCGCCCCGTTACTCCTTGGACGTCGACGCCGACGACTTGACCAAGCAGGCCGATGCCGAGGCCGTGTTGGACTCCGCTGCTTTGGAGATCACCCCACCAAAGGCTTCCTTCAAGGACTTTGTTTCTCACTTCGGTCGCTGGAGATACGGTAAGATCTTGCTCGGCACTGCTGGCTCGTGGTTCTTCTTGGACGTTGCCTACTACGGTTTGGGTTTGAACTCCGCCGTGATCTTGCAGACCATCGGCTACGCCTCGTCCAAGAACGTCTACAGATCCTTGCACAACTCTGCTGTCGGTAACTTGATCTTGATCTGTGCTGGCTCGTTGCCCGGCTACTGGGCCACCGCCGCCACCATCGACACCGTTGGCAGAAAGCCCATCCAGGTTGGTGGCTTCGTCATTCTTACTATTTTGTTTGTGGTGCTCGGTTTCGCCTACAAGAAGATCTCGGACCACGGCAAGTTGGCTCTCTACGTGCTCGCCCAGTTCTTCCAGAACTTCGGCCCCAACACCACCACCTTTATCATCCCAGGTGAGATCTTCCCCACCAGATACAGATCCACCGCCCACGGATTGTCTGCTGCCTCCGGTAAGGTTGGCGCCATTGTGGCCCAGACCTGTATCGGTACGTTGATCAACCACGGCTGTTCCGCCAAGGAGAAGAACTGTTTCTTGCCCCACGTGATGGAGATCTTTGCATTGTTCATGTTGCTTGGTGTCTTCACCAGTCTTCTCATCCCCGAGACGAAGAGAATGACCTTGGAGTCCATCTGTGAGAAGTACCACGACGAGGTGGACACCACCAAGCTTGGCTCGGACAGATACGTGCAGACGCAGCAGGACTCTTCCGACTCGGATTTGAAGAACTAAGCGTAAAATGATAGAGTTGAGCAATATAGTTTGCATTTAATAATGAATTAATATGGAAAAGAACTAGCGTAAGCGATTCAGCCTAAACTGAATCTGCACCTAATAATGGTTATGGAGAACTGCGTAAAGTGATGTTGAGCAATCTGTATTCAGTTATGAACCTAGTATGGAAAAGAAGGAGGCGCAAAATGACTAAAGTTGAGCAATCTGCATTAAGAATGAATTAAGGAAAAGAGGGATAGCGTAAAATGATCGAGTTGAGCAATCTCAATTCAATAATGAATCAATATGTAAAAAGAACTAAGCGTATGACAAATTGAGCACTGCAACTAATGTATCTATGGGAAAAGAAGAAAAAAGCGTGAAGTGAGTCGGCAATTCTAGTTTGCTCAAATAAGATATTAATACGGTGTAGGATAATATCTCTGGCGATCTATGGCGATCTATGGCGATCTATGGCCGATCTATGCCTATATATAGCCGATCTATGCCTATCTACGGCGCAAGACCGTCTCGACAGCGTCCAAGACGTTGTCAAACACCCCCACGGTCGGGCGGTGCTTGGTGTAGTCCCAGTCCGCGTCCTTGTAGACGCCCGTGCGCAAGAGAATGGACTCCCAGCCGCTGGCGTTGGCGCCGTGGATGTCGGACTCCGGGTTGTCGCCCACCATGTATATGCGCTCGAACGGCAGTTTGTCGGGCGCCTCGTGGAGCGGCGGCATGAAGCCGTGCTCCGTGTGGCCGTGGAGGAGCTTGTTCCACTCGATCAACACCCAGTGGGCGTAGTCGTGCTGCACCTTGAACGGCTTGCCCAAGATGGTCGACTGCAACACCTCGTCGGCGCGCAACCCGTTGGTCTCGGCGTAGAGCCGCTCCACCATCATGCGGAACGCGCCCTGGCCGAACCGCGGCAAGTTGTAGTCGTTGGCCCAGAGGAAGTCGTTGTTGCTGAACACAATGGGCACCGCGGGGCGCGTGCGGCCGCCCTGCTCCGTGTCGGCCACGCTGCGGCGCGTGCCCACCACGCCGCCGGTCGAGTTGAGCAAGTCGCTGACGATCTGGATGTCTGTGCCCATGTCGCGCGGGTCGTTGAACACGAGGATGGCGTCGAACGGCCGCGCCAAGTCCACGTCCCGCGCGTACGCCGCCAAGTCCTCCGCCGTGTACCTGTGGTGCGGTGCCACGGCGGGATTCTGGCGCACGATGTCGGCCGGCGTGACCACGTCCTTGTAGCCGTAGTCGAGCGCGGCCTGGCGGGCGTTGTCCTTGTCGCCGCCCACCACCAAGACCCGCGAGTACTTGCCGGCGTGGGCCCAGGCCCTCATGGGCGTGTGGCTCTGCACGATCTGGAGCGGCGAGAGGTCCACGCCGAGCTTGTCGGAGAGCACGGCCGTGCGGGCGCTTTCCGTGACGCCGCCGCCGTTGGTGAGCAAGATGTACGGCACCTTCTGCTGGTTCAACAACGCGAGGGCCCGGTGGGCCTGCGGAATTGGCTTGCTGCCGCGGAGCAACACGCCGTCGATGTCAAAGACGAACGCAATGGGCGACTGGGACGCCCACCGGCGGAAGACCCGCGGCAGGAGACGCGGCGCCCGGAGAGTTGCAAGCATGTTAGCGCCGAGCAATGCTGGGTACGCTGAGCTACCTTGCGACCTGTACAGGACAATGAGGTGCGCCAGATCACCACGAAAAGACCATACAAAGATACGCCTAAGAATGCAATGCACTGGATGCGAGGCCTCGTATGTACACGTAGCGGCTCAGGCTTGGGCGCCCGGCACGGCCGCGAGCGTCTCCAACACGCCGCCGAGCTCCGCGGCGCCCTCCTCGACCACCCAGCGCTCCGACACCGGGCCGGCCAACACGCCGCACGCGTAGCCGGCAATGAAGAGCCCCGGCGGGCGCGAGCCCACGGCCTCCACTGCTGCCGCGGCGCTGGCCAACGTGGTGCGGACCACGCGCTGGTCCGGGCAGGACGCCCGCTCCACGATGGCCACCGGGAGGTCGGGCGCCCAGCCCTTGTCGCCAATGAGGTGCGGGATGAGCTCCACGATGCGGTGCAACGCCATCAAGAACACCGTCGTCCGCGACGGCACAAAGTCCGGGAGGTTGGGAAGGGCGCCGCGGCGGCCGGTGCCGGTGCAGATGAGCACCTGGTCCGCAACCTCGCGGTGCGTGGCGGGCACGTTGGCGTAGACGGGCGCCGCGAGCGCCGACGTGATGCCGGGCACCACGCGGGGCACGTAGCCGTGCGAGCTGAAGAAGAGGTGCTCCTCGCCGCCGCGGCCGAAGATGTAGGGGTCGCCCTGCTTGAGGCGCACCACCTTCTCGCCGCGCTGGAGGCTCTCGAGCCCCAAGGCGAGGAGCTCCTGCTGGGCCTTCTCGGCGTTGCCCGGGAACTTGCGTGCTATGAACAAGCGCGTGCGCTTCTGCGGGATCAAGTCCAACACCTGCTGCGGCACGAGCTTGTCCGCGAGCACCAAGTCCGCGGAGTGGATCTCGTGGAGCGCGCCCAACGTGAGCATGGCCACGGCGCCGGGCCCGGCGCCCACGAGCGAGATGGCGCCCTTGCGGCCGCGGCCCGCGTGCGCCGCGCTGGCGAGCTCGCTCTTGTACTCCGCGGAGAGCATGTCCACGGTGACGGACGCGAGCCGCGCGAGCGGGTAGTACTCCACGATCTGCGAGAGGAAGCGGGCCCGCTGCGCGGCCATCTGCTCGGGCGTCATGTCGAACTCGTGCACCAAGGCGTTGAGCTTGGACGTGGTGACCGCGTCGTCGTCGTCGTCGCCGACGTCGGCGGCCGCGGCCGCGCTGTGCCCGCGGAGCGCCTGCCGTAGGCGGCCCACGTTGTCGCAGATCTCGCCCATGTTGGGCGGTAGGCTGGCCACCACCTCGCGCTTGATGCGCAGCGCGAGCTTGCAGCCCTTGCCGGAGGTGGAGACGCCCAACTGGAAGTCGCGGTCGGTGTGCGTGGCGAGCAACGTGAACGTGCAGAGCTCGGGGCAGTCCAGGACGTTGACGGGGATGCGGAGCCGGCGGCACGCGGCGGAGATGGCCGTCTTGAGCGGGCCCTGCTCGAGCGCCAACGCCACGAACACCCGGTCCACCACGTGGTCGACCTCGGCGCGCCCGAGCGTGGTGAGGTGCGCCTGGTCGAAGTCCTGCTGCACCCAGCGCACGCGGCCCGCGGCGATGTGGTCCTGGAGCGCCTGCGGCAAGCTCTCGAGAGCGCTGTTCTGGACGAGCACGGCGTGGGCGCCGGCCGCGAGGATGGAGGCCACGCGGAGCGCGGCGATGCCGGAGCCGCCGCCCACGACAAGATGCGTCTCGCCCGTGCACACGAGCGACGCGAGGAGGTTCACAGGCATGGTGGTTGGTGGGGCCCGAGTGTTTGGAGATGGAGTTACATTAGCACAGCGCACGTGACCTGCGCTCAATGCTCATCGCGCAGAGCACACCGGCACGTCAACGGCGTTGCTTTTTCGCGGCTAGTGCGGCCGTGCGTGGGCATCGCACGGAAAAACGCCCAGCACCGCCAGCACCAAGCACCAGCACCGACAACACCCCCCAGCACAGCACGAATGGCTCCCAAACGGCACCTCGGCCTCGGCAAGGCCGCGTTGGCCAAGAAGCAAAAGGTGGGCGCGGCGGGCGCGGCCCCCGCGCCGCACGAACAGGAGATCACGGTGGAGCTCGGCGAGGAGGTCAGCGCCAACGACGCCATGGAGCAGCTCCGCGCGTTGTGGCGGGACTTTGTCGGCGCCAAGGACCGCGACGAGTTGAAGGTCAACGGCATCGTGCACGAGTGCGACCGCATGTTGCGCAAGGCGCACCACCGGGAGAACAGAGCGGACGGAGAGGACACGGAAAAGGATGACAAGGACGGAAAAAAGGATGAAGAAGATGGCAAGGACGGCGAGGACGGCGAGGACGGCGAGGACGGCGAGGACGGCGAGGACGGCGAGGACGACGAGATCATCGAGCTCCTGGGCGAGTTCTACGCCATCTACGGCTTGGCGTTGTCGTCGCTCGCGTTCTTCTACACCGAGGAGCCGGCCAAGGTGGAGGAGTTCTTCCTGGAGGCCCGCGACCGCATCGACGTCGGCAAGCAGAAGTACCCCGACAGCTTGTCGTTGCTCTTCGCGGAGGCGCGGGTGTTGATGAACGAGATCCCGTTGAAGGAGATGCGCCCGCTCACCGTCGACAGCAAGGTCACGGAGCTGCACCGCGACGTGGGCGTGATCCTCGACGAGTGCCTCGCGGTGTGGGAGCGCGCGGAGGCGTTGTCGTGCGAGCGCAAGCAGTACCGCTACTTCAACTTGGAGAACTCGGACTTCTTGCAGGCGCTCGACGACTTGCTCGACATGGTGGACAACTTCGGCCGCGACACGGCCGAGGGCCGCGACAGCGACGGCGAGGAGGACGAGGACGACGACGCGCCGCTGCTCGGGCCCAAGCACCCGTTGTACGCCATCGGCCAGACAGACAAGTACGATGTGTGGTGGCGGGAACACACGCAGAAGTTTTTGGACTGCCTCGAGGAGCGCATCAAGGCGGAGGCCATCCCGGAGTCGCGGGCCCAGGACCCGTGCATGGTGTTGCGCCGCGAGTTGTGCAAGCGCTTGGGGCAGTCGCTCTTGCTGGAGGCCGAGGCGCCCATGAGCGCCTTCACCACGTTGACCTACTACGACAAGACCGCCAAGCAGGTGGACGGCTTCTCGCGCGAGGACGCCAAGCGCATCAGCCAGGACCTCCTCGGGCGGGCGTTGAAGTACTTGCGCGTGGCGCAGGACGAGGACGAGCCGGATACATGGGCCGCGGTGGCCGAGGCGTTGATCTCGTTGGGCAACACCCACGACTTGGACAGCAAGGAGCAGGAGAGCATCTACGAGGAGGCGGAGAGGATCTTGGTGCGCGCCAACAACGCCACCAACGGGCGCTACGACAAGATCCTCGAGAACTTCACCCAGGACTAGGCCGGAACAGGCCCGGTCCCAGACACATGCCGCCTGGCAGCAGCAGGCGCGGCGCCACACCGTGGTGGAACGGAACGTTACGAGACAGGCATCTAAATAGGTTTATTATATTACTGACCGGAGCAACGTAGGTCGGGGTCGCTGACGCGGGCGGCGCTGGTGGCGGGCGCGGGCGCTAGACGCGCGAGGCGATGGTGCTCTCGCTGTGGAGCTTGGTGGCGTTGCGCTCGTGGGCGCTGTCCTTGCAGAACTGCAAGCCCGTGCACATGTGGTCCTCCAACAAGCGGTGCTTGGCGCAGAACTTGCCGTGGCACTGGCCGCAGTCGCCCACCATGCGGAGCGGCACGGCCGAGCAGTTCTTGAACGAGCAGCGGCTCTTCTTGGCCTTCTTCTTGGGCGCGGCCGCCACGCTGGTGGTGGGGCCCAACTGCGGCGACGCCACCGGGGTGTCGGAGCCCTCGCTCATGAGGATGACGGTGATGTTGTCGCAGTCCGGGCCCACGTTGAAGGACTCGAGCGACTTGTAGTAGGGGGCGAGCTTGACGCCGTTGTAGATGAGCTTGAAGTCCGTGGGCAACTTGGACGTGGCGGGGCACCCCACCTTGGCGGCGTTGCGCAAGTCCTCGATGGTGGAGTTGTCGGGGATGGTGATGGCGAACGACGACTCCGTCGACAACCGGAACGTGACTCTCATGGCGCGGCGGGCGGTTGTGGGGGAGCTAGGCCGAGCGGATGGGTGGATGCTGCTGGCAGGGGCGGCAGCGGCGGAAAACAGGGAACTCAGCGGGTCTCAGGCAACAGCGGATCAGGGGTCCGGGTATTCTGCGACTGAGTTTGTGGTCTGCGGGGGCGGCAAAGCGGGGCTCGTTTAAGAAGGAGCCTGGCGTGGGTAGAGCGTAAACGGGAGTCTCGGGGCGAACGGCGAGGCTTGGGAAGTAGCGGAAAGGTGGAAAGAAAGCGATACGTGGTCAGCGCTAGGCGGTGACGTCGGTACGGTATATGTAGCGGCGGCGTGAGCCTGGCACAACATCACACAAATGCGCGGGGGTGAGGCACAGGCGGTTGCGCACCGGGTGGCCACAGCAGCCACGGAGCCCGGAAAAAGGCGGCCCAAAAGGGAAAAGCGGGCGGCAGCGTCACGAGCGCGGCGGCCACAGAGCTACGGGCGGGCCTGGACGGGGAAGGTACGGTTTGCGGGCGAAAACGGTGTGGCCGGTCCAGAGATAAGACTCACAGGATAAGACTCACAGGATAGTGCGGCGCCTGCGAAAACCCGAAAGAGAAGGAAGCGCAAAAAAGAAAAGCGCAGAGCACACGGCGCCAGCGCCCCACGCGACCACGCCCAGCGCACACTACAGCGGCCGCCGGACAGCTGGGGGCAGCGAGGGGCAGCCGGGCCAGAAAACAGCGCAAATGTGGCCACCGGGGCGCCGGAGGGCTGACGGCATGCGCACGGGGCCACACGTGACGCGCGTCACGTGGCCTACGACGGTTGCTTCGGGCGGCGGTGCATTCCTATGTCTCTATAACTAACCGTGCTGCCTGCCGGCAGGCTGCTGGTCGGCCCGCACCTTGAGCCGCGGCATGCTCTTGGGTTCGACCGGCTTGAAGCTCAAGGAGGGGCTCTGTGCTGCCCTAAGCTTGATGTTGGCGGGCACGGGCGTGCAAGCCGCGAGCAGCACAAGTAGTAGAAGGAGCCAGAGCTTCATGGTTGTGTCTGTACTTTTGTGTGGGGTGTGTGACTTTTGTGTGGGCCTCTTGAGGCTTTTGTGGGGCCTGTTGTGTGGGCCTTTTGTGTGCGGTGATACGGCTTTTGTGGGGCCGGTTGTGGTGAGTGGCCTGATTATGGGCCGGCTGTGGGGCTGCGAACGGCTTAGTAGGCAGTAAACAAGGCAGAGGTTGAAGGGACTCAAAGCAGTTTAAAGAGGACTCAAGGCGGCGCTTGGAGGTGACAAAATCTCAGCGAAAAAGCTACTCCAAATACCCCGAACCTCGCCTCTATATACCGTTGGCATGCAAAGATCTGCGGCACGGTATCGCGTACATTCTCTCGTGGCTTCGCTGTCTGCACCCGGCTAATATTGCGACCGGCGAAGCCACCCGGACGGGCCGGGGAGGCGGATCCGCCGGCAAAGGCGGTCGCTGGGCGTGGTGCCGTTTTGCTGGCGCCCGTGTGTGATCTTTGCGCTGAGATTTCTTGTGCTTGGCTTTTTTTTTTTTTTTTTTTTTTGTTTGTTTATTTGTTTGCGTGGGTCGATTCTAGACTATTGGCGACGTGCGCATATTCGCTGAATTCGTGGAGCCCTGCCCCTGGCCCGCACTTGTTGCCTAATGAGGAGATATTACAAAGTAGAGAACAGCGACCACGGAGCAACGTGGACCCTGGCACGAAGCTTAGCTCGCTGATAGCAGAGCGGGGTCCGCCGGCGGGGACACAGAGGCTGTGCTCTGGGCACTGTTTGCGGGTGCTTGCGGGTGCTCGTGGTGCTCTTCCCATTGTGCTTTTATTACGCTCCTGTACTCCTTCTCGCAACCTGGGGTTAAGCCGCACGACAGGAATTACGAGCCGAATTCCCGTAACATTAGCAACGAAGAAAAATGGGCACAATGGGCACCGCCCGCGTGCCACCCGCTGCTCCACGGCGCCATTTGCGCTGTGGGCTCCTGGCGCTGTGGCCGATCGCCTACGCCTTGCTCATGGCTGAGTCGCATGGCTCAGTTGCAACTGACGCGAGTTTCGCGTCGAGCTCCTAGTTCATAACTCGTGTACAAGAAGGGACGGCGAGCAGAGAAAAAAGAGTACAATCGGTTTATTCAGTGTCTGCAATGTCTAACGAGACGTCTGGCCTCACGTATCCGCGGCCGGCGCCTTGGCGGGCCTCCGTAGCCGGATCTGGGGCCCGTCCGAGCCCTCGTCGTCCAGCCGGCTGTCTGCGCTGGCTGCAGCCGCGGGCCCGTGCTCTCCTTCCTGCTCGTCTTCGCCTTGCGGCTCCTTATTGTCCGGCTCGTCGGTCTGCGAGAAAATCGCGATGTTGGCCAAGTTCGAGAGCGACACGGACGACGCGGACGTCTCCTTGCTGCGCTCCAAGTGCGCAGACGTGTAGTCGTAGTCGGCGGAGCCGCTGCCCAGGCTGTAGTCGCGGTAGAACTTGTCGTAGTCGTCGAACATCAGCGGGCCGTAGCGCTCGCAGAACTCCGTCACCTTCCGGGACAACTCGCGTCTCGTCTCCTTCAACTCGTCAAGCTGCGCCACGTCCCGCCTGTGCAGCAAGAGCGAGTAGAGCAACGGCTGCAAGGACATCACGTAGTCGCGGCCAATCTCGCCCGTCCGCAACGCGGAGTACGTGATCAACACGTTGAAGAGGTAGCAGCCCACGAACAACACAAACGTGGGCACCCACGGCAACACCTCGGCCCGCCGCAACACGTGCACGCCCACAGCGCCCCAGAAGATGTAAAGCATGGGCGCCAAGCCGAGCGCAACGAGGATCTTCCACGACGCCACCACGTCGTCGCCCTTGATCTTCACCACCGACGACTTCAACGCCTCGGCCGCCTTCCGCTTCGAGATGCGGTGCGCCACGATGAACACGGGCGCGAACATGATGGTGCCCGGCATGGAGAGCGCCAAGTACACCAAGCTCGACACCAACCGGTTGGTGAAGGTCAAAAACACGGCGGTGCGGTCGAGCTTGGTCAAGCTCTCGATCTGGTGGTCGTGCACGCCGAGCTGCATGAGCTTGTTGTTGTAGTCGCTGACGGACTCCTTCAACGCCTTGACGTCGGGCTCCTCCGCGTGCTGCTCGTAGCCCTTCAAGAGCCGCCGGTTCATCTCCACCTTCAACGGCAACGGCGTGGAGTCCCGCTCGGTGGGCGCGTACAACCGGCGCGCCGCCTGGATCGTGGCGAGCGTGTCGTAGTCGTCGCAGGTCACCGTCACGTCCTCCAAGCGCAACGAGATGGTCTCGAGCAACAGGCTGACCACCGCGCGCGAGTTCTGGCCGTAGTCGGCCGCCTCCTTCTTGGTGATCACGATCGGCTTGCCGTACTCGATCACCACGCCCGACCGGAACATGTTGGGGTGGAAGTAGTTGAGCCCCACCGGCACGATGGAGACCGTCAGGTCCGGGTCCGCGGACTCGGCGACCGTGCCGAGCGCCATGAGCGCCACGCCCGGCTTCAACGGCAACAACGTGGGCTGGTCGTGCAGGCCGCCCTCGGGGAAAATGCCCACCGCCCGGCCCTGGTGGAGGTGGTGGAACACCTTCTGGAACGTCTGCCTGTTGTCGACGTGCGGCGCCAACACGTACGCCGAGCCGTTGGTCAAGGCGTCAATCACGCGCCTGTCGCGGGCCGACGGCTCGTCGAAGTTGACGCTGAACGGCTTGGCGAGCACAAGCCGCGTGTCGGACTCGATGCTCTTGATCTTGGCGTTGCCCAAGTAGTTGGAGAGCCCCACGAGGCCCTTCTCCTGCGCGTTGCGCGTGAAGCTGGTGCCCTCGCCGATCACCACGGTGTTGTCGTTGCCCGGGCCGAAGTTCTCCACGCGGATCCTGCCGGGGTACGGCTTGACCTTGTCCTGGGCACGGTCTACGGGAATTGCCTGGCAGAGCCGGGCCAAGGGCCCAAAGAGCCTGTTGTTGTACGTCTTGGTGGCCGTCAAGAGCGACACCCGGCGGCCCGAGCTCTTCCGGGTGGTGGTCATGACGATGATGGGGTCCACGAACAAGTTGTGGTGCGGCGCACACACGAAGATCACCGCGCCCTTCTTGGGCACGTTGAAGGTGCCGCGCAGACGCACCTCCCGGAAGAACGTGTGCACCACGATCCCGAAGAACGAGAGCACGATGTCAAAGATCACCGCGAGCAAGTGGTCCACCACGGACCGGGGCACGGCGGGGACGGTGCCGAGGATGGCGCCGCGCGGGCGCCGCGGCTCGCGCGGGCCGGACTGCGAATCAGGGGTTCCGCCGCTCATTGTGACGAAGCTGGTGTCTTGGCCGGTGCTGATGGTGGAACAGGCCTGGAGAAAGGGCGCCGCGGCACGTGACCCGCTGGAACTCCGACATTATTTCCGGGGTAGGAAACATGGGTGCGAAAACGGACGGGGAGGCGAAAATAAGGTTTGCGCAATGGGCAAACCTTTTTTGCGGAATGGGCAGGCTTTTGTGCGGAGGCATGCCTTTTTCTTCCTGGTACCTGCTCCCCCGTGCATGCCGCGTGGACCAATTCGCCGGGGTGGGTGCCCCTCTCGACCACGGAAATTGGAGCCGGGCTCCGAGAGGGGAAGGAGGCGCATATACGTTCGGCACTTACCGCCGTGTTGGGTCAGGCGATGAATTGGCAAACGCAGATCTGTGGATCGGCCAGAGGAGAGGCAAAAAGTTTGTCCGTGATGTCCTCGGCATCCGGTCGGCGTGCAGTATAGGGGAAGGCTGGGCACCTGGCGTCCGGGGGGCTCGGGTGTCGCTGGAAGGCCCGGATTTTCGAGGCGAGAAACACCTTGGCCATGTGGCACGGCCTGTGCCAGGACAGTGGGCAGCGCAACAGTTCTATGGGCGGAAGCCTTAGATCTTGCCAGTGCTCCAGTGCCCCGCTGCGCGTCGTGCACATTATATGTGCGGCTGTAGCTGGCACAGGAAACTGAGTAGGCTTAGGCGGCGCGAACGTTTGTGCCTAAAATGAGCCGTATCTCGAAGGCAGACACGGCGTTCGAGCGCATGTGCACATAGCAAACAACATTTTAGCTCTATACAAGGTTTACATCAAGAGAACAGAGATACCGGCCAAGACTGCACCTGCAAGCATGGGGACCTGGCGCGAGCCGTCGCCAGCGGCAGAGGCCGAGCTGGAGCCGGATGAGGCGGCGCTCGAGGCCTTGGCTGAGTCGGATTTGGAGCCCGAGTCGGATTTGGAGCCAGAGTCAGAGTTGGCACCTGAGTTGGATTTAGTGCTGGTAGGCTTGGAGCTGGTCGACTTGGAGCTGGCGGACTTCGAGCTGGACGTCGTGGAGGCGGCCGAGCTGGAGTCGGAGTCAGAGTCAGAGCCGGTCTCGGCTGCGCTCGAGCTGGCGGGCCCGACACCCGAGCTAGCGGAGCTGGTGCCAGTGGCAGTGGCGTCGGCCGTGGTGGAAACGTCGAAGTTGGCTGCGGTGGCCGAGGCGTCCAGGTCGCTCACCCACACGTCCTCCAAACTGGACGGGTCCCAGGTCCAGTGCCCGTCGGTATAGTAGCTGACGTCCGGCACGGTGTAGGAGTCCTCGGCCGTGTCGGGGTGGAACGCGCTGGTCCTGGTGTAGCCTGGACGGATCCCGGAGAAGGAGTAAGAGTAGGAGTAGGTGTAGTAGTTGTAGGAGTAGGTGTAGGAGTAGGTGTAGTAGTTGTAGGAGTAGGTGTAGGAGTAGGTGTTGTAGTTGTAGGTGTAGGAGTTGTAGTTGTAGGTGTAGGAGTAGGTGTACGACTGATATGTTCCGTCTCGATTCACGGCACTATCGAACGTCACCACCGACGCTGCTGCTGTCGGCGAGGGAGCCTTGGCCACGGTGGTGAGGGAGGCATCCTGGGCGGCCACACTGTTGTCGGCAAAAACGAGGGACGCGGCAAGCAAAACCAACTTGATCAATTTCATGGCGTCTGGGGTCTACGGACGGGCACTGGGGGACGGACGGCTGATAATTAAAAGAATTGTGGAGATAGCACCATGCACCATATGCATGCGGTGCATATAGCCGACGCCGCATGGCACCGACGCTGTATTGGTCCACCTAATCCTATATTTGTTAGGTCGCCTATGTACACCCCCTGACGCTCTAAAGCTAATATCTAAAGTAGACGAGGTTGCATTGCTTGTGTGTGGAGGAGCTCACGGTCTGCGACGCGTGGCGGGCAGGTGCTAAGCAGGCAGAAAGCGCGGTTATTAAAAGCTTAGCATTCAAGTACAAACGTATAGATAGTTTTAGTAGCCCGGCCTACAACAAAAGGACCGAGAGGCCTGCCAACAAGGCGCCGACGACCATGGGGCCCTGGTTGGTGCCGTCGCCAGACGAAGACTTGGACGCAGACGACGAGCCGGAGCCAGACTCGGAAGCAGAGTCGGACGAGCCGGAGCCAGACTCGGAAGCGGAGTCAGACGAGTCGGAGCCCGACTCGGTGGTGGAGTGGGCGTGCGAGTGGGAGTCGTCGTCGGAGGCCGAAGCAGAGTCAGACGAGTCGGAGCCCGACTCGGTGGAGTGGGCGTGCGAGTGGGAGTGGGAGTCGTCGTCGGAAGCCGAAGCAGAGTCGGACGAGTCGGAACCGGTTTCCGAGGCAGACGAGTCCGAGTCAGTGGCCGAGGCAGAGGCGGCGCCGGACAAGTCGTCGTCGTCGGAGGCGGTTAAGGCGGCGTCTTCGCTGGCCTCATCGGAGGGCTCGCCACCCCACGTCTCCAAAATAGTCGTGGCGTACGTCTCGTCCGAGTCGTAGTTGCCGAAGGTGTAGGTTTTAGACGAGTAGGATCCGGTACCCAACAAATGGATGTAGGAGTAGGTGCCGTAGACAGCGGCGTCGAAGGAGGATTTGTCCACGGTTCTCCAAGCAAGGGCCAACGAGGTGTACTCAGGGTTGTCCATGCTCATGGTGTTAATCTCCAAGATCTTGCTGTACAACGAGGTGTCGTAGTCAGCGGCAGACGCCAAAGAGGAGGCGACTGCAAACAAGGCAACATTTGAGAACTTCATGGTGATGGTTTTGTGGGTGGCCGGAGAGCGGTGCCCGGGGCCGAGGCCTGCTTTATATAGGTATGCAAATTGCCAAGTGCCCGTGGGTTCAGAGGTAAGGCTACCTTGCAAATTGGTATATACGCGTGGCCTGCACGTGGCGCAAAAGGTAACATGCGCGATCGCTAAAGGCAGGTGTGCCTGCAGTTGCCAGAGCCTGCCTTTAATCTTAGTGGTCGAGGGGAGCTCGAAAAGGCACGAACAAAACAGGCATCAGAATCCACCTGTGAGGCAGCGGTCCTGCCCTGTGCAAGTGGTGCATGGGGTCAGGCCAGAGCACAGAGGCAACCTTGCTGTTTCTCCCAGCTGTCATCTGTCAGCCTTACATGATTCTGCATGAGCGCGAGCGAAGCCACTCGACTATCACGAAAGCCTCTCTTGGTTGCGAAACCACGGCAGCCATCACGGCGTGGCCGGGCACGCGTGGGACACAACGGCCCGCTGGCCACACAAGACAGCCTAAGCGGCCCTGTTGCTCACGTGGGCCTCGTGGCTGTCACGCTGGTCGCCCCTATCTATTTTTTCCGCGGGGGTCCCATGCCGTCCTGTACGGCTGTCCAGGGTCCACAACTACCATCAGCTCTTATCGAGCCCGCGCTGGGATGCATGACGCTGCCTCTGTTAGGAAAGGCACCCGTGCCGCCAACCGTCCACAGTCTCGAAATGCCAAGCTTTTTGCACATTCTCTCCACGCTGGGACTCTGGGGTGTGTCACGGCCGCACGCGCCGCACCACGTTTCTCGGGGCCCTTGCCAAGCCGTTTTGGAGCGTTTGCCCGCGGCCTCGTGCTCACACGTGCTGCCAGCCCGCTGGCACGGCTGCGCTAGACCGCACGTCTGTTTGCAGAGACGTTACGGCGGGGCTACTGTGGGATTCTGAGCACTTTTCTCTGCGCATTCCGTTGGCGTTCGCTACGCCAAGCCTCTCCCTGGGCCCCCGTTACGAAGCACTAAGATTGCACAGAACCTGGACGTATTTCGACGGTGTCCGTCTAGCGACGCGAGCGCTGCACGGTGGCCAAACGAGCGGTAACAAAAACAGGATAGCGGCCGTGGTCGGTGGAGCGGATTGCCCGTTTAGCGAGTGTTGCCCGCTAAGCGAATGTTGCCCGCTTAGCGAGTGTTGCCCGCTTAGCGAGTGTTGCCCGCCGCCCGCTCTGTGTTTGGAGCACGGCCGGCGGTGCGTTTCCTCCTTGGTGCTACGCGCTTGCACGGCAACTTCCATGCTTGCACGGCGGAAACAGGTGAGCCGCATCGTACCTCGTCGGTACCTACGTCGATCTGGCGCGATCGGACGCGGCGCAGAGCGTCACTTCTCCGAGAGCACATACAAGAAACAAAGAGCCAGTTCAATTATTTATTACCCAGCACCTACAACAAAAGGACAGAGAGACCGGCCAACAAGGCACCGGCAACAATAGGGGCCTGGTTGGAGCCGTCGCCCTTGGACTTGGAGGACGAGCTGGAGTCGGTCTTGTTGGAGGACGAGCCGGAGCCGGACTCCGAGGCGCTGCCGGTCTCGGAGGCGCTGCCAGACTTGCCAGACTTGTCAGTCTCAGAGGCGCTGCCAGACTTGCCAGACTTGTCGGTCTCGGAGGCGCTGTCGGATTTGCCAGACTTGCCGGTCTCAGAGGCGCTGTCGGACTTGCCAGACTTGCCAGAGCCGGTCTCAGAGGCACCGGAGTCGGAAGCAGAGCCGGTCTCGTCCTCGCCGGTCTCAGAGGCCTCGTCGGAGGCGCCGGTCTCGGAGGCAGACTCGTCGGAGTCGGAGCCCGAGGCGTCGGAGCCCGAGGCGTGGGCACCGCCGGTGGCCTTGGCGGTCGAGCCCGAGCCGGTGGTCTTGGCGTCGGTGCCGGCGGCGGTGTGGCCGCTCAACAAGCTCTGGACGACGGCAGAGTAGTCCGAAGGAGTGCCTGCGGCGGTGAAGAACTCAGAGTACGAGGCTGGGGTGTACGTGTAGCCCGAGAAGGTCACCTCCGAAAAGCCGTGGTACTTACTGGCGAAGGCGGCGGTCTGGTAGACACCCACCCACGAGGAGTATGCGGCGGGATCGTAGGACTTGATGGTAGCGAACTGCGACAAGGCGGCAACAGCCTCGCTGTATGCGTTGGAGTCGTCGTCGGCGGAGACGACGGCGGCGGCGGCGGCGAGCACGGTGGCTTTGGAGAACTTCATGGTTACTGTGGGTGGGAACCACAGCGAAACACCACCAATTTATACTGAAATCCGGGGCGCATCTGCGCCGCGTCGTGGGCTCATTCTGCAGGAGCGCTGTCGGGGAACATTGTTTCCATACTGCATAGGTATTATGTCAAACTGGAATAGGGGCCGGCACGCGTACGGCTGGCGACCGGTGGGCCCTGTCTTTGTCCGGCGCTTTGCTCCCCGAATGTTGGGGAGGGTGCTGCTGCGGCTGCGGGCCGTGTGGTGGTCCCCGCTGCCTTGTGTGGCCTCCACTGCCACGAGCTCGCGCTGGGATCGAATTCTATTTCTGGGGTGCAGGCACCGTCGGGCCTGTGACACGAATTTGAATCGCGCTTTCACGTGTTATTAGCCGGGTTTCATCCGTCCACACACCGCAGAATTTGCCCACCACGGACACCAGGCTGCCGCCGACTGGCCCGCCCGGCCATCGCCGGTTCCACGGCACGTCGTTGTCCCGCCTGGTGCCACAAACTGTAACGTGGGCTGACTCGAGTGTGACGGCCACGCGCGCGGCCAAGCCACACCGCTCGCAATACAGTTTCCAATTTGAGTATTGAGTCGTGCAGACCGTTCACTCGCGAAGTGCGCTCACAAGAATGTTTACCTTTGGCCCGAAGCGTATGGGGCGCAGACGAGCTTTTGCAGTCGCCATGTTGGGCCCCCAGGGCCGAGCAAGACCCTTTTATTGTGTTTGCCGTAGCGAGAGTCGAGTGGTGGCGCCGTTTGTTTCTCGCAGTTCCAGCATACGAGGACGGCTTGCGGCTTAGCGGCTTAGCGGCTTAGCGGCTTAACGGCTTGTGTGGGTGGCTTGATGGACTTGGGCGGCTTGGCGGCTTGGGCGGCTTGGGTGCGCAGCGCCGTGTGCTATTCTTGGAACGCCCACTGGGTGCGAAAAGCGGCGAAGCTCAGCGGGGCGCATGGTCCGCCTTTGACAGCTGTAGCCTGTCTAATATCCTGCTGCTATGGCCGGCGAGGGACCGGCCCGTTGCTCGGCTATGCTGGACGTTGACGTGCACTGGCCGCGCTATATTTGACCCAACGGTAGTAAACGGATGAACCGTAGTCCGCCACACCTGGCTTACCAGCGCTGCGGCAAGGACACGGCGGAATAGCCTCTCTGGCCCGTTCGGGAAAGGTTCTTTTCTGGTGAATGGCCAATGCATGTCGGTGCCAGGTGCGGAGCACAGACTCTGTTTGAGTCGCTTGTCTTAGTCTGGGCTGGTGGCCAGAAGACAGGGCTGCGGTGCGTATCTTGGTTACCAGCGACCGTGAGGCAGGTGAAAGCCTAACCTTGACTCCGACCAGATACAGCTGCCACTAGGACCATTGCAAAGCAGTGAGACAGCCACTTGGTCTAATAAGCCGTTCTTCATCTGCAGGAGCACCATCCTATCGGCGCCGTTATCAGTGGCTTGTGGCGTGGCTAAGCGAAAGCCACGAGAAGCCACAAGAAGTCCCGGGCACCAACGCTAGAAGCCCGCAAAGCGTATCTGGCGATAGAGTGCGCAGTCAAAGATTGCCCAAAGCTATCATGGACGAAACAAGGCAGGATCTCAAGCTGCTTGAATATGTGGCGTTGCCATCCAATTGCTCGGAGTGCCATACTCCTCCATCTTCCACAAAGCATTGGGTGGGCCCGTTAGAGGATGTTACCCAGTGGGCCCGTAGCACTTCAACATACATTGGCTGTAAACGGAACCCGTCCAGCTCCGTTTTGCACGAATTTGAGTCAACCTCGTCAGCAGAGGTGGAAGGCTATCTCCGGCACCCGCGCGAGGCGGCGTTGGGCAACGCGCACAGTTTCATGGCAGTCGCTAAAAAAGTAAAGAGCCTCGCCCTTGCGTCTTTGAGGCTCTTTTTATGGCTGGGGCCAGTAAGCGAGGGGGGAATACTTTGATACATCCATTGTTCGTATTCACCCTGCACTCCACATGCAAGCCGCTATCTTGTACAGTCGCGTTGATAAGCCCGATCCAGGTCCGGTGTCAGCCATCCTTCAGACAGGAGACGGCTGTCCTGGGGGAGGCTAGTCGGAGACTGGTCGCCAGATGCAACCGTCTCAGTGTTGGTTAACACGAAGATTTGGTGGAGCGTAGAGAGTTGGCTAAAAGGCTCACAACCAGGCACCGATTGTAGCCCAGTGCTAGCGTGCGCGGGCCCTGCGTGCCGCTGTCTACGGCTTAAAGCGACCAGGTTTCCTCTCGCCCGGGCGGCGGCCACGGTGACGCATCAGACCCATGCGGCTGAGGCACGCAGGCACATCTACACGGCATTTCATCTCAATTCATACTTTGCCATTCTGCAGGTAACTATCTGTGGGGCCTGCATTGCCCCAGGCTCAGTCACGTCTTGACCTTTGCATTCCGTGGGCTCACAACAAAAGCACAGAGAGACCGGCCAACAAGGCCCCGGCCGCCATAGGCACCAGGCTTCCGTCGCCTTTGGAGCTGGACGAGCCAGAACCAGACTCGGCGGAGGATGAGCCTGCCGTCTCAGACTCGGAGCCTGTTTCTGCTTCTGTCTCGCTAGACTCGGAGCTGTCGCTGGCATCAGAGCTGTCGCTGGCATCAGAACTGAACGCAGCAGAGGCGAACGAGGACACGGCTGGCTCCTCGCTCAAACTGCTTTCAGCAGAGCCCGACTCGGTTGGGTACGACGTCCCGTAGCCCTGCGAATAGGCCGCCAAGTACTCGGAGTGCGTGTATTCCGAGTACGCCACGAAGTCGTACGACCGGTAAGCAGAGTCCCAGGAGGAGAGGGCAGAGATGTCGGAGGGGTGGAGCTTTGACAATTCAGAGACCGCAGCCAAGTCGTCGCTGAGGTCTTCGCGCTTTTCGATGGCATCGGCCGAGGCCAAGAAAACGGCCTCTAAAACGAAGCTGGAGAATATCATTACGTGTGGATTTTCCGTGTGGTTCCAAGCGCAACACTGCTACGGGGTCATACTTGTATTTGGAGTCCGTCATCGTCTTTAGCTATTTTCTGCACGCAAAGATATGCACAGACAGTACTTCCTGCACTGAGACATCAATGTTGCACAGTTGCGTTGATACTGGCCCACCTACAACAAAAGCACAGAGAGACCGGCCAACAAGGCACCGGCCGCCATGGGCACCAGGTGTGTTCCATCGTCCTTCGAGCTAGAGGAGCCCGAGCTGCTTTTGGCCGCGGACGAGCCGTCCGAGGTGCCGGTTTCGGTGCCGGTCACAGCATCAGTTTCTGTCTCGCTAGACTCGTCCGCCTCAGAGACGGAGCCAGACTCGGAGTCCGACTCGGAAACAGAAGCCGATTTGGAGCCGGATTTGGAACCAGACTTGGTGCTAGACTTGGAAGCAGATTCGGAAGCAGATTCGGAAGCAGATTCGGAAGCAGATTCGGAAGCAGACTCCGAGCCCGATGCAGAGCCAGACTCAGAAGAAGCACCACTGGCTACGGCACTTAACTGGGTAGAGGTGGGTGAGAACACGGCCGAGCCCTCACTCAAAACACTCTCGACAAGGCTGGAAACAGACGCGGATTCGTATGCGTACGTCCCGTCGTATGCCGAGAAAGTCGCCCAGAACTCGGAATAGGTGTGTTCATCATATGCCAAGAAGTCATACGAACCGTAGGCAGAATCCCAGGATGCGGCGGCCGCGGTATCAGTTTCGTCAATGGTTTTAAATTGAGAAATAGCGACCAAGTCGTCGCTGTAGTCTTCACGCTTCTTGATGGGGTCGGCAGCAGCGGCCAAGGAAGCGGAGGCGGCAACAAGAGCAAGTTTGGAGAGTTTCATCACGGTGTATCCCTCGTGTGGCGACAAAGCACAACACGGATACGGGGATCATATTTATACTTGGATCTGGTTATTCGTATCTTTGTAGGTTTGTACATAATATCTGCACTCCTCGTAATTGGACCTGTGCTCCACACCTACAACAAGAGCACGGAGAGCCCGGCCATCAAAGCGCCGGCGGCCATAGGCACCAGACTTCCGTCTCCCTTGGAGCTGGACGAGCCCGAGCTGGACGAGCCTGAGCTGCTCTTGGCCGCGGACGAGCCGCTTGAGGTGCCCGTCTCGGTATCGGTCTTGGCATCGGTCTCAGTTTCTGTCTCAGCATCAGTTTCTGTCTCGCTAGACTCGTCGTCAGAAGAGCTGGACTTGGAGCCAGACTTGGACTTGGAGCCAGACTTAGACTTGGAACCAGACTCGGACCCGTCGCTGCTTTTGGCTTCGGACGGAGCGGAGGTAGGCGTAAACGTAGTCGACGCGTCACTCTCAACAAGGGTAGACTCGGTTGGAAACGCATACGTCTTGTAGTACTGCGAGTAAGACGACCAGTACTTGGAGTTGCCGTGCTCCGCCCATGGCACAAAGTTATACGAAAGGTAGGCGGAGTCCCAGGATGCGATCGCACTCAAATCGCCAGGCTTGATGGCCGACAACTGGGAAAAGGCAATCACGTCGTCGCTGTAGTCCTCGCGCTTTTCAACGGGGTCGGCCGAAGCCAAGGAAGCGGAGGCCGTCACTAGGGCAAGGCTGGAGAATTTCATTACGCGTGTAGCTTTCGTGTGGCGTGCAACACAGGGACCATATTTATACTTATACTTGCATTCGGATATGCCTATTTCGCTCTCCCGCATGCAAAGACATGTGGAGAAATTACATTCTGCACTCCTCGTGACACGGCCCCGGTTGGGCTGAGAGAGGCTGCACCTACAACAAGAGCACGGAGAGCCCGGCCAACAAAGCGCCGGCGGCCATGGGCACCAGCTGCGCTCCGTCGCCCTTGGAGCTGGACGAGCCCGAGCTGGTTTTGGCCGCGGAAGACGCGCCGCCCGAGGTGCCCGTCTCGGTTTCTGCCTCGCTTGACTCGTGTGCGTCAGACGAGCCAGATTTAGAGCCAGACTTGGAAGACTTGGAGCCAGAATCACCGCTGGCTTTAGCACCGGTCTGAGTGGAGGTGGGCGAGAATCTAACTGAGTCATCACTCAAAATGCTCTCGACAAAGCCAGACTCGGTGGGGTATACGTACGTCTCGTAGTAATCTGAGTAAGAGGCCAAGTACTCGGAGTAAGTGTGCTCGGCGTACGGAACGAAGTCAAAAGAGATGTAGGCAGATTCCCAGGAGGCGAGGGCGGGAACATTGGCAGGATCGATAGTCGACAACTCAGATAAGGCAACCAAATCTTCACTGTAGTTCTCGCGCTTTTCAACGGGGTCGGCCGAGGCCAAGGAAGCGGAGGCAGTCACTAGCGCGAGACTGGAGAATCTCATTGTGTTTCCGTGTCGAGAGGAGCGGGGCCAGCTCTCGTGGCGCAATTTATAGCCAAAGCTAGATTAGCTGCGAAATGGGCGCCGTGTTCTGCGAGCCGCATCTGTGGGGACAGATGTTTGTCCGCATGCACTCCTCGTAAGCATAATTCACGTCCCGCCTCGGTAAATCGGCGAAATTGGGTCCACTGGAGCCCTCATAGGCTACAATAGACTACACCGTGCAAGACCGGGCGCCGTTGGGCCGTGCATGACTCTTGATATCTTCTGTCTCTATCCCCTATGTGCGCTCCCCCGCATCTGTCAACGTCGCTCCAGGCACGTGCCGGGGATTGACAGCTGAGGCGGGAGACGGGGCAGTCCCAAACAGGCGCTGTGGCCGCGGACCGCATGGTTGCGTGCGGGCTCTAGTGCCGCTCGCTTATGCCGACTGGACCACGCTCCTGTCCAATGCCGACGGGCACTCACGCCGTCGTCCTGTCACCAGAAGAACAGACCTGGCAGAAGACCTGGCAGAAGACCGGCGGGACCTGGCAGAAGACCTGGCGGACGGCCCAATTGCCCAATGGCCAACGCCTAAAACCTGTATCCCCAGTGCTCGCCACCTCCTGCCGCCTAGTCCTCGCCCGCGGGCACCTCGTCCCGGAGCACCTTGAGCAACTTCAAGCGGATCTCGGTCTTGCTGTCGCCGCGGAGCACGTCGCGCAAGAAGTACACGTCGGTGTCGAGCTGGATCATCTGCAACGCGCCCCGCAACACGCCGCAGTACAACTGCGAGTACCAGAGCTCCTTCTGGATCTTGGGGTCCTGCGTGGCCGGGAGCTCGACGAACTCGGCCAACGGGTTCTCCGTGAACACGAGCGAGAAGCTGCGGCCGTCCTGCGAGAAGTTCTCCACGGACGGCGTGATGTTCAAGAACATCTTGAACGCGACCTTGCTGATCATGTCGGCGGTCTCGCGGAACAGCGAGCAGCGCTGCGCGCCGGTCTTGGCCAAGAACTCCTCGATGAGCCGCACGCCGATGTTGTAGCCCATCTTGTCGAGCTGCTGGTTGACCTCCTGGTAGTTGTGGTTGAAGTCGCGGCACAACTGGGCCACCACGGACCCGTACGTGAGCGTGAAGAGCTCGGTGTTCTGCTGTTAGTACTGCTGCGGGCACGTGCGCGGCGCTGACATACGATTTTCTCCACGCTGCCGTCCCAGATGTCGTCGGCGTTCGGCCGTGGTCTGGACATGGTGTTGGCGAACACCCTAGCGCCGGCGCGCGAGATGTAGGAGGCAGGTCACGGGCGTACAGTCACGGGCGTACAGTCACGGGAATACAGTCACGCGCGTAAAATCACGCGCCGCCGCCGGCCCCTATCTGCGTGGAATTCCACGCGGGCCGGCTCCCGTGACCGTTATGGCAGACCGATAGTCGCTTTAGTCTGAGCGCGCTTATAAAGTCACCTGAGCCAAAAAAGAAAAAAAAACATACATAGGTCATCTAGCATTGCTCCCACCTCTTGCCAGACCCTACCACGCCTCCTTCACCAGACTCACCGCTGGTTCTCGACGCACGCTCTTCCCCAGCCCCTCCGCCCACACAACGGCCCGCCTCCACCGCCCACACAACGGGCCCGCCTCCATCGCTCTGCGCTGCCACCAGCTAACGCCCTGGCACTAGACCCTCTGGCCTGTGTCCCGTTCAACGGCGGTCCGTGTCTTTGCCGCCCACCGCCCCTTGCGCCGCCGCACGTGCAGCCCGAGTTTGCTCGCCGACGCTCCCGGCGCCCGCCATCAACAAACGCACCCGTCTCGTCTCGTCATGTTTGCACCGCCCCGCAACTTCTCTGCGGCGCTCAGCGCCGACTACGCGCCGCCGCGGCTCGTGACGCTAAAACCTAGCCTCGTGCCCGGCATCTCCGACGGCGTGTTGGCCCTAATATCGCCCGTGCTCGCATACTGGGTCTACGCCACGTTCTTCCACATCATCGACGTCTACGAGCTCGCGGAAAAGTACCGCATCCACCCCAGCGAGGAGGAGGAGTCGCGCAACAAGGCCACGCTCCGCGACGTGTTGCAGGACGTGGTGCTCCAGCACATCATCCAGACCATCGTGGGGTACTTGGTGTACCGACTCGACGAGGCGCCCACCACGGGCTACGAGCTCGCCACGATGTGGCACTTGAAGCAGCGCTACGTGCCGGCGTTTGTGCCCGACTCCGCCATCTGGTACGCATACACCTACGGCTGGTCCATGCTCCGATTGGCCGTCGCCGTGTGCATCATCGACACCTGGCAGTACTGGCTCCACCGCACCATGCACACCAACAAGACGCTCTACCGCCGCTTCCACTCGCGCCACCACCGCTTGTACGTGCCCTACTCGTACGGCGCGCTCTACAACGACCCGGTCGAGGGCTTCTTGCTCGACACCCTCGGCACCGGCGTGGCCGGCCTAGCGATGCGCCTCAGCCCGCGCGAGTCGCTCATCTTGTACACCTTTGCCACCATGAAGACCGTGGACGACCACTGCGGCTACCGCTTCCCGTTCGACCCGTTCCAGTTCCTCTTCCCCAACAACGCGTTGTACCACGACATCCACCACCAGAACTGGGGCTTCCGCTCGAACTACTCCCAGCCGTTCTTCACCTTCTGGGACGTGTTGTCCGACACCCAGTACAAGTTCGTCAGCGAGTACAAGGACAAGCAGAAGCAGATCACGCTCGAGAAGTACAAGGAGTTTTTGGCCCGCCGCAAGGAGAAGAAGAGGGCCCAGGAGCCCGCGGGTGTCTCCACCGCGCCCGCCCCGGAGTCCAAGAAGGATCTATAGTCACGGCGCCCATGCGAACAGGCGTAGAGCCGCGCCGAAAGCAAGTGTTAATAGTAATGTGATATTTATAATGGGACACCTCTGACAGGCCGACACTCTGACAGGCCGACACCTCTGCACTGTGTCGGGCGGTACTGGTCTGGCGCGCGAACCACGTTTGCACCCGTTTACACCTGCCCGCCAGAAGCAGCAATGACAAGAAAAACGTGGCGTACAGCAGCAGCCCGGACGGCGTGGTGCCGACCGGGACGTGCCTTTCGGGAATGGTTCAGGAATGGCTTGGTGTTGCAACGGGGGCCCGCTCGAGATATGCCGTGAATGCATGCCAAAGCACGTCCAAGCCGTGCAAACCGCTCACATGCAAGCCCACGTACCCACAGAAAATCAGAGATTAGGGCTATGTAGTCACAATTGGTCTCAAACAACAAATTGGACACAATAGGGGATTGTGACGGGCGTAAAAACACCGGGGGCACCTTTTGCGGGCCGGAACCGGGCAATTTTTCCAGATAAGCTCCGCTCGCCTGCCGGTTCCGGCCAAGTCCAGGCCCTGCCCCTAACCGAAAGTGGACAGATGGGTGCGAAAGTTATGACCACCCTGCTTATACGCCGGACCCCGTAAGCGGCGCGTTGATCTGCTGGCGGCAAACGTCAATACAGCTATCTTCGGTCTTGAATATTTAAACACACCATATTCCGAAGCCAATTGCAGCTCTACAATTACATCTCACTCACCCTCCTCTGATTCACCTTTTTCCGATCCGCAATGGCCACCTACTCTGAAAAGAACTTCGACTCCTCTCACTACAACTCGGCCCGGCCGACGTACCCACCGGAGTTCTACGAGACTCTTCTTGCCTACCACCGCGGGACGAAGACCAACACCACGGAGTTGGCAATGGACGTCGGGTGCGGCCTGGGTTTCGCCGCGTTCGACTTGGCCAGGTACTTCGATCACGTGATCGGCACCGACCTCTCGCCCACGATGATCGAGGAGTGCAAGCGGCTGCTCCAGGGCTCGGGGCTCGAGGGCCGGGTGGAGTTCTTCGCGGCCCCGGCCGAGAAGGCCCCGGCCTCGGTGCGTGCGCTGTCGGTGGACATGATCACGACCGCCGAGGCGTGCCACTGGATGGACCACCCCCGGTTCTTCGCTGAGAGTGCACGGCTCCTCAAGAGCGGCGGCACGTTGGCCTACTGGTTCTACTTGGAGCCGGTGTTTGTCGACAGCGCTGAGGCCACGGAGATCCACCGGCGCTACTCGTGGGACTCATCGGTGCAGACCGAGGGTACCGACTACGAGCACTACTTGGGGCCCATGTACGAGCAGCCCGGCCACGACTTCTACGGCGACGGAATGGCCGGCGTTGTGGTGCCCAGCGAGTACTTTGACCGCGTCACCCGCCACTACTACCACCCGTTCAAGCACGACCGCAGCCACACCACGCTCTATATAGAGAAGCAGTTTACCTTGAAGTCGTACCGCGCGTTGGCGCGGAGCTGGAGTGCGTACCACAACTGGAAGCGCCAGTACCCCGACAAGCCCGACGTGGCCGACCAGTTGGTGGCCGAGGTGCAGAAGGCGTTGGGCGTGAAGGAGGACGAGCCCTTCAAGGTTGTGTTTCCTACCGTGTACACGTTTGCACGCAGGAAGTGATGCCTTTCTAAAGTCTTTATCGATACGGCTTAGGAGACCACGCCCACAACTGCCGGCTTTGCAGTTGCGCCTGGTGTGTTTAGCTTAGTTTTTCGCCGTCTTGCAGGGACCCGGCATCCCTACACCAGACTGGAACAGTTGCAGCCAAACGAGGCTTCCAAGGGTCGCACAGCCGTCCCATCGCGCAGCCTGCACAGGGCCAGCCAATCTTGCGTAATCCTTAGTCAGGCACAATTACTAAGTTTCTGTCAGTAGTGTATGTTAGTAATCTAAGCTAGATAAAGCGCCTGTCATCCGTAGGTCATCGAAGCTTCTGGAGGACCCGCAGCGACTATAAGTGTATGCGGTTGGCACTCTGGTGGTTGCAAGTGTCAGTTTTTCTCGCATACATCACACAAGCAATGACAACATTACGAAGCATCAAGACCATCTTGCCTGGCATCGAGCAGGCGGAGGGCGTCGGCGCCACGGTGCGCCGGTCCATCGGCAACATCAAGATGCGCAACTTCAGCCCGTTCCTCCTCTTCGACCACTTCGCGTCCAGCGGCGTGGGCGGGTTCCCGGAGCACCCGCACTTGGGCCAGGAAACCATCACGCTCTTGCTCAAGGGAGCGTTTGCGCACGAGGACTTCACCGGTTCCAAGGGCGTGTTGCGCGAGGGCGACTTGCAGTTCATGACCGCGGGCCGCGGCACCGTGCACAGCGAGATGCCGGTGATCCACCCGGACGGGTCGCCCAACGTGGGCTTGCAGTTGTGGGTGGACTTGCCGGAGAAGTTGAAGGAGGTGGAGCCGCGCTACCGGGACTTGCGCACGTGGGAGATCCCCGAGGTGAAGCAGCAGGACGGCAAGGTGAAGGTGCGGGTGATTTCCGGCAAGAGCTACGGCGTGGAGCTGATCCGCGACTTGGCCTACACCCCGGTCCAGTACTACCACTACGTGTTGCAGCCGGGCGCCCGCTTCTCGCAGGAGGTGCCGCGCGGCTTCAACTTCTTCTTGTACGTGCTCCGCGGCAAGAACTTGGTGTTGCAGAACAGCACCAAGGCGTCGCAGTACGAGAACGTGTTCTTCAATCCGGACGGCGACTTGATCGAGGGCGAGTACCCTGCGACGGAGCAGGGCGAGCTTGAGTTTGTGCTCATTGGCGGCGAGATCTTGGACCAGAAGGTGGTGCAGCACGGGCCGTTCGTGGCCACGAGCCGCGAGCGCATCCAGCAGGCGTTCTTCGACTACCAGATGGCGCAGAACGGGTTCGAGCGCTTGCGCACGTGGAAGACGTTGATCTCGTCGGGCGTGACCGACGACATGGTTAACAACGAGTTGGGCGGCTCGCTCGAGGCCCGCGAGAAGGAGCGCAAGGCGTGGGTGGAGAGCTTGGGGCGCATTCCCGACGAGCTCTAGTACATAGAACATGATGACATTATTGCATGCGACTACGTAGGCTGCGGTGCGTTAGATTGTTTAGTCAAACGAGTGCGCCGCGAGAGCAGAAGCACAAACAGCGGAGAAAAAACAATATAGAAGAGTTTAAAGAAATATTAAAGACGGCCTGATTTGGGGCGTAAAATGGCTAGTAATTGAATGTCCTGAAGTAAATGCCATGCCATCACAGCATCAATGCACTTCTGCCATGACATCACAACATCAATGCACTTCTGCCTGTCCGCCATCTGCGCGCATCACCATCGCGCTCACCACTCATCCCCATGACGATGGACATCAGCACCGACCACGTGGAGCACATCGCCACGGCACTCCAGTCGCGCGTGGTCACGTACCACACGCTAGCGAGGGACTTGCACATCCACGTGTCGCAGTCCAAGTCGTTGCTTGCCAGCTACTACCGCGCCAACAAGGCGCGTGTGGCCGCGTCGTTCGTGGCCACCGGCACCAGCAACGGCGCGTTGGCCGTCCGCGTGTTTGACTCGGAGGCCGACCTCAACGACGGCGTCAAGGCGCTCGACGCCGTCCACACCGTGCATGTCTACTGCCTACACGCGTCGGAAAACACCTTCTCGCCGTCGGAGGTGGCCTTGGAGGAGATGCGCCGCCGCTCAGACCTCGCCAACTTGGCGCCGGACTACGAGCTCGGGCTCATCGAGGGCCCTGCGATCGAGAGGGCTGCCGCCGCGCCCAAGGCCGCCGAGCGCCCTGTGCTGGCGCCCAAGAAAGAGCACAAGTTGGAGTACCAGTCGCGCAAGCAGCCGCAGAAGCCGTCGTTGTTGTCGAACTACGTGTCCCGGAAGGGCGAGAAGCCGGCCGGCGCGGCGCCGTCCAAGCGCACCACGTCGTCCACGCCGCAGTACCAGTACAAGTCCCGGAAGCTCGAAAAGAGCCAGCCCAAGGAGCGGGTCATTGTGTCGGCGGTGGACAACGAGCCCGACGCTGACGACGCCAGCGCGCCCGTGCCCGAGAAGCCGAAGCCCACGAGCGAGGACCTCAACAACTTGTTCATGGACGACTTCACCGACGACGACAACGACAACGACGACGCGGCCGACCAGCCCATTTTTGTGGAGAACGAGGCCGCCGACGCCACGGATGCCGACAAGGGTGCCGACAAGGGTGCCGACAAGGGTGCCGACAAGGGTGCTGACAAGGATGCCGACGCGATGGAGGTCGACGAGCCGCTTCCGCAAAACTCAATCTGGGACTCCATAGCACTGAAGTCGCCTGCACCGGACCCTCTGCCGGCGGAGACCCCCGTCCAGGCGGCAGAAACTACGGTCGACGAAGACGGGTACTTTGTTCTGTACAAGCCCGCCGAGCCCAAGCCCGAGCCCAAGGCGCAGCCGGCAAAGAAGCCGGCCCGAGAGCTTCCGCCCAAGAAAAAGACCGAGAAGAAGGGCGACGGCAAGAAGAAGCAGGCCTCGTTGATGAACTTTTTTGGCAAGCGGTAGGCCCAGGGCCACTGCGCCTGCAGACTCTGGCTCTGGTATGCTTCTCAAGAAGCGCCCTGCTGAATAGTTTGTGTTAGAGGGGAATAAACAAGGTTGCAACGATGACGTACAGCCCATTGAAATGCACAGAGAACGAAATCGGAAACAGTCACCTACAAGCGTACGAGGCAGCGCTGCAGAATGGAGCGCAAAAGAAACGGCCCACACCTACGTCGCCGAAGGGCAGACTCACCGCTTCCCCGCCGAGGTGTCCAGACAGCATGCCACTGCCACGCCAAGCCCTGAGAAAGTGCCAAATAGCCGCCAAATCTTATTTCGTTTGTCAATACCCATCCAGAAGAGGAAATAAGGCCCTTCCATCGAGAAACAGGGTCCATGCCGCGGCCAAGCTCGTGCCAGCAGAATAGCGTTTTCCTGCGGACAGGCGCGGGTCTAGTTCTGGAACGGCAGGCCCGGCCCACGAAACAAAAACACCAGCCGGCGAAAATCTAAATGTGTAATTTCCACAAAAAGTAAACCGCCTCGATTCTCTCCACAGGCCGCCCAAGCGAGCTACTGTGTTGAGACAAAGTCCTGCACACACGCATATCATTCTCAATCAAATGTCCGCATTTGGCAGTAGGTGCGCACCAGGCCACTACTGCTTTGAGTAATAATTTAGCTGCCCACTATGGCGAGGGTTTTGCAGCCGTTTATAAAACTTCGGCACTCCCCGTAGGCGTGTACGTCGTGCTACAGGAAGCTCGTTTTGACCCCCATACGCCAGCCTGCTGTTTCCCTGTAACTTCCTCGACATTTATTCCTCCTTCCACAGTCCCATTCCTTACGCTCGCTAACCTGCAAACACTTCGACCATGAAGTTCACCCAAACCGCACTTGTGGCCATTGCCGCCGCCTCGGTCGCTGTGGAGGCTGCTCCCGCTGCCGTGACGGAGCAGTCGTCCACCGACATCGCCAAGAGAGAGAAGTTGGAGCTGGCCTTGGCCGAGTTCGAGAACTTGAAGCTGATCAGAGCCAAGAGGGACGAGATCGGCGCCGAGTTGTCGGCCCGTGAGTACGAGATCGTCACCGACGTCTTGACCGCCATCAAGGACACCGACCTCGCGCCCACCGTGTTGAAGTTCTTCGTCGAGAACGACACCTTGTCCAAGATCGCGGTGGAGGGCATTGTCTACGTGGTGAAGTCGGGCTTGATTTCCGCCAAGCAGTTGCTCTCGCTCTTGGTGCAGTCGGGCTTGATCACGGACGTGCTCAACGACGTGCTCACGGACTGCAGCGTCTACGCCAAGTTCATCAAGATCGCCGAGGGCCTCATTTCCGACCTCTTCAAGAGGGAGGACGTGCGCCCATACACCTACGAGGAGGGCATGGAGATGCTCCGCCGCGACGGCTTGATCAAGCCAACCGAGTTCGACGACGTGGACATCAAGACCTTGCAGGCAAGAGACTTGCATGACGTTATCATCAACGTGTTGGAGAGCTTGGGCCAGTCCGGCTTGGCCTCGCAGGTCGTGGAGGCCGTGCTTACCGACACCGCGTTCCTCTCGTTCGGCGCCGAGTTGATCAAGACGCTCTACAAGGACGGGCTCCTCAAGCTCAGCAGCCTTGTGTCTGCGGTGACCGAGTCCGGCCTCTTGTCGGAGTTGTTGAAGTACTTCCTCAACTTCAGCACCTTGAAGGACATCGCCTCCACTGCCATTGCTGCATTCAAGGGCGACTGCTCGCTGACCACCACGTCCTCGTCGTCCGGCAACTCTACATCCGACTCCAGCTCCGGCGGCTTGGTCAGCTCGGTGTTGGGCTCGCTCACCGGCGACTCGTCAGACTCGTCGTCGTCGTCCACGCCCACCAAGTCGTCGTCGTCGTCGTCGCTCCTCGGGTCCATCCTCGGGGGCTCGTCCATCGGCGGCTTGCTCGGCAAGTTCTTCGGCGACGGCGACTCGTCGTCCACGTCCACCGCGTCTACAAAGGCTGCCACAGTAGAAGCCGTGTCCACAAACCCGTGCGCCACGGACGTGCTGGCGCGCAGAAAGAGAATGAGGATGTACTAGGTAGATTGTTTTCGTACGGAGATCGTTTCGCAACGGCGTTCCGCCATATTAATATACAAGTTTGTTGGAGTGCGACGCAGGTCTGTGTTTCATGCTGTTTCAGCCGCTGTGCGCGCAGAACTTTGAATGCATGTAATATTCTGTTTCCGGCGGAAACATAAACTTCATCGCCGTTTGCGCGGCAGAGCCTAGAACCACAATAGGAAGCGTCCTCAGCTGTTTCGGATACGAATGGAATCACGCTGCCTATAATACTGCCCTTTCTGTTGCCCCTTCCAACTCTGGCGCCCTTCGCTCTTTCTCACCACCCAGCCCGACCACACCGGCACCGACGCTCTTTACACCGGCACCGGCTCTCCCCACACCGGCCGCCTTCACTCCCTCACGCTTGCACTCCTGCCAACATGAGCGACCAGTCCACGGCGGAGAACCGCCTCCCGCGGCAGTCGCACCACCTGTTTTCCATCTCGTCGTTCTTGCTCCGAAGCCTGTCCCGCAGCCCCGAGAAGCTGCGAGCGGGGCGGCACTTCCCCGGCTCGCAGAACAACTCCAAGGTCTCGTTTGCGCTGTCGGGCTCGCTCCCGCACCTGGCGGCCGAGCCCGTGCGGCCCGAGGAGTTCGCCGACTCGGACTCGTCGCCGGACTCCAGCTACGACCGCCACAACGACACCGCCCACTCGGTGGACTCGGTGATCCAGCACAACGACTCGGAGCGCCGCAGCTTCTGGTTCGACGAGGACTTTGACCGCAGCTCCGACGACGGCGTGCAGTCGTTCAACAGCGCCCAGCACGACGCCCCAACAGAGCCGCAGGCCGGCAGCTCCACCACGATAGCGCAGGCGCCGCCAGCCCACGAAGAGCACCCACAAGCAAACACAAAAGCAGCCGCCTCGGCCAACACAACGCAGGACCACACGTCGGCCAACACAACGGCAACATCGCACACGGCCGCGACGCCGAGCGCCGTGGCCACGCCCAACGAGCGCCTCTCGGTGTACACCGCGGACTCGTCGGCCTCGCACGGCCGCGTGCAGCGGGCCCACCAGGTGGAGGACTCGCCGCGGAGCAAGCTCCCAGAGCCGGACGCGCTGTTGGCGTCGCCGGTGTCGCAGCGCTTCTCCGGCATCGACGTGTCCGGCCGCGGCAGCCGCCAGCGCCAGTCCGTCGACACCGCGGCGTCGCTCTCCAGCGGCGAGCTCTTGACGCACTTGGAGGACAGCCGCCGCAACAGCCGGCTCCGCGACTCGTCGCTCTCGGAGGCCTCCGTCACCAACCTCACCGCGGGCGTGGACGTCAGCTCGGGGCTCCCCGTGATGTTGTACACCGTGCACGACAAGGACAACCCCACCAACCGGTGGTCGGTGTACGAGTCGCAGCGCGGGCTCTCGCCGGCGCCCAACTCGCAGGTGCCCGTGGCGCAGGCGGGCGGCGCCGCGGCCCGGGCCAGCCACAACTCCACGCTGTCGTCCGGCTCCAGCAAGGCCCGCGGCCCGCAGCGCAGCGCGTCCGTGGGCCTCAGCTCCGGCAGCAGCACGCTGAACGGCGCGGACGCGGCCCACAGCCCGTTCGGCACCAGCAGCTCCGGCCGCACGCCGCGCCAGAACCGCATCAGCGTCGGCACGATGTCGTCGTACAACGCGGGCTCCAGCCAGCGCAACTCGCGCTCCGACGCCGGGCACAGCGCCGCCCTCGAGTCCACGGGCCTGCACTCCGGCTCCAACTCGGGCTCGTACGCGGGCTCCGGCTCGGCCCACTTCGTGGACGCGCCGGGCGCAGGCCCGCACCCGCCCGCCAAGGTCAGCGAGGGCGTGATCCTCGAGAACTTCTCCGACGCCACCGACACAGAGCTCCCGCGGCAGCCGCCGCCGCAGGCGTCCAGCCCGCACGACCTCTCGCCGCGGGCCACGGCGCAGTCGTCGCAGCACAAGAAGAGCTTGGACCCGCGGCGGCAGAGCGGCCGGCCGTTCTCGCCCGCGCCGCCGTTCTCCACGCCGTCGCCGTCCGTGACGCGCAACTCGCTCGCACGCCTCCACCAGCACGAGAACATGTACTCCGAGGACCACGAGGCGTTCTACGGCAACACGCAGCAGAACGCGCCCGCGTACATGCCGTGGTCCAAGTGGTGCCTCATGATGGTGTCTGCGTTGGTGGTGGTGCCGGTGTTCTTCCTACTCCCGCTCGGCGCGTTCGACCAGGGCGGCTTCGCCCGCAGCCACCGCTTTGTGCCCACGCCGGCCAAGACGTCGCGGCTGGTGAACTGGCGCTACCACCGGCGCTACTCGCGCACGCAGAAGGTCGCCAGCCTCGTGCTCGGCTTGGCCTGGGTGGCGGTGGTGGTGGCCATGCTCTGCGTGGGTCTCGCCGTGGGCTTGAAGCACTAGCCATCTCTATACCACTTCGGCATAATAAGAGCCAGCAGCCGAACTACGCCGACTAGCCCATAACTAATGCACCGGGGCGCAGGCCTTTGCACCCATGACCGTAGGCATCGTAGATGGCGCGCGCACGCGACCCGCGCCACGTGACCATCCCCCACTTAGGCGCCCGGTTGCGGCTCATGATCAGGAAGCCGTCCCTGCCGTAGACTCACGGTTGCCATCCATCTCGCCACACTAGTCTGGTGCCCGCTTTCCGCCCCACCGCCACACGGTTCAGCAGCACGCCCAGCCGCGCACCTTTGTCCCCCGCAAGCCGTCCGCTTCCGGGCCCTTTACCCCAGATTCTGTCCCGGCAAACCCGGCACAGCTTTGCGCTTCCAGCTACACATCCCCGAACCATGGGCAACACGCCAACCAAGGAGAGCCGCCCGCGCTCGTCGTCGCTCTCGCTCTACGGCCCGTCCCCGGGCATCCACGTGTCCCGACACGCCCGCAGGCACACGTTGCTGTCGCAGCTGTCAAACCGCTCGTCCACCAAGAGCGAGGACAAGCTCAAGGCCAAGGAGCAGCACTACGCGGACCTCGTGGTGCGGTACCAGGAGAACGTCGACGGCGGGTTCTTGGCGCCGCACGGCATCTACAAGCTGAACCTCGACTTCGACACGCAGATCGTGCGGGCGCTCATCGAGGACCGCCGGCTCGCGCCGTTCTACACGCCCTTGCAGGACTTCGACACCAGCTGGACCGAGGACGAGATCGTGACGTTGGTCCGGCAGCTCCCGCTCCGCGCGCTCGACGCGGCGTACGAGGACGAGGACGAGGCCGAGGACCTCGACGAGCACAAGATCCACCGGTCGCTGAACTACTACAAGCGGCAGGAGCAGAAGAGGCTCCACCAGGAGATGCTTGCCCGCATCAAGGAGCAGCAGGCGCGCTGCGAGCAGGAGTACTTGGACGCCCGCTTGAGCGACACGCCCGACGTCAACATCGCGTCGCGGGACTTGGTGCTCAAGATGTACGGCAGCGCCAGCGAGTGCCCCATCTGCTTCCTTTACTTCCCGACTCCGTTGAACTACAGTAGATGTTGCCGGCAACCTATCTGCACGGAGTGCTTTGTCCAGATCCGACGGCTCGACCCGCACCCGCCGCACGACGAGTCCGACCAGAACCGCGGCGACGAGCTCCCGCACACGCTCGTGTCCGAGTACGCCAACTGCCCGTACTGCGCCATGAGCAACTTCGGCGTGACGTACGAACCGCCCGCGGACGTGCGGGTGGGCCTTGGGGCGCTGCTCCGGCCGGGCGAGTACGTGGAGAAGCCGGTGTTTGGGGTGATTCCCGAGCACGAGCACGCGGTGGAGTCCGGAGACGAGGCCGACGGCGCCGCCAGCCCGCCCAAGTCGCCGGTGCCGGTGCTCGCGCGGAAGCCGCGGCGGAGGTCGTCGGTGGCGGCCGACTCCAACTTGGTGGTCACGACCGACCACATCCGGCCCGACTGGGAGCAGAAGCTCTCCAGCGCCATCAACCGCTTGGCGAGAAAGGCCGCCACGGCCAGCGCCATCTACGCGTCCAGCCTCATTGTGGACGACGGCGACAGCAACGCCAACTCGCGGGCCGCGCGCGAGCAGAACAACGCGTACCTACGGTCGCTCGAGGAGCGGATGCTCGAGGAGGCCATGCGGCTCCTGCTTCGCGACGAAGAGGAGCGGGCTGCCCGGGCACGGGCCAGCCAGGAGGGAGCTAGCGAGGGAGCTAGTGAGGGAGCTAGCCAGGGAGGAGCTAGCCAGGAGGGAGTTAGCGAGGGAGCTAGCCAGGAGAGAGCTAGCCAGGAGAGAGCTAGCCAGGCAGCGAGCGACTAGAGCAGACAAAATGTATGTAAATAACAGTCTACTGCCCGGCACAAGCGTGCACTAGCCGGCGGCTATCTCAGTAGCCGAGCAGCGGCACGGCTGGAGCCACAGCATCACCAGGGGTGTCCGCCTCTTAGGTGAACACTGTTTCGCACCAGAGCATAGTTAGGTCTATTTAGGATTGCGTTTCGTTTATTGCACGTTTACACGTTTATGGCCGGACTGGCACTGGCCCGCTGTTAGCCTAACTTAGCCAAGCCGCATTAGCCCCAGCGTGCGCGTTACGGCCAGGGGAGCCTGCAAGGAACCGCGCGCTGGTCGCATATGGAATTTAGCGAGCGTTGTGAGGGTGACATAATGGGTGGTGCAGCGGGCCAGGGGAACGCAAACAGCGCACGAACGCCAGAGAACCGCCGCCAGCGGGCCGTCTGTGTGCGAGCACGCGGCATTCCCGGAGCGACGCACCAAATAAAATAAATAATCCAGGAATGGGTGGAGCTCGTCCTCGGAATGTCTCGCTGCAGGCGCTACCGACGCACCGCACTGGGAGCACGCGCGAATGGCTAGTATAGGCGCCAAGGCTCAGAGCAATAAGCAATAAGCAATAAAGAGATAGTAAACATTAAAGCAGTAAACAATAAAGCAGTAGTAAAATAATAGAGCAGCAAAGCAGAAAGAGGGCAACCCCAATTGAGCGAACGCGTTTGCGCAAAACAGGCCGGAGCGTGGGCGGATCCGGCCGCTTCGCTGCCTCGGGCACGCAGGACGTTGGCCTAAGCGAGCGAGCGCTACATGACGGAGCCACTAAGCGACCTCGCTACGGGACTCGCCAGGCACACTCCGACCCCCTTCGCCTCGGCCCTCCTCCTCCGGCCTTCCAGCTCTCCAGCACCCCCCGCGTCCCCGGCACCACCAGCACCCCGGCCCTGCGCCCACTCCGCAGCCCGCAATTGCTCCCCCACATGACCGGCCAGACATGTCCATGTACCCCGTCCACGCCACGCGACCGATCTCCGTGTCGTTCCCGTTGTCGGAGCGGCCCGTCACCGACCTCGACACCCACACGCTGTACCTCGCCAAGAGCGACGTCAGCTTGCTCCCGGTGCGGCGCGTGTTGACCAGCGCCGGGCGCGTGCGCGAGGCGGTGATCCCGTTGCAAGTGCTCCAGCCCGCCAAGCTGAGCGTGCTCCTCCGCATCAAGCACGTAGCGGTGGACTTTGGCGCGGACTTCGACGCCGCCCGCGGCGGCGTGGTGCCCGGCCGCCGCTTCATCGGCAAGATCCCGCAGCGCAGCGCCGTGCGGGACAAGCACGGCCCGCCCGCGGAGGCGGACCGGCTCCTCGTGTTCCCCTACTCCGCGTGCTGGCTCCAGGCCAGCGACGCGCCGTGCGCCAACTGCATCTCGCTCTTGGCCGCGGACTTGCACTCGTACGACACCCACCGGCGCTCGCCGTGCTCCGCGGGCTTGGAGTACGGGCGGCTGCTCGACGGCGGGCTCCAGGACTACGTGTGCGTGCCGTCGCCGGCCTTCTCGCTCGTGCGGGTGCCCGAGCACGTGTCGCTCCACGACAGCTGCTTCCTCTTTGACATTGCGCTCCCGTTCCACTCCTTCTGCCACGACGTGTTGTGCCCGGTGTTGAAGCTCGCGCCGGACGGCCGCGTGTTGATCATCTTGAACGACCTCGACGCCGAGTCCAACGACTGCCTCTTGGTGTTGCTCCACCTCCACCTCGACCACCTGCTCTTCACCTTCACCGACGCGCCCAGCTTGCGCCGCCTGCCGCAGCTCCAGGACACCTACCGCAACAAGTTCCACCACGTGCTCGTGTTTGCCGCGGGCGCCGACATGGACGCCATGGCGCTCCGCTTCGGCGTGGCCACCGGCTTGGAGTTGGCCCGCGAGCGCCGCACCTTGGCGCTCTTCCGCCCGCCGGCCCCGGGCTTTGTCTGCCCGGACGACCGCACGCTCCACCGCGTCACGCTCTCCTTCAAGGACAAGTTCTTGTTCGAGGAGTTGTTGGCCACGCTCTGGCAGCTCAACATGCGCCGCGCCCACGCCGCGGACACCCCGCTGTCCGCGTCGAGCCCGCTCGACGACACCAAGTTGTCTGTGCTGAGCACAGAGCTCGGCTCCACGGTCTCGTCGGCCAGCCTGCTGCGCTCCGACGACGGCGAGCCTGCCGCGCAGAGCGAGCCGCAGAGCGGGCCGCAGACCGAGCCGCAGAGCGAGCCCCAGCACTCGCCGCGGAAGCACCTCCGCTTCAAGAGCGAGCCCTCGGTGTTTGGCATGACGCTGGTGCCGGGCCGCAAGCATGTGCTGTGGCTCCACTGCGACAGGGACTTCCGCCTCTGCCTGGACGACAACTGCGACCACAGCCTGCTGAGCCGGTGCCAGCTGACGAGCACCATCAAC
Source organism: [Candida] wancherniae (assembly GCA_003708715.3). Classification (NCBI taxonomy): domain Eukaryota; kingdom Fungi; phylum Ascomycota; class Pichiomycetes; order Serinales; family Metschnikowiaceae; genus Metschnikowia; species [Candida] wancherniae. The sequence goes on along the minus strand of PPOZ03000014.1, from coordinate 1,320 downwards.
GAGATGCTCGCGCGCAAGTCGAAGCTACAGCGGGTGTTCTACACGCACCGGCCCACGGGCCACGTGAAGTTGAATGCATTTATATTCTAGCCGAAGCTATTTTGCGGGCAACCTTTGGCCGCGTTCTCTCCTTTCGGTCCCAGCGGGACCACGCATATCTGATGCATATTGTTAATAGACGCAGGAACTAGCTAGTCCTTCTCGTAGGTCTCCTTCTGGAGCTTGCGGATGCCCTTGGCCCACGTCTTCATCTCCTTGTCGTAGGTGCCCAGCGCAACGTGCTCGAGGAACTTGTGCTGGAGCAACTCTTCCGGAGACTTGCGGGCCTTCTCGTCCTTGACCAAGCAGCAGTCGATGAATGCACACAAGTCCGCGTCGTAGGCGGAGTTGTCGAACGCGCTGATCTTGTTGGACAACGTGGGCGAGTCCTCGTTGACTATTCGCTGGAGCAAGTCCAAGATGCCCTGCGGGAGCGCCGGGTTGGCGGCGTCGCGGGCGTCGTCCCTGGGCTCGTCCTCGCTCCACACGCTGCGGCCGGAGGCCAACTCGAAGAGCATCAAGCCCATGGACCACACGTCGGACTTGACGCCGTAGGTGTGGCCCTGGATGCGCTCCGGCGACATGTACATGGAGGTGCCGACGAAGGTGTCGGCCATGGCCACGGAGTTGGTGAGCTCGCGCGACACGCCAAAGTCGCACAACTTGAACTCGCCCTTGTGGGACATCAACACGTTGGACGGCTTGATGTCGCGGTGGATGATCTTGTGCGTCTTGTACAAGTAGGTGAGGCCGCTGAGGATCAGGAACAGTAGCTTGCGGAGCACGCCGAGCGGGAAGCGCCGCGGCGTGCAGAGCCGGATGATCTTGTCCAAGGAGCCGCAGTTGCAGTACTCCATGCAGAGCACGATGGAGTTGTTGGAGCGTAGGAACGCGCCGTAGAACTCCACGATGTACGGCGACCGGCACTCATGCATGATGCGGAGCTCTCGGATGATCTGCGTCTGCACGTCCAGCTTGCTGTCCACGAGCACGGACTTGCGGGCCATGATCTTCTGCAGCGGGATGTGCAACACCTTCAGCACCACGCCCAGGTTGCCGCTGCCGAGGTTCTTCAACGGCACCATGTCGTCGTCGCGGAGGTTGAGCGTGGACGACGTGGACGCGAGCGGCGTGGACGGCATCGGCGACACGAACGCAGGGTCCCGGGTGCCCGGCAGCGGCGAGTTGTCCGCGGACTTGGTGGGCGAGATGGAGCTGATGACGGTGCGGCGCTTGCGCTGGGCGGCCGGGCCCGGCGCCCGGGCAAGCGGCGGCGCGGCG